>BKCH01000055.1:1315000-1635478 GCA_008635985.1 Ficus erecta | reverse complement strand
TACAATAACAGAATTTGATAAGTTACTTATAACAGCAAATCACCTAAATCAAGAAATCTCTTAAATAAAAAAAATTTGAAATTCCTAATAAAAATAATTATATAAAAATTACAACTTTTCTTAATACATCCCTGCAAGATGGAGCTCCGGTAGGAGTTTCCAATCTTAGACTATAATAGAAGGAATTAGTATGAATAAAAGATCTAGATTTTTTTTCCTCTTTTTTTTTTTAATTTCTAGAAAAAAAAATAAAATAAAGAATTGGACGAAATCATTGAAGATGTCTGGCACAAGATGCAAAAAAGGGACCAAACGTCAAGAGAGAAAGAAAACGCTTATGCACATGGATGACATCATCAAGAGAAGGGAGAGAGGGCGCACAGTGCTGGGATGACAATCGTCAAAGAGGGCACAATGACACAGTAGGAACGACATTCATTGAGAGAGGCGCAAGAGCACGGGAAGGATCAGGGACTCATTAGAGTATAATCTTAGGAGCAAAGCATATACAAATTAAATAAAAGATTAAAGTAGGTTTAGCGTGGAAATCTGATCCATGGACTAGGAAATAGAGGAATTTACTAATAAATTGCACTATAAATGTGCTCATATATAAATACATGTTACAAGTATAGAATTTGGTAAGTTATCTTTTTTTTTTTTTAAATAAATTGGTAAATTATCTAATATAACAAATCACCTAAATTGATAAATTTCTTAAATATAAATAATTAAAATTTTCTAATAAAATATTTATATATAAATAACAATTTTTCCGAATACTAGTGTTTACTTACCTATGATATGTAATGAGAGACAATCTAATTCTATTTCTTTTTTGAGGGAAAATCTAATTCCATTTCTAATTATTACTGAACTTAGGAATTAGGAATGTTAATCTTATTAATATATAATTATTTAAAATATCCCTTTACACAATCAAATAATTATGATACACAAAACTTATTAAGAGCATGTAAATAAAATTTAGCATTCATTTCATTTGACAAGGAAAAAGCAAAATAACATGTTAGAAATATGTTTGAAGAAAGTAATAGTAAATTATAGTATAAAATTTGAAATATAGTAATGAATATACAACCAATTTATAATCACACAAAAAAAAAAAAAAAAAAAAACCCTCCCCCTTCCTTATCTCTGTCTCTCTCCTCCTATATAGATTTTGGAATCCAAATAGATTGTCCAACAATTTTTCTTTTTTTTTTTATCATGCTGCCACAGAACCAATTCAAAGATATCCGTCCAAGAATGGAAAAGAGATTCTCAGCAACATCTTAGATCAATGGAGCACATGAGCACTAATACTGGCTTTGATAATAAATTGGGACAAAATTCTAACGATCTTAACCTTGTTCATCCTTCTCAATCTCTTTCTCTCCCTCAGAAACCTTTAGATCTCAAAGCCAACAATTTCAGGTATGAACTTTCATGCCTCATTTATTACCTACAATTTTGTAGGCCTTTTTTCTGATATATTTTTAAAATATAAAATAAAATAAAATAAAGTACTTTTGCAGGTCACAGCTTCAAACCAAGTACAAGTGCCCACAAAACGTAGCCGTTTTGTTGAACAAGCGAGGGGGCCACCATGTGAAATGATCAATAATACAAAAAGGATTAGTAATAATAATTTGGTCATGCAAATATCACATGGGCTATAGTACTACCTTCCAGTCTTTAATGCATAATATTGGCACCAATGGGACAACTCTTGCCAAATTTCTATCAAGATCTTACGGTGCCATTTCGGCTAATTGCAGTAAACCAATCTTGACCGTCCATTCGAGGTAACTCTTCGACTACATCGTTTGCAAATTGTTTTTTTTTTTTTTTTTTTTAATTCCGGTGCTTCTTGAATTTTGAAGATATTTCTACTTTCTCCCTTTAACTTTAAAAATTACGATGACCTTGCTACACGGATGCTATGTTTGGTGGGAGGGATGAAAATAGAAATGAAAAAAGAGTAAAATACGTAGGTGAGAGAAATAAATAAATAAATAAGGAATAAGTTTTCGTTCATATTGTTTGATAAAATAAAGAAAAGAGTAAAAAAAAAAATCAAATTTAATGCATTTGCGACTATACTCTCTTATAAATTAAAAGATAATAAGAGATTAAAGTCAAAATAATTACTTTACTTACCATCTTCTTAGTCAAATATTACCCTTGCATTTTCTTTTCGAAGACGGAATGATTAAATAATGGTGGATCCCATCAATTTACAAGTTCCTTCATTCTCATTTTCCACTCTACCAAACAACTTAAGATTCTATTTTCTCTATAAAAATTCCTCCTCTAACTTCCTTCCTCTCTCTTTCCACTCGATCAAACGTAGCATAAACTTTGAATTATAAATTACTCTCACTTTACCTCCTCTGTTTCATTTCCAATCAAAATCATACGGTAAATACTCACGTGTGCTTACGTAGTAGGTTGTTGAAAACATTTTTCCTTTAACTAATGACCTTCCTACCCCTTTATTAGAGACACTCTAGGTTTTAAATCCCCTTTTTTTTTCTTTTTCTTTTTTCTATCATTTGCTTCAGATTTAGGTGTTCAAATCGTTCCATGAAGCTGTTGAAATCATATATTCGAAAAAGATGGCTTGCAATAAGTTAGATTCGTTTAGCAGTATCTCTAATTTGTTAGGAGACAGCCCTTTCGGTCTTCTTTAGGTGGGGAATGAAGCGAATGGGGTAAAGTGAGAGTAAATTAAAATTTCATAGTACGATGGGCATTTTTAAAGTTGATGGTACAAAATAAAAATGACCTCGAAATTCAGGGAGCTCTAGTACAAATAGTCTTATTTTTTAGCAAAAGAAGATGGAGAAGAACCTATATTAGGGAGCTTTAATAAACATCTGAATCATTGGCACGCCCTGAATCTCTCAACTCATGTTGAGTCACCACTCAATTTATTAATTAAAGAAATTGCTGAATTATACAACCTATATATATATATATATATATATATATTTTCACGATCATGGTATTATTTTTTTCATCATTTGTAGTTGTTTTGTTTCTAGAATGCAATGCAGTTTCTCAAGGACGAAGAAGCCATGCCGGATTTGCAATTAGGATTGAGCCAAGGGGATAATAGGAGCGATGACCAAGAACCTGGCACCAAGCTATCTCTTTCTCTCTCTCTTTCTTAGACAACAATATTCATTTTTCAATTAGGACAAGGCAAAAAAGTGCTCATAGGAAAAACCCAACCAAAGATTGAGCCCCACTTTTTACCAATTGCTTGCCCCAAATTTCACGTTGAGGCTTAAGTCAAGTAGTTAGCATCTTGTATAAGGATCAACATCATTTGTTTGAGTTTAATATGTTAAAGGCCCGGCATTATTAATTTGTTTTTTTTTTTTTTTAGAGAACTAATTTTGTTTTTAATATGGATGAAAAGTAGAAGTTTTTCTTTTTTTTTTACTTTGAGTGTGAGAGTTTATACGCTACCCATTGTATTGGAGTCAAAGCATAGATTTACCGGGACTATACTTACATATATAAAAATGACGACTTTATGGTACTGTCTTACTAAAATAACCATAATGTTTAAATCTTCTAGTAAGTAATAAACGTGTTATATATATATGAAGTTTTTAAATTCTTATTTGAACTCTTGTTCAAATTTTAAAATCTTTTTAGAAGAGCTTTTTTGAAAAAGCCATAAAAAATATTTTAACTTGGTCGTCTTTATGAAAGGTCAAAAACTCTCTTTGAAAAGTTACCTACACTTTGAGAAGTAATTTTAGATTTAGAAAGCAAAAAACAGCGCTGCTTTTCCACTTTTCATTAGTCTAGAAAAGGGAGATAGAACTGGTGAAGATTGAAAAGAATATGGCTTTAGTTAACTAATATTTTACTGTTTGAAGAAAACAAGGAAAAAAAAAAAAAGAAAAAGAAAGAAAAAGAAAGAGAGAAGTAAAACGACATTGACCCTTATCACAAAAGTCAAAGTAAACTTAAAGTCAAGTCTTGTTGACCGGTACTGAATCGTAGCCATCTAAAATGAGCTTATACGTGCCTGAATCTTCAAGTCATCAAGAAGAATTGCATCTCTAATTCATTACCAATAATATGCTATTGATTTTCTACACCATAAAAACAAATAGAGTCAGGTATATTAGAATCAAAGGCCAAAAATAAACGCCTATTACAAGAAATTCTTCTTTGCCTGTCTGGCTCTGACCATTGCTTATGAGTTATGACTGTTATCATTTCAAGGAAGAAATCATGTGTGGCTGCTGAATTACAGAACTTAACAAACTTTAATCTGCTTATCTAACAAGTAACGTGTCTCCGATTCGGCTCTGTTTCAATGTCGAACGTAGTTTCGGTTTGTTGATGAGTAGGAAGAAGACGACGTCGAACAAACGGCGTGGCCAAGATATCATGACCATCTTCACTTACTTTCAAGCAAAACCTGATAAGAAAATTTGTCAAGCGAGACACTTTTTTCCTGAGAACCTTGTGATTTTCTAAGTTTTGGATTGCTTAGAAATATGAGCGACGAGTTCCTGTCGAGTAGCAAGCGAATGAAGTTAGTGTCTTTTGTTGTGTACTTAAAGGAAAGAAGATTAACAAAAATGGAGCTAAAGATTACCTCAGAATAGCGAGAATGATCTTGATGCAAGTTAGTAGTCTTCACAATAGTTTCCCACTTGGTGCTGGTTGATGTCGACTTTGGTTCCGGCATTTTAGCCTTCCCTTTCGCACCAAAAAATGAGTTTTTTAAAGGGATTGAAGGGATGGTTCTCCAAAGCCAAGACTCCGAGGGTGATTTCGGTAAAGGTGGGGGCAGAGGAGATGGGACCAAACTGGAATTCACATCTCCCAAATCTTCTCTTGGAATCAGATCACTATTCTTATCTGAATTTCCTTTCGCAGCCAATTCCGAGGAGTCCAAGGACTCAGCTTCGCGACAAGACTGCTTATCATCGATAGAGACGAGTCCTTTTGCTTCCAATGTACTTGCTTTCTCCACATTGTTTGACACTTTATATCTTGAAATACAGATTTTGCAGAAGCTTTTTCCATTCCTCTTGCCAATACTAACAAGTGTGCAAAGTCGTCGTCGGCAGGGTTCAATTCCGCCTTGTTATCAAAGGAACTCGAATTTGTATACAAAGTCTCGGCATTATTAACAGTATCTACATAGACTGTTTTCTCAACAGCAGGGCTCATTGGAAGTGACCCTTGTTTGTTCCTTGATGTTTCCTGAACTTGTTGCTGCCTTTGTTATAGACACTGAGCATATTTTTGGCGGCTTTGACACTCTCATCATTCGGAATGCCAAGGAATGTCTCTCGCCGAAAGGGAGACAGAGATGATTGGTTCCGATAAGGAGATATGCTCGCAGCCCGTGGATTTCTGAAGGGAGATGAGCCTCCTCTTTGCAGGTCACCTGAGTATGTCAACCGTCTTGACTCACTTATCAACTTATTCTCAACCACCTTCAGTTCAGCTGATCGGTAACCAATATCTGATTTTTTCTTGTCATTGATATCCATCTCCGCCGCTCGTGATTGTCTGAAGGGAGATAACCTCCCTCTCTGCAGGTCACCTGAGTATGTCAACGCCTAGAATCACCAACCACCTTAAGCTCACCTGATCTAAATCGAATATCTGTTTTTTCGCTTATCGTTGGAAGCCATCTCCGCAGGTCGTGAACTTCTGAAGGGAGATAGCCTTCCTCTTTGAAGGTCACCCGAATAAGTAAACCGTTTGGATTCACCCGCCCTCTTGTTCTCAACCGCTTGAAGTTCAGATGATCGATACCCGCCATCTGATTTTTGCTTGAAAGCAGAATCCCAAGCCTGCTAAAAGGATAGGAGAACATTAGAAAATGATAGTGCAAAATGGAACTACAAAGGTGGAGTGGAAAGGAAGAAAGTTTTAGTTAGTCACCTTCTTGACACTTTTGCTGTAAGATTGATTATAAGCAGTTTTCTGCAGTGTTCCTGTCCTGACTTTCAGCCCGGGAACTGGACCTAAAAAGCTTAAGGAATTTCTAAAGCATAACCGAGGAAATAACCCGCACCTCTCACAGATATCTTTCTTGGGTCATCATATTGATGATCTATTTCTTCTTCTTCTTCTTCACTTTCTTCTTCTTCGTCTTCTACTTCTTGATAATCCCCATATTGCGGTACCAATCTAGACGCCATTAAATCATTCAAAAGGTCTCTTCTCCTCACCTGTCACTTTCTTGACTTCTTTAGGTTGTTCCTGCACTACCGAAGCTTGCCTTTTCAGAGAATAAGTACGAGGCGCCTCCATGCCATGGCCTTGGCTGCAGGCAAGAAGCGCTTCATCATGAAATCTCGAGTTTTTGGATCCGTCAAAAAGCTTCCCGACGGCTTCACTAAGCCTGCACCATCGGATCCACTCAGACCACTTGCACTGCAGTTCAAGGAAACAGACTCTTTAGAAGATATCGTGTCAAGTGCATCAGAATAAACATCCTCTTCTTCATTATCCAATTCCAAGGCCCCTCGCTCGTTGGTTGCCTCTTTCGGGAACTTGTTGGACTCACCAACGTTGGAACTGAATGAATATTGTGTTTTAATTTGGAGCCTGACATCAGTTCCGTATGAATATTCGTATCCGGTGGCTGCCTTGTGACCTCATAAGCCTTTCCTGGGGGAACCCTTGGAGTAATAGAAGCCGCTCGAGGCAGAGGCTCAGGCTTATCACCGTCTTTGCGCTGTCCTGGAATTTGCTCCCAATTGAAAGGAACTGCTACAGGTTCTGTAACTTGCTCCAAAGTAAAGTCTGGTTCAGACAGAGTATCTCTTATACTTGTCGTATGTTGTCTATTGGGCGAGGAATTCCTGACTATCTTCCTGTTGTCTCGATTGGAGACGCTGGTCTCGAAGCAATTCGCCTCACAGACATGAGAGGAGCATTGAAATTCAGTTTCCTTTCTGCCATACTAACTTATAACTAATTGAACTTTCCTCAAACTCGATACTCAAAAAACGCTCTTCTATTGAGTGCTGAATTTGTCAGTGGCTTGAAGTGGAAGAAAAATGATGTTAAATCTCTTTAATCCCCAATGTTCTATTGAATTCTGCAGATGAAAGTTATTGTGAATCAGAATCACTGATTTAACCACCAGTTGCTTCTAAGAGAAATGACAGAAAACATGAAAAATAGAAAGCTAAAGAAAATGTTGAAAAAAAAAAAATTTTGTTCACTACTATCCAAATGGCAAGCAATTACATTTAAATGTATGGACAAATGGACTAGTGGAACAAACAAACAACTTTAATAAGATAGGAACAGAGGAGAAAATATCTGTTTATGTTCTCATAACTGGAAACTTTAATAACTAGAAATGAATCAAGCATTATATATATAGCACTTAAACAAATTCACACCTTTTTTATTATTATTTCTCCTTTTTTCCTTCCATCTTCAGCAACCAAACTGAGTTTTTTTATTTTTTATTTTTAATTATAGTATAGTAGATGCTGTTATTTAAAATCAATGAAGCTTTTACTGTAGTAGATAGACTTTACCAACTCTAAAGAAGTACCGTAACAAGGAAAAAAATAACCCAGTAAAAAAATTTAAAAAAAAAAAAAAACATTAACCATTGAAACAGCTATATGAAATCCTCAAATCTGCACCATTTACACAAGCTAAGGAACAGTAACACCAAAAACCTCCATGAAAATATGAATTGTTCAAATGAAAAGGAAACTTAAAACTGTAACGCTAATCTCAAACCGGGCTATCTAGATTGTTATACTAAAAAAAAAATGAAAACAAAATTGGAAATGGCAAAACCAGGATGATCCAAGGAAAACCCCGAATTCTAAACAGCAAAAACAAGACAGATTTCATAAGACAGAGCTTCATACATCATTAAAATCATCAATCAGATAACTGAATCTAAATTCCAAAAGTACATGGAGGAACATAAGGATTTACCTGTCTCCGAGAGAGAAGAGAGAGAGAGAGAGAGAGAGAAAGAGAGCTCTTCTGGAAACTGGCCGAGAATGATGCCGTGGAGTTTGGGGAATGAGTGAAACCAAAGAAAAAGCAAAATAATCTAGAGAGAGAGAGGGGGAGAGAGAGAGAGACTAGTTAAGGAAACTGAAGTAAGTGCTTTTGGACAATATTCTCTCTTAATAATTTCTGTGAATGTATAAGAGCTTTCAGACAGTTATAACCTTTACACTAATACTTGTGTAGTAAGTAGTCTTTCTACCACTACTGGCTGGACCATAATAACGAAAATAGATCAAACCCCTTTTTATACCTTCCCTTCCTTTACTTTTTCTTCCGACATTATTGCGTCTGAACTCACGCGCTTCCCTTTTTTCTCATGATTTTTAATTGCAGATTTTTACATTCAAAGTTTGAAATTTTCTTTCTTTACTTACCATAAAAATTACAACTTTATCACGTGGATTAATATTTTTCTCATCGTTAATTTTATTATCAGATCATTAAAAAATTAATTTAATTATAATTATGTTTATATTAATAATTAAATATGGTGATTATTACCTTAAAAATTATATTAAAATTCTTTTCTCTACTCAGTTTATTTATTATTATATTATTATTATTTTAAAGGAGGAACCGTGGTCACGGAAAACAGTTTGAAAATAGAGACGGTTGATGAGCTAACGAGCCCTTAAATTCAGCGGAAGTTGATTAGCCAATTTGGTGAGCCGACCGATCTATTTATTTATTATTTCATTCATTTGACTTAGATTACGGGGCTTTTGAGCCCACGCTATACAATCTTCTTTTTCTTTTTCTTTTTTTCTTTTTTTTTGTGGGTTCATTATGACAATTATTTTGTGTTTTGGTCCTTTGGGTTGCTATAAAACTAGGCGATGTTTTCGTTAAAGGCAAGGTGATATAAAGTTACAAAGTTAGCAAAAGAAATATGAAAAAAAATGAAGAAGAAATTGTATAAGATTCTGAATATTTTACTAAGTGCACGTAAGAAAAGATTAAAAGAACCGACAATCATCACTGGGATGCACCTAGATGATGTTTTTTTTCTTACTTTATCCTACAATGTCTTCCAAGATTCAACACTTAGTAACCTTTAATAAGAGGTCAATTCAAGTTTAGTTACTAGGGTGTGCAACGTTAAAATCATTGTAGTGTGAATCAAAATAAGTTTCATATTTCAGAGTAAACTCATAATTCAAACTCTTCTAGTTCGTATCTAAAATCTTAAAAACTTTTTCTTATAAACGATAAATTGAAATCGGTAAACGGCACCCTCACGTGTGTGTGTGGTATATATATATCTATGTAGTATATCTATTCTTGCTATAGCAAAAGAGGACCCTACAATGAAAGTAGTAGTATTGGTATTACGGAGGTTTTGCACAAGTTTGACAAAAAGCAAGCGGCACGTTGCACTCATAATATCATTTCATGCAATTATGATCGCAACTTATTGTGGAAGAACTAGTCTAACGGGGAAATTTAATGTTTTTTTTTTTTAAACTGAAATAATTTGCAACTAAATTTGAGTGTGACAAACCACTTAACTTGAAACTTTCATTATCCTGGTTGATAAACAAATTGATGCGCAACTTGGATGCATGTCACAATTATTGTTTTAAGAAAGTAAACGCCTGATTAATTTTTCCAAATTTATAAACATATTTACTAATTTGGACTTTTAAAAATGTACAATATCATTTTTTTTTCCTATACGGTATCATCCCCGAACATTATGCATAACGATGAGCAATTTTGAAAAAAGAATGGGAGAACATGAAGAAGAAGAAAAGAAAAACGTTGTTTTCTAAGCAATAAAGTAATAATTTATCATTTTGTTAAAAGGAAAGGTAAAGGTATTTGTTGAGTACATAGACAGGGGCAAATGAGAGTATATATTATATATGGAAATAGAACCATATAGTCAAATATATATATATATATATATATATTGTCGGGTCTAAATTGTCCTTATATAAGCTTAATGGCGGGCACTTTTTCTCAATTCCCCTTCAATTACGGGACGACCCATGTTCTCTACAATTTTCTTTCAATTCTTAAAAAAGCCATTCTTTTCAAGTTTTTCTTCTTCCTTTTCTTTTGTTTTAATAAAAGCCATATTTTTTGTTCTTAACTAAATCTATGTTGATTTCGTTTGGTCTGCCATTCTTAATTACCTTTTGCTTTCAAGAATCAACATTAGAAAAAGGAGCATAATATTCTCACTCCTTTTAATTAAAATTAATAGGTAAAAACGAATTTATTCCTTTTTCCCTTTGTTTAAATTAATTTCTTAATTTCTCCTCGTTTTTAAGTATATGTGCACATTTTCCCTTATTCAATATTCATCCGTCCCTATTAGTCCCACTCCCATGTCATCAATACTTGCCTTGTTCAATGCATATTCCCATTTCTCATGCCAAGAAAAATAGTGCAAAACAACCTTATCCCCTCCAATACTGAAACACCTGCCATTCTTCCACAAATCCCTTAAATGGCCACATCCAACCGAATTCATCATTTCTCAACACATCTTATTTTAGTGGGTCAATCGAAATTAAAGACATAATAACACCATGTGTAATAAGAGAACATGAATATATTTAACTCAACTAATAATTGGTACTAAGAGGTTGTCATCAATAACTATCAGGTGGTTCTCTTTCAAAATAAGTATGTGTTTATAAAGATGTGATCAAGTGGAACATCATCTATTAAAACGAAAAAAGAAAAGTGTTCTTTACGTAAGAAATCTCTATTTTACATTTGCCAACCTTAGATCTAATAGGTAAGATTGCCATGGGTAAAAACAGAAAACTTCGATATGTTACTTTTTCCGTACCCGGTCACAAAATTCTCAAATAAATAAATAAATTAATTAATTAATCTATCCATCCAACTTATTTTATAGAAATATATATACATATATTGGTGGATCTGTTTATAAAATTATTAGTCACAGGTTGACTTGCCATTTTCATGAATTGCAATTTAGTATGCCAGTAGTACTCATATATATATATATATATATATTCCATTCTCCTTTCAAATTAGTGTTTTTTTTTTTTTTTTTTTACATACAAGTTAAAAAACACCAAAAATGTTCAGACACAACCTTATGGAGGGACATGTGGTCAGTGGCCAGAATAATTAAGAATAACTAAAGGTTAGAATTTAAGCAAGTACCAACTCCCGAACTAGCCTTTTCTTTGCTTTTTTAGGGTTCAAAGGCCTTGCACCTCTACCCCACCACGAGCTTGAGGGAGAAAAGCCATAGTCAATGGAGCCCTACCTTTTGCCAGTCATTTTGGACCTAATATATGATCCCTTATCTTATCCCTCGACGAAATTTCCCACCAAGAGTTCATATTTTTATATCTCTAATATATATTAGTGGGGAGTGTACTATGACTGCCCTCACACTAAAGTCTAATACGATTATTGATTGCATCCCCAGAATTTAGATCGGATAATCTGTATTAAACACGATCACAGACTGTAAAAAATTCCTTGAGCTAAATTGAATACTCACTTTATAAGCGTTTTTTGTAAACTTAAAATAGTGGTCTACACAATTAGGCATTTTAATTCTATCCTCTAGAAGAAAAAGAAGAGAAATAAAGCAAAAATATAAAATTTAAAGATTATTTTAATCCGCATAAGGCCATCTCTCCAACCCATTTACTCTATTTTAGAGTACAAAAACTCTAAAATAAAGTATAATGTCACTTCAAATACTATTTTATATCTCCAACCCATTTACTCTATATCATACTCTAAAAAGGAATATTCTATTTATATTCTTTTTATAATCATTTAGATATTATTTTATATTTATTCCCTATAATCTTTGTATTTTACAATTATGCCCCCATACAATCTTTTAACATATTAATCCATTGCTTGTTTTTATTTTTACGAATAATCTTTAAAAATAGAAAGTTATATCAAATAACCAAAACATTATAATTTAGTGTGATTATCAAAAACAACTTAATATTGAGTGAAAAAAAAAAACTATATGATTTTCTTAATTCCACACAAAAAAAAAAAAAGGAAACAAACTGACATTTAATATTTAAATAAAAAAAACTTAAAAATTACATGACATTTGTCCCTAGACTTCCGAATTAGTATATATTTCCCATAAATGATCAATCAATGCATTTCGAAGCGCAATATGAGCTTGTTTATCCTTGATCTGTCTATGTCGAGCCAGAAATTGTTGAAATTGAGTATTTTCATCAACAACCATTCAACATGTGGAGTAGGTGCTTCATTTGCATCTTGAATTGATGCATCTAAATCACGTTTATCCTCTACGATCATGTTATGCATAATGATGCATGCAGTCATTATATCATGTAACACATTTTTTTGCCAAAAACATGATGGGCCTGCAACTATTGCAAACCTTGATTGGAGTACTCCGAAGGCACGTTCCACATCTTTTCTACATGATTCTTGTTTCATCGCCAAAATATTTTTTTTTCAGACCACGTGGCTCGTGAATAGTTTGCACAATAGTGGACCATTTTGGGTAAATGCTATCAGCTAATAATAACCCATATTGTACTCTCTACCACCAATGACATAATGAGCTTCAGGAGCAATACCTTGAGCGAGATTAGAAAAAAGATGTGATGACTCCAACACGTTGATGTCATTGTTGCTACCCCGGTAACCCGAAATATGCGTGCCATATCCAAAGATCGTAATCTGCAACAGCTTCAAGAATTATGGAGGGATTGCCACTGCGACCAGCGTATTGTCCGGCCCAAGCCGTCGGGGCAGTTTTTCCACTTCCAATGCATACAATCGAGGCTACCCAATATTCCTGGGAAACCACGTTGTTCACCAATGTACAATAGCCGAGCAACATCTGAAGCTATCGGAGATCTGAGATAACGATTAGCAAATATCTCAATTACCGCACGACAGAATCTCTTCATACTCTCGATGGTCGTAGACTCACCTATTTTTATGTACTCATCTGTGGCATCTGCTGGTACAACCGTAGGCCAACATACGAAATACAGCTGTGACTTTCTGTAAGGTTGACAACCCCCCGTTCTACCAAGGCCATCATATCGTTGTCGAAAGTGGTTTCATGTTGTTTCACAGCATCAACAATTCGAAAAGAATAAACTTCGTGACATTCGAAATTGATGACGAAACATTACATCATTGTAAAGTGGATCCTCACCAAAATAATCATTAAACAGATTTTGATCATCCGTTTCTCTCGATCACGATTGATTACAACACGACCAGGTACTGATCCACGGTGCCTTTGTTCCTTATTTTTTTGATTGAGCAACTCAGTAATCATCATATTATTGTTATGAATTGCAACGGATTATTCCCTTTTCTTCTGCTTCCAACTCCTTCAAGTCGGTTGAGGACGGATCATCATTGGAAGAGAATGGTGGTATGTAAGATGGGCCTTCGGCATTGAAATTCATATTCATGTTTTAGGAAGAAATTTGGTGAGAAAGGAGAATGGTGGTATGTAAGAGAATGATAGTATGTAAGAAAGGAGAATACGTATAATAAATGAAAGTAAGGGATTTGGTGAGAAGGCATTGTAATGGCCTTTTATTTATAAAACAAGCAAGAAAGAATTGTGATAAGATAATAAAAATCAACTTGAACGATCAGGATGATGATGAAATCTACTCAACGGTTCAGATTGAATTAGGAAGATATTGTTATCTTATCTTATCATGATACTTTAGATAATATGATAAGATGTAGTTATCTGTATCTTATCCTGCCATGTTATCCTGCAAATATAATGAGGAATCTTGTCAGCTTGTGCCTTTTTAAAGAACGTGCAATACAGATAAGGTATGTTTATTATGTGTGAACCGTTGGATGGATTTTGTGAAAATCTTAACCATTGGATTCAATCTTCGAAATCTAAAGTTATCTTCACAAAGTTCAATGGCATCAGATAAAGATAAGAATATGCAGCCTTCACGAAGTTCAATGGCATCAGATAAGAATAATGCAGCCTTCACGAAGTTCAATGGCATCAAATAAAGATAAGAATAATGTAGTATATCAATCCAAGCCATTGAGTAGATTTCATTGCAATCTTGACTGTTCAGTTGAATCTTCATACTCTTATCACCTGATATACTTTACTAGCTATAAATAACGTATAGCGGAGCAAGGCCCTTTCACAAAAAATCGTATTCCTCTTCCCATAACATCTTTCTCTATATACTTATTTTCTTGCAGAAAGTAAGAAAAATGTTTGGAAGAGATTCTTCCTTCACTACATAGGAGGATATTTTACTTTGTAAATCTTATTTAGATATTTCACACAGGATCCTATTACCGCAAGAAACCAATCGTCTGATCATATTTGGGATTGTATAATGGAGCAATACAATAGTGACAAACCACAGGATTACGAGCTTCGTAATACACGATCATTGCAGTCTCAAATGAGTATCATTAGTGCAGCAGTGAAGAAGATGAATGGATGTATTCGACAAATTGAGAATATGCATCCTAGTGGTGCATCTGAGCAAGACATTGTAAGTATTGAAAATTTAAAATTATTTGAACTTCTTCTGATTATGATCCAAACTTGTCTTATATGTTACAATAATTGCAGTTAAACCGAGCAAAACATTTGTACACTCAAGGAGACGGGAAAAAAAAAGGCTTCAAGTTTGATCATGTGTGGAGTAATTGTGAAAGACTTTGAAAAGTTCAAAGATCACAACCCCAATAGACGAGCTACTCAACCACGAAGTTTTGGTCATGCCTCTTCCCAATCCGAGAATCCAACTCCTGATTCTCCTACCCAAGCATCTCCTGGGTTGTCCTCATTTTCTCTCAATTTAGATGATTCTGATGAAGTTGGTGGTACTTGTCCTCTCAACGACCTATTGGCATTAAAAAAGCAACAATCAAAAGGAAAAATAACAGAAGAAACATCAACACAGATCAATGACCTCAGAGAAGATAACCGACAACTCCTTGACTTCTTAAAGAAGAGTCAAGACAGGAGACAACAAAGAGAGAAAAACAAGATTCTATACATGGACTTGAATTCAATTGCAGACCCATCTATTCGTGAATACACACGAAATGAACAATCAAGAATTTTAAATAAAAGATTGCAAGAACAACAAGATGATATGCATAGGTCTAATAATGCATTCAACCAATATTTCAATGATATTGGAGGATTCGGTACTGGTATACCGGACTAGTAAATCATTGTTCTTCCACCATAATATCTCTATGTTATCTCTTTTTAACGCCTTTACATTATGTATTTTATGTTATGTTTGGTTTATCACATGTAATTGTTTAATGTATTTTATGTATGCTTATTTATGGTTTGTTTATGAATTAGAATATCTTCTCAACTTTTTTAATTTATGTAAAACTTGTATGTTGATTTAATATCTTACAAAATTTATTCAAAATAATAAAATAAAAAAGGTATAAAAAAAATAAGTATAGCTTAAGATTTAAACATACAAATACTTTACATATAGAAAAATGGGTAATTTTCAAAGAAAAATTAAGTTAAGGGTAACTTTATAATTTTTATTTTTATCTAAATATCAATTTAAAATTTAATTAAAAAAAAGTAGTTTAGAGTATGAACAGTGATACTTCAAATATGAAGTATACTGTTCATACTCTATATTTGAAGTTCCATATAGAGTATGGGTTGGAGAAGCTTCATACTCCAAATTGGTGCAAAACTCTATTTTAGAGTATGGGTTGGAGTTGGTCTAATATACAAACCAAAAAGATTGCTGGTCATGTTTAGATTGGAATACATATGTTTGGTCTAATGTTGGATTAGGATAATCGTGCATGTCACGGTCTTTATTGTTGGTCATTTTTAACGCTTATTCTTTCAATTTTAATTTAATTTAGTTATTTTGACATTTTATTTTAGTTTCTAAAAAATAATACAAATATTATTTTATTTATGTTTAAAAATTTTATATTAAGTATATATACAATTTACTTTTTAAATTCCAAACACAAAATTTACTAAAATATCTTTTAGTAAATTTACAATAACTCATTTACATATGAGAGAAATACCAAAATAGCATATTGGACTGCTACCCTTTAAAATTATAGTAGAAATCAAAATATTATAACCAAATAATATAATTAGGTCAAAAAATTTAAGTAAAAATGCGAAAATACCATTTAATCAGAATCCCCTCTAAGGCCTAAACTTTTCTTACTTCGAAGCTTCAAAACATAATAACTATCAAGAGTAAAAAAAATAAATCAACAAGTTCAAAAACAAAAAATCTGCTATAATTTTATAGTAACGAACAAATATACTATATACTTAAACTATACCGTTATAATATGCTATATAATATAAATTCTATTTTTATTATGAGTTTAAGTCAACACATGATTTTCGTATGATTCCATTTAAACCTAAGTGAATAACTTATTCTGAGTGTCTGAATTTAATTCTCATTTTGAATCTTATTTATTCCGAGTATCCTTACTTCAATTACGTATAAGTAAACTTCTCATAAATAAATAGAATTAATTCAAGTATTCATTAAAAGTGAGAACCCTTAACATATTAGGACAAATTAGCCCGTTCTATTGTCCCGTGAACCAAACATGGCCCACCATACATTGATATCAATAAGGACGAAACGCGTGTTCCGATCGAAAATGTTGAGCAACAAAAGAACCATGGACCCTTTGCTTTTCAATGCCTACTAATGTACTGTGTACATATAGATACATTTGAAAAATTTTATTTACATAAAGAAAAAATAAAAATTTAAAAAATAGACTGATAAAAAAAGGACCAAAAAAAAAGAGAGAGGCATGAAAAATACCAAAAAAATAAAGAACTAAAATGGAAAAAATTGATCAATACAGAAAATGATTAAATTATAAAAAAATAATAATAAAAATTAGATCAAAAAAAAAAAACCAAAGACTAAAAAGTAAATACAAAATATTTTCGTCGAATTCAAAACATTTTCATCCAATACAAAAAAGGACTAATCGTAAAAAAAATTTACGTCAAAATAAAAAAAAAATCGAAGGACTAATAAAGGACTAAATTGTAAAAAAAAATTGGGCCAAAGTAAAACAAAATAAAAAATGAAGGACTAAAAAGCAAATACAAAACATTTTCCTCTAAAACGAATCGTTTTGAACCAAAATACTTTGCACAATAACATGTTTTGCCATTTCTAATATATGTATAGATACTAATTAGTTATTTAATTTTTAATTAATTATTTATTTATTTTTGCTAAAGAGTTAGGTTAGTATCTCATATATAGCTCTTTCTAAAATTAGGCAACCCAAATCAGATTCAATTAAACTTGCATCATCTAATCTTCCCTCAAGTTTTAGAAATACCAACTTCTAGAAGCTAAAGATTCAATCCTCCATTAGATTTTTTAGTATTTTCTTAATTTTATATCATTTTACTTTGGAGTGTCGTGTTGTATGGTCCTGAATGCGCATTAGAAACATCTCTATCTCGGACTTTGACCAAACACAAGTTTGAGAGGAGGTCTAGTTTGTAGTGGACTACAAATGATAAAAAATTAGTTAAATAATCATCAATAGAGCTATAAAACAATGAGATGTTTTTCTATTTTCTTTTTTTAAGAACGCGTTTAAGATCTATATTTAATAATCTTGATCGGAGATAATATTACTTGATCAATAATCTACACAGAGTCAAACTCACGATGATATGTAAAGTTTTTGTCGATTTTTTATTTTTAGTATTATCAGATTATATTATTTCTGTTTTATTGATAGATTCTTAAATTTCTTTTATGGACAATAGTGATCACGCCTTAAAAAATATAACAGTAAAAATAAGAATAAAAATAAACTGTAAGGTAGGTACACGGTGAATAAGCACATTGATGGGACCAACCATTCCACTGACATATTTTAGTTTCACATTAGTAGTCCCAAGAAAAAGTCACATTCCTCATCTTCTTCTGCAACGAGACAAATTTTTGTGGTTCATTTATGGGAAGTTGTTAGTCACTTGTTTGTCTCTTCAGTCTTGTCTTGTCCGTAATGCCCAAATGGCCAATCAAATGAAGCCCGTATTTCTGAAGAATGGTTGATCTTGGGGCTTAGGCCCACTATAATATCCAACTGGTCCGGGCTCACATTTTGCTTGTGACCTGTATTTACGACATCTTCATTCTTTCAATTGAATTTATTGCACTGAATTTCCACCGTCTTGAAAGAGCAAAAATAGAAGTAAATAGATCCCAAATTTTTAAGTTTTTCTTCCCTTTTTTTTTTTTTAAGGTAAATTAAAGTTCTTTCAGGTTGTTGTAGATTATTCAAATAGCATTTACAATCTTTTCTAGCATAGAAAAATACTACCTCATTTCCCATCACTTTCCTCCCCCTCTTTTCTCAACGACCAAACATACTTCAATAGCATGGTTAATTCATAACTCTCATTTAACTCATAGATTCGAAAGTACAATTTAAACTCTTTTTTTTTTTTAATATTGTTTTCCCATATAAAAATTTGAATTTTATGTTCTCTAGTTTTCTCTAGTGTTTTAGCTAATGATTTATTTAGGTAGAATTGTTCTTTCAACTACTAACGAATCAAGTTATATAACAAACTCACTTGTTTAAATCTCCAAAATAAATATTACAAATGGTAAAGAAAATAGTGGAATGTGGCTTGACCCTGTTGTTATTACAAGATTATTACCCAAATCAAACAAAGCCATAATCTTCAAATAGGGAAAAATTCATATTTTGTCCTTTAAATATTTCAGATTAAAAATAAAAATTAAAAATAAAAAAACATTTGTTTTCTTTTTCTCAACGCATTGCAGCAGCAAAAGGGTTCCTCTTCCACTGCAGAGGATAATATCTTTTCTCTGTTTCTTGTATTTTAGTCCACGGCAACTTGTGCTTGGCCATTTTCCTCTTCTTTGCTCCCACTCCCAAGTAATCTCCTTGGCTCTACACAACAAAGTAGACAGAGAAAATATTAGTTTGCAATTGGACTAAAATAAACTCTATCCTAGAATAAATTAAAAAAGATTGACACCAAAATATATATATATATATATATATATCCCAATACCTTGAGACAGAGGCCTTCTTCAACATCACAAATGGGGTAATCACTTGGGCAGCAGTATTCGGTGCCAGTACAACAAACCGCGTTCTCATACTCGCAACAACCGTAGATTAGGCAATAATCAAAGAATTCAAAGATGCAACAACAAGTCTCGTCACTTGCACAATAGGAGAAGTCTCCGCATTGGCTTGGTGAGGGAGAGGGAGGAGGTGGCGTAGGGGTAGGCGGGTGGCGGTGGCGGTGGCGGTGATGGTGGCGAAGGTGGGGACGGTGGACTAGATGGTGACGGCGCATAAGATTCCTTGGTTGGATAGGAAGCCATGGCATTGATTGCACAAACACCATACTCTAAATCAGTGTTCCTTCTTATGTAAATGTATCCCTCTACTCCCCAACTTGTTCCCCATGAATTTTTCACAATCCAATAATCCTCGCCGCCCTCGGAGCCATAACCGACAATCAAAACAGCATGATCAATGTCGTCCGGGTTGTCGGAGCAATCACCGTCGTAGATTCCCTGATCAAATACATGACACATTTGAATTTATGTCCTAGTGAAATTGTGTAACACACTACATATATATATTTATGTAAAAACAATATGCTCACCCCGGTGTATAGTTGAAAATCCCAGGCAGAACCGTCTATACCAACGCTAATTGGCTGCTGAACGGTAGCGCACAAAAGATCGGCATCGGATTCTCCTACATCTTCATACCCGTCAATCGTAACTACTTTACTTTCCTCCTAACCAAACACAAAGTAAGAAAATACATAATTTAGTTAAGAGTGATGTGAACCATAAGAACTGACCCTCTTTTTTTTTTTTTTTTTTTTTTTTTTTAGTAGCAGCAAAAAATTAATGAAAACTTTGGCATTCAATACAAAAAATTTTAAAATCTCAACAAGGACACGCGACCTCCGAGTGATCAACATGACATCTCCATCAACTAGTTAGAGACTCACAAAGTAATGTGAACTCTATCAAAATTCGTGAATATTGAAAAAAAAAAAAAAAAAAAAAGTTTTAATTAGAATTCGCGGAAAACAGACCTTGGTAGTGTTACAAGTACCGTCTACACCCGTGTAGGGGTAATCAGTTTCGGAATCAATACCGCCATTGTTGATGACCCATTCAAAAGCGTAGTCCATGTAGCCTCCGTCACATCCGTCATTGGTGGTGTCGCAGTCGACGAGTTCTTGCTCCGAAAGGCTAACGAGGTCCCCTGTGACTATGGCGTTGATTCCTTCCATGGCTCCGGTTGATGAGAATGACCAGCAACTTCCTGTCAACATCTCATAATTCTAAATACAGCTTGTAGAAATTGATGACTATCTGGGGGAAATATTTGAACTGGATTTTTGTTCTCCTTTTGAAAAAGGTTCTCCTATTTTAAAGGATTATTTATCATTCATTCTAATGTTGTAACTTGTTTTGTTTACTTGTTCATAGCCAAGTTGGGATGAACTACTGGCTCTCAAGTCTATATAACACGTTAAAAATAATTTGCAAATACCAATAATGAATGTCAATTCAAGATCTATTATTGGGATTCCAAATCTAGGGGTCCTAAATAAATTTTGTGTAGAACGACTATCTCGCCCTTCAACTCAATTTGGGTCATAATTTTTTTTAGGCACATGAGAAAATATAAGTCTCATACTATTCCAGTAATTCTTTCTTAAAAACGTGATAATAGACATCACAAGTGTCCCTTGATATTATCTTATATATATATATAAATATATTTACAAAACAAAATAAAATAAAATAAAAACTTTCATCCACCCCCAGTGATTGCCGAAGTACTTATCCATGGTGGCTTAAATATGATTTCCTTACCATACATAAAAGAGCATATGAGCTGACAAACAATGTTTTTGTACTTGCTACACATAATGGTTTAGTCATCATCATGTAAATTTATTTATTAATTAATTTATTTATTTTTTTGTTTATTTTGTTTGTCGATTCAACAAATACGAAACGCGTGCTTGTTAACTAGTTAATGTTAGTGTAAAAAAAAAAAAAGGATAGTTGGATGTTTTAATAAATAATTATTATTCCTAACTTTAGGATCTCTGCCTCAACATTCTGCCTCACATTAGATCTAAAAACTAGTATACAATTTGCACTCTAAAAGTGTATCTATCCTAACAACAGATCAAATCATAACATATAGCTCCCTATCGTCACGTCATTTTAAGTTAATTTTTCAAGTTTTTTTTTATTTATTTAGATTTATTATTTGAATTATGAATTTGAACTTATGATTTAAATGGACGCATTATCATATATCTTTTCTGATCGGGAAAAGAAAGTAAAAAAAAATAAAAAATCAAAATGAAACTGATGATGTTAAACACCACCGATCCCCTTTAGCATCGTTTCAAAACTACAGAAAAACTTACCACAATCGCCTTGGTCTTTGACACCAGTAACAGCTCCCTTTTTCCTCCAATCCAAACTGGAAGGCTCATCACAAGAACTCGATTTCCCATTCAAACTCCGGCTGATCGGATTTCTCCTCTTATTGGCGGGCCTTTTCACCCGCGACAAGTAGACCTTCCTGAACTCCTCATTGCTCATATCAGCGAACCTGTTCAGCCCCAACTTGTGTCCATTTTCCGACCTTGATCTCTCCCCATTGTTCTTCTCCAATATGTACTTGAGATTCCTCTTGAAATTCTCAAACCTCCTCTCCACCTCTTCCGAATGCCGGTAAACCTTTCTGTGCTTCTCTTTCCATCTCTGGAACAGCTCAACCACTCGTTCCTCTGGTGGGAAGCTTTCCAGTTCATGGCCTACTATGGAGTAGTACTCACTGGAAAAGCTTGAAGATAGGCTTGTTAGACATGCCCAGATCAAGAAAAGAAAAGCAGATTGGATTTTCTTTGAAGACATTAGTTTTTCTCAACTGGGTTTTCACTTTTTGTTTATGTCTTCATTTATGTCCGGATTTGTTATGTATATAGAGTTATCGGATGGAACAGCTCTGCCGTAGGCCTTGCCTACCAGTCAGCTCAGGTTTTTTTTTTTTTTAAGGATAAACTTTTCTTGATTAATTACAATTAGGAGGTTCTTAAGGTTGGATATCCATACTGTGTGTTTTTTCAACTTCAGATTTTGTTAGTTAACGGTTTAAAGCTGACTGGTAGGCAATTAGACTAAAATATTAGATGTGAATTACTCAAAATGGTCAAGGACTATGGAGGGGTAGTTTGGTACGGTTGAGTTTTAAAAATGGTTAAGAGAGCAACAACAAGGCTAAATGTGTTCGATTTCCTTGTACACCAAAATTTGTTGGTTGTTCCTACCTGTCAGCAGCTTATAAGGTTTGACTTGAGAATGGGAGAGTACCAGAGCAGGCAAATCTAATGGTCAACGACTCAACAAGCTTGAACTTGAAGATCTCAGACGGTGGTAGAAGGTTTTCTTTGGGCTTAAAAAGGGCCCAGTTTGTCATTGGGTTTAAGAAAAAAGTTAGATTCTTTAGTAAATGTGTAAATTAAAAATTATGATTAAAAAAAATATTCTTTTTTATTTATTTACAATGAATGTCTAAATTAATATTTATAAAAACTATATTACCCTTTGATCAAGAAATGAAATTAAACAAATAAAAAATTAATAAAAAAAAAAGAAAAAATCTCTAAAAAAAAATGTAAAACTAAACAAATCTTTTATAAAAAGGAAAAAAAATACCATTTTACTTGCTTTAATTGTAAAGAAAAAAGAACCACAACTGTTATTGATCGTATGATACATGAAAAATATTCACTATAATAAATAATTTATCATTAAAATAAAATTCACAAGGAATATATAAAAAAATTATAAATAGATCTTGTAAAGAAATATGAAACACTTTAAAACCTAAATTAAAAAAAATCACATCATAATGATATAGTAATTATCATAAAGAAAAAGACATTTAAAAAGACATCATAATGATATAATAATTATCATAAAGAAATAAGCAATTTCATCACACATTTAAACTTTAGAAACTAACTATTAAAACAATACCAATAATAAATAAATAAATTCTCACAATAATGTTACAATTATCATAAAAGAACGTAAATGATACTAAAAAAAAATAGGTTTCTAAGAAATCTAAATCATACTTTATAAATATGTTTATAAAAAACCTTAATTATACTAATAAGCCATTACTATAATAAAAGAATTAGTCAATAAGATAAATATACAATAATGATAAACAAATAAGGACAAAAAATATGAATCATAATGAAAGAAAATGATGTTAAATATAGAAAAATGACAAAATAGGTATTACAAGCAATTTTTTTTTAGAAAAGGACCATTACGTAATATTATAAAAAAAAGAATATAATTTAAAAACGAGACTCTAAAAATAGACTTTTTATGTAATTATTTCAAAAAATTACCTAAATAGCCACATTTTTTCATCAATTAACCAACATAATACAAACTTTAGTTTTATTTTTGATCTAGTATCAAATTTTGATGTCATATTAATGTAATGGTCTTCAAATTTAGATCATTCAGGTGCTTTTCCCTTGGTTTAATTCAGAACCATGTCATCGTCTCTCAAAGAAACAAATAAGTTACGAGGGTGATTTATAGAATTGTCCCTCAAAAAATGCATCTCTTAACTATTGGCCTAGTTGTAATCGTTTAAGTTTTCTTAACCTTTAATTCAACAAATATAAAAAGTCAAAAATCTAAATAAGCATTAAATTAAAAAGGCAAAAAAAATATAAACATATGTTTTTAAAAAGCGGTGTCCACAATTTTCTCTAATAACAAATTTACATAAAATAATTAGAGCAAGTAGGAGGTTTCAAAAATGTAAGAAAAATATTCAACCAAAAAAAATAGTAATAAATAAAAAGTTTATTAGACGAATACCTAAATAATATAATATATTATTTAACATAATAAATTTTCAATTTACTGCCATTTATTTCAAATATTTTAAAATAGTGTTATTTACTTAAGTTTTGTAAAAAACACTATTTACTACCATTACGATTTCTGATACGTGCTCATGTCGTTTTTTCTCTTCGTTTGTAGGAGAAATCTCTGGGCTCACTAACAAAATGAAAAAGGACTTAACTAGAGTTGTCAAATAGATTAGGCCGACAAGCACAACATGGCAACATATATTCTGCACAATAGATCAGCTCGCAGCATAGTCTGAAAAGTAGCATTAATGACGAATGAAGTATATCGGACTTTGAATCGTCGATGGTGATGCATAAACTCAAGATTAATTATACAATTTTTGTTTCGAACACAAGTCCAACCTATTCTTCTTAATCTCTTTCCCACCTGCCAATCCAGTCTTACTTTCTTCCATCTCTCCTAAAACGCCCATGATGACTGAACAATCTATTAGCTAGAGGACACTATCTGCATCCTAATTAATTATGGTTAATTTGCTTCTCAACTAACTGATTATAGATCATAAGTTAGTCGCCAAAAATGTTTATGGACACCACTAATATTACACGCCATTATTAATAGAAGATGAACTCTATTAATGAATCTCACATTATATAATTCATGCATTTTATTACTAGTTTGTACTTAACACCGACATTATCTCATAATTGTTCACTAGCCATAAAGGATTGACAGGTTGGGGGCTTTTAACAATATATATGACATAAAATGGTCATCACTAACTACCATTTAATGAGCTAACATAGAGAAACTCTCGATTAAATTTGAAATTAAGATCATATCTTATTCAATTTGAACTCGACTACGTTTAACACCAGAAGTTTTTCTTTTTAGAGTTTTTCAGAAATGGAAATAATAAAAATAAATAAATTGTTGAACAATCCGAACTCCCTGAGAGTGAGCCAAGAGAGTGGGTCCCACTTCACTCTTACAAGAAAGCTACAAAAATAACCTTTGGTAAATAAAAAAGAACCTTTACTCTTTACTTTTTTCACATATTTAGCTATTAACAAATATATTTTGTTTATATATTTATATTTTATCTAAATTTACCAAAAAATATATTTTATTTAGATGGCCCTGTTGATTAAAAAAATCTGTTAGAATACCACCATAAAGATGCAGACTGATAGTTGGGTATTGAAGAGAACATATAAATAATCTTCAGTAGATATGGCAGATGAAGATTCTGATGGAAGATATAAATTCTGAAACGAACACTATTTTATGTCGTTTAATTGTGTAAAAGGAGTTGGAAATTATTGTTTCGTACTCGTGGAACAAATTAGCATTTTTAGATATATTGAGAAAAAAAATTTTAATTAGCTTAGAACTCATACTAAAACGGGCTTTTAAGTGAGAAAATCTTAATATTTTCTCTTGGATTGCTTATTTTTTGTCATCTTCTAATTTTTTTTTTTCTCTACTTTTCTTTGGTTGTTTTTTCCTTTTTTTAGGCCTGTTATGTTTTAAGATTGTGAGTCCCTCTTTTTCATTTTTTTCTAAAATAATTTTTTTTTTATTAAAAGTTATATTATTTAGTCTTCCTAGTCTTCTTCTTTACCTTATAGCTAGCCTTTTTCTTGGAACCATATATCTTGTGGAAGTGAAACCTTAGTGGTAATGTGGCAAACTGACTGTATTTTAGGTCAAAGATAAAACCATATCAGGTTTTGTCGTCGGAATACTAAATTCACTTTAATCACTTTTCAGGGGAAAAAAAAAATTATCAGATTTTTATATTAATTAATCCGCAGTCGTAGGTAAGGATTCATTATCCAAACAAAAATATTTAAAACTAAAAAGTATCTACTAGTCCATCTTGCAGTCGCATATGAAAACTGTTAGCTGGGTTGGGGCTTTGAGGTTGGTTGGTGGTGTTGACTTTTTCCCCCTATAAACAACATCCCAATCGCATTATTAGACAATCTCTAATACATTTATTTATACTTATACCATACTTGGTAAAAAAAAAATGTGAACAAATTATCTTACTTTATATTCTCTAATGTATAATAATATTTCTACTGTTATTATTATTGCGCTTTAGAAATTGTAAATTGTAAAGTGAACATTCGGTATTTAAATAAATTAAAATATTACAATATTACAATAATTACATGATAAAAATCAAGTTAATAATAAATAAATATTAAATATTAAATTTGACATTAGCTATACATTATGACAAATTTGTCAAAAAAATTTAACATATAGTAGATTTGACATCAAATATAGTACTATGTTAGAGAGCATTTTTTAACCAAATGCCAAAATTTACCCCTAACACAATCTCCTAGGATTGTATTGGAGATGCTCTTAAATATGCTAATATTAGAAGTTAAAATGCTATATAATTTTATTAAACTGACTTTATACTTGGTTTAATTAGGGTTTAAATGCCATCTTGTAAGTAAAAAAAAAAAAAGAGTGGGCGAGTGAAAACCAGAGACGACAGACAGTTATCTTGCTCTTTTTTAAAAAATTTATTTTTAAACTTCTTTTGGTTTAAATTATCATCTTTCATCTCTCATTACTCAGCAGAAATAAAGAGAATCATAGGTAAAGTGTGGGTGCCGCCTAGACTTGGAAGTTTCTTTTAAAAATACTCTCTACAAGAAACATGAGTAAACATAATGACACTTATTAGTCGCTTCTAGTTGGATTGAAATTCGGCGCCATAAATGATTTTTACCCCCTAAAACACACTATTGTCTTATGTACGTAGTGCACAAATCTATCTCTACATCTACATTTATAGAACTTAAATCTACTGGTTTATTTTCCTGTCTTATATCCTTTCGATTGATTTTTGACATCTCAATAAATTGTTATAAATCATTTTAATATTAAATTCATATTTATATGATTTAAGTTGTTAATTTTAAATGATATGATAAACAAAAAATAAAGAATAATCAATCAGACAGAAAAAATAAAATTATATATTTGAACTCATCATATTTTAATATATATCTTATTATCGTTTGGTTCATAGATTTGAATTCATTAATTAGCTAGTTTCATAGAATCGGCCTCGCAAAATTGAACAAAAAATAAGCATGCCAACTACAACAAAGAAAAAACAAAATCATCATGGAAGAAAGAACGTAACAACCAACACACAAACTAATTAGTTATTAACAAATTGCTGGTTAATATAATTGATCCCGAGCCAAAAAAAAAAAAAAAAAAAAAAGGAGAAAAAAGAACCTTAAAAAAAACTATCACCACATAAAAACCCATAACTAGAACATGATGTATAAGACAGCATAACAAAAAAATAACAACAAACGATGGAAAACGTCAAAAATAATAATAATAAGTAAATAAAAAATAAACTCTGATCATAGGATCCTCATCATGAGCCAGCAGCCATTTTTTCAGCAATCGTAGCCAATGACGTGAGGTTGCACCTTATGATCGTATTCGCGAACGCGCAAGTGTCCTCCTCGCTACTCCCCTCCGGCACATCCACCACGTACGACTCGATCACCACCGTCCGTTTCCACCTCTCTCCCTCATCATCATCATGATCATCCTCATGAACGGACGTCGTCGACCTGTAGTTCTCCAGCCGGTGGTCCCCACCAATTATGCTAAACGACATGACCTTGGCGTCGTCGTCCAGCCTCTCCAGCCGTTCCACGCTGACCCCCGCCGGCATCCCCGAGACGACGTGGACCTCCCTCACGCTCCCGACGCCGCCGTTTCCCGACCGCATTATACACCTCCTGACGAAGCGCTTGTAGGCCTGAGGGTGGCCGAAGTCCCGGACCATGGACCAGACCAACCCCATTGGCGCGTCGATGGTCTGCGTCAGGCTCGAGCTGCACTGGCTCCCGGACACCTCGTGGTTGTGGTGCCGCCTCAACATGGCTTCTGTCTTGGCCGAGTCATGCGTCCCTCTCATTGGACCCAGCTAGCTTAGCTAGCCCGCAGCTCTATACTAGTTTTGTACAATGTAGAATAATTTGACAAGTTTTTGTAGTAGTAATTTGAGGTTTCACTCAACCTATTTAAACCATCGAAAGCTTTGGCTTTCTTTAGTGAGTGTCGGTTACACACACACATACATATATTTATGTATACACACACACATGTATAAATGGCTTTCTTTTGGTTGCATGTGTGTGTCGGTTACATATATATATATATATGTGTGTGTGTGTGTGTGTGTATGAGGAGTTATTAGTACTACGGTATTATGGATTTATTATTATTATTTTTTAATCGGTGTTCGTTGAACTGCTAGCAATAGCTAGCTAGCCTGCTGCTGCATAGGAATGTGGATCTTTTTTTTTTTTTTTGTGGGATAGATTTGGAATGCGTTATCTTAGTTTGCAAGTTGTGAGATTTTTTTTTTTTTTTTTGGGTCGGCTAGAGTGCAAGTTGTACATGAGTTTGGTCATACACAACTCATATGTACACGCAATTGTGTCCAAAAGCTACATTGATCGTTAGCGCTAGATTTTTTTTTTTTTGGTTTATAAGGCGTTTGGGTACTACTACTAATGTTAGTACTGGAATTTTTCTTCTTCTTTTCTTGTTTTTATTCATGATAATATTGTTTAGAATTTTTTTTTTGGGCGGTCAATAGTGGGACTTAAATATGTACAGACCCTGAGATCCATGTGACGTTACATATATCTGCATCTATATGTATATATTGGCTGTATATGTCGGAAGTTTGCGGATTCAGGTTGTATTATTTATTTATTTTTATTTTTATTTTTATTTTTTTGTACTTTTCTTTCGTTTCTTGCTAGTTAAGGATATCTTAAACAACCTGCATTTTCTCCCCTGGATATGTATCATTATATCATCTTGTCAATTGCTAAAAACTTGATCTAAACAAAAAGGACAAATACTACTAGTCTACTACATACATAAGATCTATGTTTTAATAATTAGAGAGTACATTTTGAAGATAATTTCCTTAATTCCTGTAAAATGTTAAAACCTAAAGATGATGTACATAGAAAGACAGCTAAAACTTCATCAAACATCCATTCAAACCATTTTTGTTACCACAAAAAAGAAAAAAAAATTTCTTAATTTTATATTAAAAATAAAAAAATTTAATTAAAAAAATGTTATCCTTTGTCCGAACACACTAATAATGAGTTACATGTAGCAAAAATTTGGAAAGCAGTGGAGTGTAATTCTTAAGAGGTAAGGAACTCAATGCTTTGACCGATTATTTAAAGAAATAATAGTTATTAAAAAAGGACTCAGTACTTGGATGAAGCATGCAGGTTGACCCAATAACAAAGATTTTTTTTTTTTCCTTAATGACAAAGTTCTACATGCTGAACATGCTCCTGTTGCTTCTATCAAGAAAAAAAATGGAAAAAAAAAAAAAAAAAAGGAAAGAAAAAAGAAAAGAAAGAGCGAGCTTGTGCGTGATTGCAAATTTTTTTTTTTTTAAGGAAAATTTTCATTACTCTCACTAACGAGATAAAAAAAACATTAAACATAACAAATCTCGTATCACATGAGATAACCCTTAAATAAGAACGGATCCACCAGTGAAATCTGATGACGTTCAAAGGAAAATACGTATGATTGAGGCCCAATAACGGGTATATACCTTGACACACTGAAATCAAGCACATGTAAGGCTCTTTTTGATAAAACCCCCGACAGTTAATGGAATTTCCCAATCAATCAAGGGCCAAGGGCCACTACTAACTCCGTGGTCGTAGATAAGGACTCAGTAGCACAAGGATCACTACCAACTCGGCATAGAAGTAACTCTAACGGGACCAAAACATGCACCGTTAAGACTCAGATCTGACAGATGAACAACCAATGCGGAAGGTTGAGAAACCACCTCCGTTATTAGGAAAAAAAAAACAAACAAACAAAAAAAAAAAACAAAAGAAAAGAAAACGAAGAGATCATCATTATTGCATACAAACTGTAAAACCGTAAAACAAAAACACCAATCACATAAAAAGAATCCTTGCTGATAAAACGAACCACATCACTAGAAGAAATTGGGATGCCGAAGCCGAGCTGTTACAAGACCTCCATGGTGCGTGACGACCACACACCATCACCGACTATTTCATTCCTGCCTAGCTTGCTCCTTCTCATAACATCCATCCTCCTGCTACGGGCTTGCCTTTATCAAGACCTTCACCATATGATTCACACCTTCATCTCTAGGGTCGGGAAATTAGAGACAGGCCAAAGGCTGTCACCGGAATCCGACCCCAAAAGAGAAAGACGATTGAGAAACCCTAATCTGCGTTAGAGAGAAAAAGGAGAGAGAGAGAAAGCAGAAAATTTCCTCTTAACCGTCATTGCAAACTGATCTAAAAAGCTTCATTAATTCTTCAATATATATGTTTAAATGGATCCAGATGTTGCCACATCAGCAATAAGATAAGGGGATGTGGCAGATGCCACCTATCTGAGGAAGCTACTTGTTTGACACGTATAATGGTTGGTGAATTTTTGTTGTTACTTATGGTGCGTTTGGAACTTAGGTTCTTACTCAAAGTTTTCATCCTAATTTTTATCTTTTTATAAAAATTGCAATTAATTTTTAAAAAGTTAATCAATTTTTCAACTTAAAAATTTCATGCAAACCAAACAAAGGCTTAAAAAATGGAATTAACAGCTAATTGGCCTATTTGTTTCTTAGCTCTTTTGGTGAATCCTGCACAACTGAGAATGCAACGTACTGACTTTCGAAGTTAATTGTTCCCATTAACAATAGAAAGTAGAAAGTAGACTTGCCTCCATTTTTTTTTGGTCTTGCTATATAGCAGTAAGGCTAACAATTCATGTCAACAACTCGAGTATGTATCGGATTAAAGCCATCATAAAATTTTAAAACTCTAATCTGAACCTGACTCGTGACCTTATTAAAAAAGAAAAAGCTAAATACACTAACCCGACTTGTAAGGTTGGCGGACTCAACTAGATAACCCGACAACGGAGTGTTTTGGGTTCAGTAGCGCATCACGAATCATTGACTTGCTAATCCGTTGACCTGCTAGAAGTAAGGACAAAAGATTTAACACACAATTAGATCCAGACTAAGCAAATGAAATAATATATCATAATACAATTACGTCAATCTAAAATACAAAATCATAGAATTCCATAATTAGTTTATTACAAAAGATTACTCCATAACACAAAACCATATAAACCCATAACTGGCTATTCCATAATTCATACGAGACAAAAAGTCTACTAAATAAAAGCACAAGGCATAAACAATAATAGAAAAGATCACTACTGGATCAACTTGAATTGGACATGAATTTTGAATGGGTTCTTACAAGTTGCATTTTTCATGTCCTCAAGTTGACCCAAACCCGATCCATTTTTTGGTCATGTTAAGTGGATTCGACCCAAAACCTGTTGGAGAATAAGAGAGAACAAGAACAATGGAGGCAAAGAAAACTAAAAATAAAGATGGATTTGAGACGTGCTGAGAATACTTTCCTTTAAGGTTTTATTTGCCCACACTACTAAGTTTGTTAAAGAGTTTAACGGCAAATTACTCCCAAGATAAAACAAACCCTTAAATAGAATGTCCAGAAATAATATTGTATTCCAGAATAAAGATATGAAATCTGTATATTTCTGTAGTTTTTTTAAAAGCATAGAGGTGTCTTTTCATAAACCGTTACAATCATGGTAATCCATGTAACCTTTTCCAAGATGTGCCTCTTCATTGCAAAGACATCTCTTTTAGTATCTATTCAATTATCATAACTAATATATCAGTTACTAATAATAATTCAGTTTTGTATGAAAATATACAACCAACAAACACAATGGTTCGAAACAACTCAAAAGACAAATTTGAAATTCTCATACCAACACGAATTGCTTGACGTGCGACTCTCTTGGCCCAGAGGGAGCGCGGTCGCTCACCTATGTGGCACAGCCCCGCCGCCCTCTCAGCCCGTTGGGCAGGCTATATAGAGAGAGCGTCCACCTGTGTGGCATGGCCGCGCCGTTCTCTCAGCCCTCGAGACCTTATTGTGTCTTTTGATCTTAAGTCAAATGATAAACATATTACAATATCTCTTACAAAACCAACTCGCACCACTTTTTCCTAATTTGAACCTATATTTTTTCATGTCGAGTTTGTGCCTTATTATCATGTTGTGACCCGAATTCCTAGCACTACTATATACATACATACATATATATATATATATATATATATAATGTATTCGTTTGGATCATGTGTTAAATTTGGACTCTTTAAATTTTTGCATTCAAACCGAAAATGAATATATGAATCCAAATATAGAATTTGAAATATTGAGTATTCAAAATTGAATATATGTTTTAATAGTTTTGTTAAAACTAATATTTAAATAGTATAAATGTTGACAAATGAGTGTAATACGAAATTACAAAAAATAAAAATAAGATTAACTTAGATTTTTTTTTTTTTTTGCACCAGTGTCCTTTGAATTTACCGCACATAGTAATTTGTAACCTAAATTTCTAATTTTAAAACTTATGAATCTATAATGATAATTATGTTAATCTTTGAAAGAAATTAACATGTGATTTACTTTTATTATGGTTAACATGGGCACGAAAGCATCCCCGCGGGTCAATAGGCAAATAATGTTCGCGTGCATGCCCTTTGCACATCTTGTTATAATGTGGCATAGTTAGTTTACGGATCCAATCCAGTCATGTGATTTGGCTTATAATTTGAGGGTGTTCCCATTTTTTATTTTTCATAACAATGATTAAACTGGAACGAACGTAAAGTACATCTTGATTTAAATTTACTTGTCCCCGTTTTCCGTCATATTGGTTACCTCACTTATTTCCGGCATAGTATCTCTTGCTGTTTTTGTTCCCGCTTTTCGCCTAGTTTTTGAGTTTTTTTTTTTTTTTTTCCTCCCCTCATTTTTGTTTTATTCTGGATTATTGCCTGTCATTTCATTTTATCATACATTTGCGTCTTCTTTTTTCATTGTAGTGAATGACAACCTAGCTGAAATGTACAGTTGTTTTATGCCAATTGCTCTCACTCTTCTCTCATTTAAAATATATATATATATATATATATATTCATATATCTCGCTCCACATCTGCCGGCTATCAAAATGCATGGGAAAGTCATGGCTCTGATACCATTTTAACGTAGAAAATCTATAACAAACCGGGGAGAACAAGCCTCAGCTGGATTTGAAAGTCCTTCAAGATTGGATAAATCCTCCGTGGAAATAGAGGGCACAGCTCAAAAAAAAAAAAAAAAAAAAAAACCAAGTCTACCCTATTCTAAGAAAAAATGACGAATCAGAATATATCCCTCTTACAGACCAAAACGACAACAGAAAAGCATTAAACGAAAAGTTAACAGCATAAAGCAAAAAACGACGATCAACTAAAAGCAACAACACAAACGACAGGTCGTCTGGCCTACATCAAAATCTCACAAACAAAATCAGAGAAATAAGAACCGCATTCTACTGAATGCAACTTTATATTATCTACAAGCAGATAGAGAGGAAAGCAAGGATAAGTTCATTAGTGCTGTAAGATAGATCCTGGGACTTCTTTTTACTTAAAAAGCAGATAAAGAGCAAGTATACAGATAATGAATTTGCAAATTGAACATAACCGAAAGACCGCAATGGCGAAATGCATAATCGCATAACCCTCGGAGGACAGCTAAAGCCGAAAGAACCTTACTTTTGGTAATGTACTTCTCAAATCCTGCAACTTAAACATCCCATCACGGCAATCACCTTCCTACACAGATCATGAACAACCAAATAGGCTATGGGCGACAGCATTCTATTGCCACTTGCACATACATATTCCAGACGATAATGCACAACATTTCGGACAATACCCTCTAACGTATCGTAAGTTTAGCTGATATAGTTGGGTTCTAAAGACAGAAAGTTTTTTACAGGGTAAAAAAACAAAAAAACAAAAAAGGTCAATGATCGAACTTAACTCGTAATTAAGGTACCAAAACTTGGTCTGAGTCAGAGCCTAGTATATGGTGTAAGACAAAATCAGTAAGAATGTAAATTGAGCAGACACGGGCAAATACAAACACATAGGGTGGAAGTAACAAGTAGAGAGAGAGAGAGAGATCAATTCACACATTATAAGTCACAAGAGTATAATTAATTTTTTTTATTTAAAAAAAAAAGGAAAAAAAAAAAAAGCAGATATAATAGATACACGAGACGAAGATTCATCAGATCACACAAGGCTAAGTTACAGAGACTCGCCAAAGGTTATTGATAAAGAAACAAGAATACATCAGACATTACTCGGAGTCCATTACAGGGAGAAATCAAAAGCAACGATCATGCACTCAAACCAAGTCAAAATTCCTGTTGCTAATTCTAAGCAATAAAACTCTGCAAGTTCCTAGTAACATCCAAATCCTTACAATTCTCAAAAGAGTTGTATTGTTGCATAAAACCTGCTTTTAATGCAATCCAAGTAATAAACTATCCTCTTTTTGTGTAGACTTTCGCTCCATGAATAATTCGAACTTAACACAATCAAAAAGATATGTAAACTGCCAAAAAAAAACCAAAGAACAACTCCAGGTTTCCGGTGTAGCCAACTCACGAGTTCAAATTAAGTGAACAGAAATTATTTCCTGACTTTAAAACTAAAGCAACATACCAATGCCATGCAGCTAGTACTTAATAACAACATAAATTATAATTGCAAACAAAAAGAAACAAGATGCAAAATAAAAGGAAAAGGAAGGGAGGTTGTGTTGATGCACATTCAAGCCAAAAAGGACAAGGCTCTACAACATTTCCACCTTAAGCAAATACAAATCAGAGGAGACCAGAAACCAAATACCAAAACGTTCCAACACTTCAATCTTGCAATTACTGTAAAGAGATGGAGGCAAAACATAACAAGGACATGTACTTCAACATAAAGACCAATTCAGGATCAAGCGCACGAAAAGCATAAACGCAAAACTATGCGTGTGTGGATAGATGTGTATTTTTTTGTGCTAGGGTATGTTGATCACATTTCTTGATCATTTTGATTTTTAAAATAGGTGATGCTACATTTGACAACCATGTCCAACTCATGCAGACCAACTCATTCAAGCATACTCCTCGCAGCACAAACATCTCAATGCGCAAACTCAAACATGTAGATCATAATGGGTTGCACTGCACAAGTATACAAAGATCAAACCAAGGACTGAATTCTTCGCCGAAGAAAACTACGTAACATCTAACCCCCCGAAATAGCTCCCTCCTAATTAGTTTAAATGCCAAACTTAAAGCTAAAAAAAGAAGAAATTTAAGGAATCATCAGCATCAATTGCTCACCCTCTTAAGTAAAGCAAACAATTTGCTAATCCTAATTATTCATGCACCCTAATTCAACAAAGTCTAAACAATGAATGTACCAAAGAACACAGATTAACCAACTGGAAGATAATTATTCAAACAAAACATGAAATTTGAGACACGATAAGCCTTTTGTTATGGGATAAAGCTTTGCACTTTAACTTCTTCTCAAACAAGACAGAGTTGACAAATCACGATCACCATCATATATATTATTAAACACTCTATACAGGGCATTGGGCATTCCATTCATTCAACAGTTTCCAATTATTCAACAACAATGCCCACAAGAAAAAGCAACTCAATTTCTCATTTCACCTATCGAGTATTGATCAAGAACCAATTTCATCATAATTTGAATCCAAAAAAGACTTCCCTTTTCAACAACCCTTTTCAAGGAGCTCTAGGATCAGTCCCGTGCTGCCAAACATAGACAAGCTCGTCCCAGCCAGTACTCGCCAGAAGCCCCTCAACAAGCACACTCATGTCGACCCCGACGGCGAACTCCGTGTGATGATCATACCTCCCCACAAGCGAGTCCTCCACCATGTAATCCCACAAGCACACCGTCATGTCGTACGAGCACGACACCAGCAGGCTCCTCCGGTGCGGCGAGAATTTGAGCTTCCTCACGGCATAGCCATGGCCGTTCAGCACGGAGACCGGGACCCTGAAATTCCTGACATCCCAGACCTTAATCGACTTGTCGACGGAGGCGGTGGCAATGGAGCAGTCGTCGTACTTGTTCCAATCGCAGGAGAGGATCTCAAACTCGTGGGCGGGGATGATCATGGTGGACCCAGGCTCGCGGACGTCCCAGATTCGGAGGGTGCAGTCACCGGAGGCGGAGGCGAAGATGTCGGCGTGGCGGGGGTTCCAGACGGCGGAGTAGACGCAGTAGGCGTGTTCCTTGAAGGTGCGGACGCTGGCGGGGCGGTCGGTGGTCCAGAGCTTGACGGTGTCGTCCCAGGAGGAGGAGAGGAAGGAGTCGCGGCGGATGGGGTTGTAATCGGCGGACTGGACCTCGCGGGAGTGCTCGTGGAGGGAGCGGATGGGGTTCTGGGAGGGGGGGAGGGCGAGGTCGTAGAGCTTGATGGAGCCGTCGGCGATGGCGGCGACGAGGAGGGAGTCGTGGGACTCGGACCAGGCGAGGTCGTAGACGCCGTCGGCGGTCTCGAAGGAGGCGAGCTCGGAAATGGGGGGTTGGGGGGAAGGGGAAGGGGAAGGGGAGAGGTCGAGGACGTGGAGGCGGCCGTTGCCGAGGATGCCGAAGTTCTGGGAGGTGGCGACGGCGAGGCGGTGCTCGTAGAAGGGGCTGAACTTGACGGAGTAGCCGTTGAATTGGGTTCTGAACACGGGCATCTCCGACGATTCTTTTGGGTGCGGGTGCAACTCTCCGATTTGGGTGGGGGCTCCTCTCACTCACACAGCTGAATCAGCTGAATCTCTGCTGCTTTCTCTCTCTGTATTTTGATCGCTGGTTTTATCGTCTTGGAATTTGGTTTTGTTTGTTTCTATTAAAACCAATTTTGTGTGAAGCGTAGACATAATTTTATTTGGTATTTAAATTTAATTCTACCACACAGTCCTACCCTTTTTTTATATAAGTTTTTATTCTTTTTTTTTATAGTTATTAAAATTTATAATTAATTTTTAAAAAATTAATCAACTATAATTTAAAGTTTTTACTTCTACCTATCAAATCAAACGGAAACTAACCAATCTTACTTCACCAAATAGTATTTTATTATTTTATTATAATTATTTTTTTTTCAATGGATTCACCAAATAATTTTCTAATAAAAGAATGTTTATAGGTTCTTTTATGACAGGACCTCTTAAAATGTATTATAAACAAAAAATTTATATTGTTAATTATTGAATTATTTTTAATGTTATGATTTATAATATAATCAAACATTTGAAAATTCAATCAAACCATTAAAATCCTAATTTTTTTTTATTTACAATTCAAAATAAGAAGTTATATCGTAAAAAATTCTCAAGAATATATCTCATTCAAATGTGGAGGTTATGAGTATGGTTATCTAATGACCCTTTTTTTTTTTTGGGTCTAAATTTTGGCTATTAATGATTTAATGATTATCTAAATTATAAATATGGGCAGGTTATTTAGCTAGTTAGTCTCGTTCGGGTATCAGTTTTAATTATTTTTTAAGAGAAAAAGTCACAAATGTTACTCTTTTGAAACCTCTTGTCATTATTTTTGACATTTTAATTTCCTTATTGCTCAAGAGAACTGGTCAAATGTCAACCAAGTATGTTTTATCCAAATTTTCTATATTGATAAAAAAAAATAAAAATAAAAATAAAAACAAAACTACTAAAATACTTCATACATTCTACTATATGTCATCAAAACTAATAATGACCACCGGTAGTGATGGTCATCAACTTCGGTTGCCAGCCCCAGTCACCAGAACATTCGAATAGAATATTATTGATAATCTTTCATACTATTTTTTGTTTTCAACAAAGACGTAAATCTGGCTCTAGTAGCCGGTTTCCAACGACGATCACCGGAGTATTCTAGTAAATATTTTTGATAATCTGCCATAATTTTTTAAAACATAAATAACAAAAATGTCTTTAACTATGAGTTATCGATGAGTGTTACTAGAGTATTCTGGTAGAATATTTTTGATAATCTACCAGAATATTTTTTGTTTTTAACATAGATTGTCAGACGTCTCTGACTACAATTGTCGGTGTCAGTTACTGAACTATTTTGGTAAAATATTTTTGGTATTCTAGCATAATATTTTTGTTTTCTACATAGATGGCTAGACATTTTCAGCTCTGGCCACTGGAGTACTCTGACATAATATTTTTGACATGGTACTAAAATAATTTTAATTAAAAAAATATTCCACCATAATACTTCGATGATTGGCGGTACAGAAAACGTCCGACCATCTATGATAAAACAAAAAAAATATTATCATAGACTGTAAAGAATATTCTACAAGAATGATCTCGGTGATTGGCTCCATGATCGGAGTCGAACACGTTCGACCACTTATGTTGAAATCAAAACTATTCTTGTAGATTTCCAAACATATTCTACAAGAATATTTTGGTATCAGCGTTAGCGATAAGAGTTGGTGACATACGGCCATATATATTGAATAATATAAAAATTAATCTAATAGAATATTTTGAATATTCTGTTAGAATATTCCGGTGATCGGTACCTACTACTGACGTATAAGACATCCAAACCATCCATGTTGAAAAAAAAAATTTTGTTTTGCTGACCGACACTAGTGATCGGAGTCGGAGACGAACGTTGTGTGGTCATTATTGACTCCGCTGACATACGGTAAAATATATATGGCATCGTAGTATACTTTATTTAAACAAACAACAAAACTCCAAAAAAAAAAAAAAAAAAAAACGTGTCAAAAAAGTAAAGAAGGAAAAAAGAGTGACAAAATTTTCCATAGAGGGAAAATGGCTGGCTAGTTGGGTAATTTTCTCTCTCTTTTTTTTTCTCAACACTATTAGTCACTCGACTATGAGAATTATTTTATTTTATCTTTTAAATTTTTAATTTTGACATATTACTTTCTGGATTTTGATTTAGTAGTTTAATCCTCCATACTAAAGTTGATGGAAATTTTCTGAAGTTTGAAGAGGTTTTCATGTGCTTATTGCACAATAGTTTGAAACTTCAGATAGATATGTACATGAAGTACGATAATCTCTAAGACTCTTGCAAACTAAAATATTTTAAACTCTATAATTATTTATGTAAAATTTTTAATTAATATCTTATTTATAGGTGATTATCTCTATTAAATTTCAAAAATATTTAATCAATTTTAATATTAAAAACTAGGACTATCAAAGAAAATTGAAAACAAGGAGAAATCTAGTTCAGAAGTAAAAGAGACACAATATTCAATAGCCAAGGAATTAACAATTCTGATAATCTGAAGTTTTTGTCTAAGATGTTGTAAGTTTGATTGTCGTTTCTGTGACATCCTTTTTTTATCCATCCCTCCGCCAAATTTGAAGGGAAAAAAAAACCCCCCAAAGAACATAGCTTATCGTTTATTTTAGATTAATTATCTATTTAGTTTTTATTTAAATCCCTGTATTTTACATGTCACAAAGAAACTCAGTTAATCAATATATTTAAGATTACAATTTCATAAATTATTTTTAAATAGTAGGTCTTTTTCAAAGTGTCCTCAATTTTCTAAAATCAATCAAAACACCATCACATAGAGAAAAATACACAACCAAATCCCTACGCATCCTAAATCCTAAATTCTAATGGATAAAAGAGACCATCACCACTTGTCCTTATATCACATCACTGATGGTTGCTAAGTAATCAAAATGTATCATAACCACATATCCTTTTATTTATTATTAGTTAACTATAGCACGTGTGTGTAAAATATTTTTTAATCAGTATAAATTAGATTAAAATCAATTAAAAGTTATATTTGAGAAGAAAAAAAAAAGATATTTTAATAAAGGAACATTTGAAGAAATAATTTTAGTAAAGAAATTAGAAGGAAAAAAGTAGTTATGAGGATCACATTTAAAAATATTTAAGTGAGGACATTTAAAAAAAAGTTATTTTAATAGTGACAAATCAAGAGAAAAAAAAAACAGTTAAAGTAGGACAAAAGGGGGGGGGGGGGGGGGGGGGGAGAGAGAGAGAGAGATTAAAGGGGGAAAGCAAAAAAAAAAATTAAAAGGACCAAAAAATAAAATAAAAAAGGAAAATGAAAAAAAAAAGGAAAAAAAAAAAAGAGATAAAAAAGGAAGAAATAAAATTTGGGGGAAAGCAATAAAAAAGTAAAAGAAGGACCAAAAAATAACAAGGAAAATGAAAAAGAAAAAAAGAAAGAAAAGAAAAGGAAAAAAAAAAAACAACCAAAACGCACGTTTCATCGGAAACATGCATATTGGTTGGAGGTTGAATAGTGTTTGACACTTCTATATTCAGTTATAGACTAGCTTTGAAGTATGTGCATTGCACATGCGTATATAATTCATTGTATTTTTAGATATGTTAATGTACAATATAAAAGAGGGAATTATTTCAGAAGATTTTACTTTTAATAAGACAAATAAGGAGGAATAATATTTGAATATGCATATTTAAAAAAGACACAAAATTTTAAGGTAAAAGTCAAGAAGATGGCAAAATGGAAAAAAAATAAATAAATAACGGGGGGAGGAAAGCAAAATAAATAAATAAAATAAAAGAAGGCACTTCTATAAGGGAAACAAAAAAGTAGAGAAAATGAAAAAAAAAATAATTTAAATTTTCCGGTTTGAAAAGTTGAGGGGAAAAAAAAAGGAAACTAAAAAAGGTGTAATATATATATATATTTATATATATATTTAAAAGGTGTAATTTTAAAGCAAATGAAAAAAAAAAAAAAAAAAAAGAGAGAGAGAGAGAGAGAAGATTTCAACCAAAACGGTGAGTTTTGGTTTAAAGTAGTTAGAAGAGTAAACTTTTTGACATTTTAAAATATTTTTTAGATATAGATTATAGATTAAGGCCCTTTCAATGTGTGTGTGTGTGTTAAGTTTTAATTTTGTTGTCGTTTGCGTTAAACACGACATGTCATCCTACGTATCAAAACGACATGTCGTTTTAGTTGGTTGTCCCTTCCTTAATCATGAAAACGACATGATTTTAACTTTTGAAGTTTGACCGGCGAGTTGTTTCTTACCTAAATTCTGCCGTCGTTTAAGTATAAAAACGATGTCGGTTTAATTATCATTTTGCTGTCGTTTATTTCTTGATACCACATGTAATTTTTGCTGTCGCCATTAAAAAGAAACAATAATAATAATAGACCCTGTCGGGCAATTACTTAAGTCTTAACCTACGTGTGCTTTCATTGTCAGTTTGTTGTTGTTAATTATGGACAGGACATTACCCTTACCAAAAAAAAAAAAAAAAATACAGATACGACATGTCATTTGTTTTGAAGTTTATCGTTGAAGTACACCAAAGAGTTGTCGTATTTTTATTTTTATTTTTTTATTTTTAGCTTGCTGTCTTCTTAAGGTGTCAAAACTAAACGACCTATCTTTAAATTTTGAGGCATGAACACGCGTTGTTCCTCTCTTTAAGATCAGTATCGTTTGTCATTTAATTACAGGAACGCGATCTCATTTTGTTTTGAACTTGGGCGTGGTATTTTTCTGTCGTTGATTTACTCAAACGACCTGTCGTTTTCTACTTTTTAGGATTGAGGTCGTCCAAGTACCATATCACGTCTTTCAATGTTCAAGACGATGTGTCAGTTTTTATTAGTCTTGATGTCGTTAGCTTGCCTTGAACTCATGTTCTTGCGTAGCTAGTTTTGTGTCTTATTAAAAACTAAAACATTAGGTCCCTTAAAAAAAATTAAAAAAAGGCAATAGGTCGTTTGTGTCTCAAAATTTGATGTCTCCATGTTGTCGCATTGACATATCTTTTCCTTCTTTCCCTTCCTCCCCCCCCCCCCCCCCCCCCCCCCTCTGGATAAGTCTATATCTAGTGCAATTATGCACACGTGCTATGTGTACACAATGTGCACATTCTAGTACATTACACACCTATACGTATACACACACACACACACACACACATAAGCAATATAATGTATTTCTTCATTTATGCTTTCTAATTTTAATCACAAGTACTAATTCTCCTTGAGTTCTCCTTGAGACTTTTGTTATTAGTTGCTGAAATAGTAAGACCTATACATGAAACATACAAATCAAACATGGGTTTGTGATTTTGCTTTAGTCAAGAAGACAATAATAAGGCTCATTATTCATGGACCCAGATATATAGCTTCTCTTAATGGGCCACTACGTTTACAACCTACCACATTGAAGGTCCTCAATCTCACTTTATGTTGGGCTTTCTTTGACCATAAGAGTGATTTCGGTGGTTGACAACAAGAAATGGTCCTAATTTGAAGTCTCCATCCGATCAATTAAACTTTGTCTGTAACATCGTTTCAAACAAAACTTATTTAACTCATTTTTATCCTTCTCCAAAAAATCAACAATAATTTTTAAACTAATTTTTAAAAAATTAAACAATTCCAATTCAAAAAGTTTAGTTCCAACCATAAATCAAATACAAGCTAATATTAATATCTGTGCGGCATTCGCCTTGTGAATTGTGATGATGAAAATGAATTAGTTAACGAGATTATTTTTTGAATAGAATCAATCAGTCAAGTACTTTTCCTTTCATTTGGGGTCTTTTAAATTAACGTTATAGACGAGGGCGGCCGGAGACGAAAATAACCCCGATATATTCTTCCGTTTTAGGGGGGAAAAAAAACAAACAAAAAAAAATCAAGAACATTTATAGAATATACCAATTGTTTTCTGCACAATTGACCGGAATTCTATTCCACGTCGGTGAAATTCAACAATCGATGTAGAAGGGGCGTCGTATTAGGTCTAATTGGTTGCAGTGAGGGATTTATAAATACATTCACGACAAAGAAAGACATATATGATAGATCAGCACACACACACACACATATGTATGTATATATATATATATATATGTATATATAAATATAAGTATATAGATTCCAAAATGGCGGAAGCATTGGAACCCCAACCAGTCTCCGGGTGGGGTACTGCTGTTGCTGATTTTTTTTTTTTTTTTTTTCGAAGGCAGTTCGACGTCCTAATATAGGAATTAAATGTTTGAGGGAGTATTGTTTTGTGTGGGTGAATGTCAGGCCCTTTAGATATATAATTAAATATATTTCTCCAGTTCCAACTATACCGACAATTTTTGTCTGGATGTTAATGTTCCATGGCAATTATAAGTTAGACATAAGTCCCTACTTTCACCTTCCAAGGAATATATAAGAAAACCCATCATTAATTAATAATAAAATATAGTGGTAGATGAAGCATCCAATTTTTCCAACAGCAAAATGGGCAAAACAAAAATAAAACATTAACAAAACATCTCCTAGCTAGCGCTGTATTTGGCTTACAAATTATAAAATATCAATCTGCCTGCAGCTTGATCTAGCCCCTTAATTTGTCTTCATATATATATATATATATATATATATATATGCTGTTTTCTACTTTTCTGTAGCACCCAAATATGTATCATATATATATATATATAGAGTTGGATGATATATTGTAACAATACTAATTCAATAATTAAATAATGAAATGTTAACAAATAATCATGTGAATTTGTCATTTTTAATCTGTTTTCAAGTGTAGCATGAGGAAAATTATGAAGAATTAATTGTGCCGATCATATTTTCATTCGCCCAAAGGAGATAGGAAGAAAAAAAGAAATGAAAATTATAGTTCTAAATAATTTTTTTCAACTTCCTTGGAGTTGGATATCATCATTTAGCATTAACTTGTATGTGTATCGTAGAGATGACAATAGCGCGGATTAGGATTGGATAATATTTTGCCATTCTCATCCTTGTTTTTGAAACAATTCTCATACTCATCCGCATTTGTACTTAAAAGAGACAGGGACATGGTCGTGGAATCCCCACATCTCCATCCCCTTCATGATACTAATTGTCGACAAAAATTCATCGAGTTAGAGAGGAAAAAAAAGATGTTAGAATGCATTCTTAATTATAATTGAATTAAATATTCGCACTAAAAAGACAAATTTCAAAGATATATATAACAATTTTAAGATTATGATTAATACTAACTACATGTTAGAAAAATAAGATATATTTTTTTCCCTTAAATATGTCATCGCTGGGATGAGACAATGAGTATTCCACCATCGTGCTCCAATTTTGACTTGGGGACAAGAAATTGTCCCCGTTCCTATCCCAAACCCTGTTAAAAGTCTCTCATTCTTGTTTTATAAGGAGCGGGTCCGTCCATAATGGAAAAGTTGCCACCCCCCAACTAATGTGATGGAAACTATAGTTTTTCAACTAGAAGATATTTGTTTGGTGTAGGAAAAAACTATGATTTCTCCTGAGTAATTACCAATTATATATTTACGGAATTTCAATAATCAAATTATTTCTCATTAATTTAGTCAAGGTCAACTTTACATTGTCTTGAGTTGATGAGACTCTAGCATTACAACCCTCACATGCAGATAAATGTAAGAATTATCTATGTGATAGCTACATAAAGCTTTAAAAATATTTTATAGAAGAAAGAAACAAAACAGAAAAAGGGGAAAGAAATGATTTTTCTATGTATTCAGTGAACTCATTCATAATCTATTACTATTATATAAAGCTCCTTTTGTGGGCTTTTTTCAAAAAAAAAAAAAAAAAAATTCATTTTTCTGAATGAAATTGTTTGATGCTTAGTGCAATAATTCTTTACTGTTATTCTTTATTTTTTGGATTGAAATTTTTTACTTGTTTTATTTTATTATTATTATTATTATTATTATTTTATCTTTTACTCTTAATTTTTAAAAAATACTTTAGATTTGTTCATTTCATTTAGAAATTTTAAATCTACATTTTTTTAAAGAAAAAAAGTTTAAAAAATAATATACATATATATGTAGCAAATTAAATCCATGTGCGAGCTTCGCGCATACAACTAGTTTATATATATATATATATATATATGTATGTATGTATGTATGTGATGGTATAATGGAGTCCAAAGTAAAGCATACAATATTGTGGATGCCTTATGGGACCGTGAGGGAAGTCTCCATATCCGGCCAGCAGAAAATTCAACCGCATACTAGAATTACGGGACCTGCCTTTTCCATTGGTCGATACCTCTCAGCCACAAGAAACTACTTGAAAAACCACTTGTCTCGTCGTAAGCTTCTGTACCCATATGACACACACACACATATATATAATATGCAAATTAATGTAATATCATATTGAAATTTTACATAACTTCTGGGAGATATCAAATTATCGCTTGGTAGTCATAACGGTAAGGGGACTATCGTTTAGCGATTTTACATTCGCATTTAGTTCTAAACATTAACGAGATTGCGAGATTGACATGGATGGATTTTTAAAGATACTCGATGAGAATGCGAGATGATCTCTTCTTCGTTCCATATGTGATCTTAATTAATTCTCAAGGTGACATTTGACGAAAATGATGAAAACATTGGTAATTCTTTTTTTTTTTTTTTTTTGAAATAAAGAATATAGAAGTTGTAAGTTCAAAACTTGAATTAAAAATTCTGATTCTCGAAATGAGATTATGCAATTAACATGTATATATGTCTATGTGACTTTAGTTCACTCTCGATTTATTCTTGTGATCTTATTAGATTTTTAAAATGGTGGATGGAATATAAGGATATCATTAATCTCTCTTTTTTTTTTTTTTTTTTTAATTTCAAATAGAAAAAAAAGTTGTTAATTGAAAACATGGAACAAAAATTTTCGATTCTGTGTGTGAGTTTAAGGGATTATGTCTTTTTTATTTTATCCCTTTGGCAAAGTCGTGCCAAATTTTGTGGGCTCAAAGTTGAAACTTACCAGAAGAGGTAGCTAGAAGAAAACATGGCAATAGTTGAAACACTTTCACATGCAAAAAAGTGCTTAAAAATTTTTCGGCACCTTCAATATGATGGGTATGGACTTTTTTGGGACCCATGCTTCCAAAATACATCATCATATCTTGATTATTTGTAACAAAATGCTGCAATCAGACGGCCTAAAACCCATCTAATTAAGATGTGTGCGTGTCATAATTAAATGTCATATAAAGATGCATATGCAAAATATTTAAAACCCCTCCAATGGACCCTCCCCGACCCCCATACCCTCACATGTTGCCCACTAACGCTCACATCTCAACCTCTATTTATTGGGAGGGACACATTTCGGATGGGACATTTATCAAAATATTTAACAAGCTTTGCGTCAAACTTAGTTAAATTATAGCTAGCTCTACAATATTTATACACACACATATATATATATATATATGAATCTTATTTACTTTTGGTAACACTTTTGTGGGGTCACTTAAATGGTCCAAGGGTCAAGATGAAATTATGAACATCAAATCAATCATTTATAGATTATTGAATCCGTATTTTGATCAAGAGATAGGCATGAAGCAAGTTTCTTGGTGTCATGATATTAAATTTGGAATCTTACCATTTACCTTTCAAAGTGAATCCCTCTACAAGTACCACTACAAGTGAAAAGGAACATGACAAATTACTAACTCATCATTTAACATCGGAATCATTTATGGAAAATGAATGAAGGTTGGAGATTTTCGCCGTAAAACTTGATTACAATACAATAAATCTTTTATCTTTTTTAACTATTCATCACATTTGTGTCATAAATTGTCGGCTAGCTTTGTAATGTTTTCCGTTTTATTATCAAAATTAGAAAGAAAAAAAAGTTTAAAAACTTAATTCAACGTATGAGGAAATTAGCCTTAGCAATCATACACTTCTTGAGGTGAGGATATATATATATATATATATATATATATATAAAATAAAAATATATGTGTGTGTGTGTGTGGTTTTTAAGATGGTGGAGAAGCAACTACACCTTCCTCAAAGCTATTTCAGAAAACCTAAAACTACAAAAGATAAAGTAAAGAAGAAGTCCATCACTCTCACTTTCCAATGAAAGCCCCAACCCACATGATCTTGCTTGGGATATTGAAAGATCACAATACTCTCTCAAAAGAAGATTTTGCTATGCCCCATTTCCCACCTTCTTCTATCTCCCAATTCATCACTCCATTTTTACAAAGTAATTTCCCTATCTCTCTCTCTCTCTCTCTCACACACTACAAAAAAGGACCCATTTTAGAATACCCCAGCCCACCTACTATAAATTAGTGATCATGGGGGATATTCAGTCTCGAGCCGCCACGTGTCCTGTTCTATGTTGAGCCACGTGTGCCATGTCATCCCCTTGCAAAAGGGGGGTTTTTTTTTTTTGGTGCAATTTTTTTTTTTTTTTTTGGTTACTTGGTAGTCCTAATCATGCACTAACATGTGTGTGTGTGTCATCAACAATGCCTCAAGCTAACTTTCAAACTCCAAACCAAACCCAGAAATTATTGAATTTGGCGACTTGGGAAGCCAAGGAAGATGGGGGTCCATAAATGATGGATCCCAAAAGGCAAAGTACAGATGGAGATGCAATTATTCATGCCATGGATTTCATCCTAGCCAAGTTTGAAATTTATTATTAAAAAAAAAAAAAAAAAACCTGCCCCAATTTTCTTTAGTCTCTCTCTCTATCAATTATAAACCAGCTAATTCCACTATATACTACCCAAAAAAAGAAGGGCTCTTAATATAATTTCTTTACAATTAGGTTTTCATTCAATTCCCTCAGATTTTTATACTATTCATACGATAACGACGCTAACAAAATTGTACTCTTAGTAGGTGTTGCCTACCACACAAATCCTTTTTTCTTTATATAAAAAAAACCCAATGTAAGAAAGAAAGAAAAAAAAAAGCGTCATTCGGCACGAAATTTTTTTGGGTCACTGATTCCCACTCATATAGAGAAAAGAATTGGGCAAAAACAAGAAAAAAAAAAAAAAAAAAAAAGACTTCTCTTTCTCATTTCATTCACTTACCCTTTCTCTTCTTATATTTTCTCTCTTTTCCTCCTCTCCTTTTTCTTCCCCCGCGCCGCCCCCCCCCCCCCCCCCCCCCCCCCCGCCACCCCCCCCCCCCCCCCCCCCCCCCCCCCCCTTCCCCTCTCTCTCTCTCTCTCTCTCTCCCTCTCTCTCCATGAGAGAGATCAGGAGCAAGATAAAGCTGCAACGAAAAAAAGATAAAAAAAACTAGTACAGTATTTAGAGCAAGCAAGAATCGAAATTATTAGCCATGAGAAACACCATCCGGTGCTGCATATCCTGCATTCTGCCGTGCGGAGCCCTCGACGTGGTCCGAATCGTGCATTCCAACGGCCGCGTGGAGGAGATCAGCGGCACGGTCCGCGCCAGCGAGGTCATGAAGGCTCACCCGAAACACGTCCTCAAGAAGCCCTCCACCTCTTCCCCCTCCGATGACGGCGTCGTCCCGAAGATCGTCATCGTCCCGCCCGATGCCGAGCTCCAGCGGGGCAAGATTTACTTCCTCATGCCCCTCCCGCCCTCCTCCGTCCCCCCGGAGAAGAAGGCCCGTCAGCGATCCTCCTCCTCCCCTTCCGCCGCCGCCACGGCGGCGAAGAAGAAGAGGATGAGAGATGGTGGTCATGGTAAAATGACTACTTCTATTAGTACTGATAATCATTATCACCATCATCATCGCCATCGCCATCGCGGTCATCAAAGTAACGGGAACAACAATTCTAGTAGTGCTAATGATTATAGTACTACTGGTACTAATACTACGAGTACTACAGCTTCTATAGCCATGGCCAATGTCAATTTACTGATTTCGGATCAGTACTTGAGCGAAATACTCTCCGAGAAGCTCTCGACGCAGCGGGATCGGCGGCGAGGCCGCGTCGGAGTTTGGCGGCCTCATTTAGAGAGCATATCCGAGTCGCCGACTGATGGTTGTTGATATTAGTTGGTGGTGGTGATGATGAATATGAAGATCAGTCCTTATAAATATGGCCAGTCGGTCAGTCGGGCAGGTTTTTTTTTTTTTTTTTTTCTTTCTTTCTTTCTTCTCTTTTCGATCTTCTTTGTTATATTAATTCATTTCCTCGGAGGTTTCATGGTCGAATTATTCAGTAGGGCTTCAAAATCTTCTTCTTCTTCTTCTTCTTTTCTTTGTATATATAGCAATAGGGAACATAATAATCACGCCAAAAAAGAAAAAAGAAAAAAAAGAAAAGAAGAAGTCTTATATATGATATATATATATATATCATCATCATCATCATCATCATCATCATCATCATCATCATCATCATCACAAAGCTTTGAAATCTGCGTGGCATGATGATCTTGCGGGAAATTATGATCGGGTTTGTAAAGGGGATAAGTGATACATAGTTTTGCTTCTTCAGATATTGAAGTGTACTTAATTATGTGTTTCTTATTTGCAAAATTTCTCTAGAGAGAGAGTAATTTTGTGAGGGGGAAAATGGAATTATTAAGAGATCCAAAGGAAATTAATTTGCTTTATATTAATATTATCCATCATGGGTGGGTGGGTTTTTTTTTTTTTTTTTCCAGATTGATTTGCTTATTTTTGTTTTTGTAGATATGGAACTTGATGGAAGTTGGAAGAGTATAGTCATATGATAAGAGGGAATAATAAAATTAGAATGTTACTAATATTATAATTAAGTTGTTTTGAGGGATTCTAAAGCTATACAATTTTTTTCGGTACCTTGGGCATTATAATCTGAATGAAATAAAAAGGTGAAGGTGAATTTTTTTTTTTTTTTTTTTTTTTTGATGTGATCGTTACAAGGGGAAAAAAAAAAACCATTTAATGTTGTAAACTTTATGCTCATCTCATGACTTTACTTCGTTAAGGAAATGATTCTATAGTTCGCGGGTGTCGGCCGTCCTTTATATATTGTTATGATGTAACCATTACATCATTGCCAATATGGATGGAGAATTCTGAATTTGTTATCCCAAAGTGCTTTAATCATATATATATATATATATAGATAAGATTTGGCAGTCATATAGGTTCAATAGTGTAATATTTTGACTGATAATGTATAACATTAATATCAATGATGCATAGTTTTTTCGGTTGATACTTATTATTAGAACTGAAAAAAATTCAAATTACATAACATATGTAAATAAACTTTTAACTTATAATTATATAATTCTTAAAAAATACTTGCATTTAACGACTGATCGTATACATACACACCCGGATACTAAGAAAAGAACTATGGAATAAAACATTTTCTATGGAACATGTTGTGCACATGTCCATTAGATTCTAGTACAACCAATTCATTTATATTAGTAATAGACGAGTAAGTTTTCCAAAAAAAGAAAAAAAAAAAGAATAATTAATACATGGTACTTAAAAATAATTATGATGATTAAAGAATAATGAAATATTAGTTGGTGATTTAACAGATCTGTTAGACGAATAACGTGTGGCGAATGATGTCATATAAGGTTTTCACCCAAAAAAAAAAAAAAAAAGGAAGTCCTTTCCGGAAATTTGGCCCTAAAAAACAAAGGAAATATTTAAACAAAAAGAAGAAGAATTAATTCAGTACATCTCGTTGTTGCTCTTTCATAATTTTTTTCCCTACTCATACATCGTATATTGTACATTGGTGGGTTTGTTCAATTATCAAAACAAATAATTGTGTACGTACCCCTAATTTAAGTGGATGGGGAAAAGGCATTATATGTGTGTTAATTATACTGCCAACCCACTTTGTATATTTTTCATGAAATAAAAAATATCTATAGAAAGAATCAATTTTATTTAATTTAATTAATAAGAATAATAATGTGCCTTGAAGTGGATAGAATGATATAGACCCCACATAGCAACTATATATAGCTTTCCACCAAAGGAATAATGCAATTCTATATTGCACACTATCAAGTGGGAATATATACAATTTATTGTATATAGATGCATTTAAGCATATTTTTGTTCTCTTGGATGATTATATATTGTGAAGATGGCATCCTGTAAAGGTAACCACTATATAGTGATTCGGTGATCGCTAACTGTAGAAAACCAAGAACCAAGAACTAATTTGGGAACAAAAAAAGCTATGATTTTTTTTATTATAATTAATGAATAAAAATAATACATCAAAAGAGATTTAAATATGTTGATTAAAAAATATGAAAAGACTAATCTACCCTTAATTGTTGAAAAAAAGGAAACCTAATAATAATATAAAACAAGTAATTAAATAAATATAAAACTATATAATATAATATCCCCTCAAACTCACGATGTTACTGTAAGTAGCTTTGAGAGTTTGCCAAATAAGAAACGGAAACGCGAAGCAGAAAGCACGTTGGTAAACATGTCAATAATCTATATGGAAGAAGAAACGAAAAGCAATGTGATGGTGTCAATTTGATAGTGATGTCGAATGACATGACAATCAATCTCAATATGTTTGATCCGCTCATGAAATATTGAGTTACGGGCAATCTGAATAGTACTCTTACTATCACAATATAAGGGAGCAGGTCGATGAAGAAAAACACCCATTTCTGCAAGCAACCAACGTAACCAGACTATCTCACAAGTAGTAGAAGTCATAACACGATATTCTACTTCAGTGGAGGATTGATAAATAATATTTTGCTTTTTACTCTTCTGAGAAACAAGAAAGTCACCTAGAAAGATACAAAAGTTAGTGGTGGACTTGCGATCCGTCGGATTACTAGTCCAATTAGTATCAGAGTAAGCACGCAGCTCTAAGGATAAAGTAGATGGAAGTAAAAGACTCTGAAACTGAGTGCCCCGAAGATACCTCAAAATGTGAAGAACAGCAGCCCAATGAACTGTAGTAGATGCAGTGACAAACTAGCTAACTATATGATCTGCATGTGCAATATCTAGTCGAGTGATGGTGAGATAAACTAAGCTTCCAACAATAGTGTGGTATAAACTAGGATCCAGCAAAGTAGGACTATCAGAAAGAGAGTACCAAGCATTAGTCTCAAGAGGTATATCAACAATCTTATTATCAGTAAGACGTGCACGTTCAAATATATTAGTTATACACTTTGATTGGGAGAAAGATAACCTTTTGGAGAAGAGGCAACCTCAATGCCCAGAAAATAGCGTGGTGAGCCCAAATATTTCATGGCAAAACAACGAGCTAACTCAATCTTCAGTGAAACAATCCCATCAACATCATCATCAGTAATAATCATATCATTGACATTAAAGACAGTAGAATACAGCCTACACCAGTACATCTGACAAACAAAGCTGAATCATGATGATTAGATCGAGAGCCAAACGAAGTAATCACCGTAGAGAACTTCTCAAACCAAGCTCGGGGGCCTGTTTGAGACCATAAAGAGCTTTTTTATGAGCCGATATACTTCATCAGTTTGATGAGAAATATCAGGAGGAAGTACCATGCAAACTTTTTCATTCAGAAATGCATTTTTACATTGGCTGAATATTCAGATGTTTGGAGCCTTGAACAAGACAATATGTATATGTAAATATATATATATATATATATGCTCCTAAAAACTATATAGTAGTATATATAAATATACCTATATATATGTTTTTTCTTGTTAGTCCCACCATATTTGAGGGCCAACAAGAAAAAGGTCACAGAGTGATCCGATATGATTGAATTATAATCTATCCAAATTGATCTCATGGCATGTCAAGAACTGAAAGTGGGCGGGATCTGTTAAAGTGTCAAACCCATTTTCATATTGTTTTAATTCACTTTTTCTTTACTTTTCTTCTTGTTTTTTTTTTTAAGAAAAAATTTTAGATAATATTTCATGAGATCGAGCTTCATGAAATGCATAGTACTAACACTGCATAGATTAATTTACAAAATATATATATATATATATATATATATATATACATAGATTAAAAAATGGTAATATGTAGATGACCTAGCTAGCTGCCCTTTTTTTTTTTTTTTTGGTTCTTTTTTATTTCCTTCTGGAGTGAAGTTAAAATATTCCTTGCAATACTCTAATTTATTATCAAGTTGTTCGTATACGGCGACAAAATATTAGCATTTAACCCACGTTGGATTTTTAGTTTTTCTATGAATATTTTCCAAGTTTGCATATTTACCATGTTATAAGTTAAAGCTAGTGATGGAGGTTAATGAAACATGTGATGTTGTCTATTGGGTCAGACTCAATTATTGAAAAGTTATAACCTGGTCAGGTAATAGGGTTTTTGTATGAAAGTTACAACTTGAGATTTGATTGATGTATAAAAGTAATGACTTCTTTTTTTTTCTTTTTCTAATTTAAAATAATAAAATTCCAACTTACATCTATTATCTATCTATCTATTACACAAATAAAAGTAAAAGTGAGAATAAATTTCTTTAGAAATTTTTTTTCTAGTTTCGTAAGGGAGTTTCGTTCTGATATTTTAAGTTGATTAAAAAAGATTTCGTCTTAGAATTTTTGAAGTTTCATAAATGAATTTCAAGTTTTTTTGTTTTTTTGCAAGGGAATTTCGGTTTTTTTTTTTTGTTTTGTCTTGTTTTATTTTGTCGTTTTTTATTTTTTTTATTTTTTCTTTAAATTCTTATATCATTTAGACAATATATTATTTTACATGCAGACTTCAATTAGTATGTAATAATAAGTGATGAAATTTATGTAAAGAGAGTTAATGAATTCTTGTTCGAAAGGAAATTATTGAATGAGATGTTACCTAACAAAGTATGTCAGAAATGATTGACAATTAGTTATCAAGAAAAGAAAAAAAGGAATCAATGAAGTTCTAGAATATATTGAGTTTTGACTAGATAAATTGTTTTAGTTTGCCTATCCCAACTCATAATTCAAAACTTTATTATAATTCATAGGAGGTTTTGTAATGGCTGTATGTCCTACATACATGCACCAAGATCGATAATAAAGTGAAATCCAAAACATGCATTCAACATCAACTTTAATCCATCACTTAATTAACCACCTTTTCATATTTATTTTTTATCTATGAGTTTTTCTTTCCTCTTTTTTAGGCAGTATTTTAATTTTCAACTTCTGCTTTCAAATAGTATACGTTCTTGTTGTTTATCTCAGTAATTTATCCTAGGCTTTTATCCTTGCTTTCATATTTATATATATATATATATATATATATATAATCTTTCCAGAAGAATATTCCCAAACTTCTTTCTAGTTTTTTTTCCCCCTTTAAAATGAAGACACAAAAGCATTACTAGAAGATTGTAAAACACACACACATATATAAATTATTTAGTGACATTTAAGTTGTGATTAAATTTTTATTGTTAATATATAGGTACTGTCTTTTTTTTATTGGTAGAAATTACAGTATTAATTGTCGAATTACTTGAAAAAAAAAATTTTGATTTGCTAAAAAAACTTTAAAAAAATGTTATAGTTGTTATTATATTATTGTCATTTAAATTATAATTAGTAGTAATAGTATTATATTATGTTCATTTTCCTCTGCGTGCGCAAGGATTCATAAATAAATATTAAAAGGTTAGTTATAGATTGTACCTAATTCCGTGATTACTTTTTCTTTTTCACCTTTTTTGTTATTCTTTCGATGACATGGTTATCCTAAGCTGAAGTTACATCTAAAACATATATATATATATATATATATATAATTTCGCAGAAAATATCTCCCCCGCTAATTTTCTTCTTTAATTAACTCACAAACCTCTTGGTTTGAATCGACATATCATACTGATTGACCCCAAAAGCTTATTTATTTATTTTAAATAAATAAAAAGGGATCAATAGGGAAATGATATTTTATTCTCTTTGTGGTTGAGAAAAAAGTAGAAAAAATAGGAAACACAAAAAAAAAAAAATGCAAATTATACATAATTCAAGCGGCGCCTCCCACTTTTCATCTATTGCAAAAGAGCAAAAAAAGTCTCTTTCTCCACCTTTTACTTTGTTTTCTTTTTAGATAGATACACATATATATACATATCATACATTTTAGCCCCACTTTATATTGTGCCATTATGCTCCATATGTTGTTGTACCCTATATCTATATATGCTTCGTTGATTTCTCTAATGTATGTATACAAACACACACACACACACACACACATACAAATGCATATATATAAAAAATATATATTATTATTCTTTTTCTTTTTTATTTTTAAAATATAAGTAAAGATTGTGGACACCCCTGGATGATATATATGGGTTTTTGTCAATCTTGTCGTCAACCAACTTTACAAGTAAGCAACAATAAGTGATCGGGGACCATATATATACAGGTTAACCTACTAGGCTACTATCTTGGAGAAGCCTTTTTTTTTTTTTTTGCCCCCCCTCTCTCTCTCTCTCTCTCCTTGTACCTAATAAGTTTGGCCACTAGCGCCAAGGAGGCCAATCCATTCTTATGGAATCAAGGCAAACCCGTTTGGTTATCTAACAAATACTATCTGCCACAGACCATATCATAAATATATATGTATATATATATTTTTTATATATGCTTGAAGCTGGTAACTTGGTCCTCAATCTGATTCATGTTGGTGTTATACATATATTTATTTTTTTTTATTTGTATATGAATATTTATATGTTTTGTTCCATAGTTTTTTACTTCTTTGGGATCACATGATCACGTATTAAATAATGATTTCTACCATATAGTAGATTTAGCGGTCCATTTTTGTCTATTTCTACCAAAAATATGGCGTTGTGATCAATCTGTTGGAATAGGCTATGACATTTTCTACTTCATCACTTTCTCTGTTCCCTTTTTTGGAAAATCCCAAACTTAATTAGATATATATATATATATATATATGTATATATTACTGTATAGGGTCCATTGTCCAATTAGACTTTCCTTTTTTAGGCGGCTAATATTAATATTATTCCTGTAGCGTTTAACTTGTTTTTGGATGATATCATTAATTTTCTTTACTTTAAATTTAATATCTTCTGATTAAATTAGGTGTGAATTTATTGGTAGATTATATATATAACCACATTATTTCAGACTAGATAAATATATCTAGAATGCATTATATGAACATGATAATATAGTATTAGTATTACAATTTAATTGAACCGGATGATTTATTATTATTATTATTATTATTATTATTTAAAGAAGGTTGAATTTCATTTGATTAATTATATGTAATATGTATGGTATTGAATTGGATTGCATCACATTTTAATTTAGTTCAGAGATAATAACACATTTAACTTTAAAATATTAAGATTTTGTGGTGGGATTGTAGCTGAGTACAATTACCCCCATGCCTTGCCGGATTAAGGTTCACGGATCTGCAGCATCAAAAAATTTTCTCTCTTCCAAACACTAATCCAAAAAAGATTATTGAGATGAAATCTTTTTGAAAACTACTTTTTAAAGAGTAATTGGCCCAAATAGTCCCTGAATTCTTTAAAAGGTGACGGTTCAGTCCTTGTTTTATTTTGTTTGGGCCAAGATGACCCTGAACTCTTAAAATGTTGGCCATTATAGTCTTTTTCATCCAATTCCGTTAATTTCTAACAGAATGAGAGGGTATTTTAGTAATTTACTAATAATTAATTAAAAAAAACTTATAAAAATGAACATTCATCTTTCTCACCTCCCTCCCTCTCTCTTTTCATGTCTCAAAACCCAAATCGACAACACCGGTGAAGGGGGAGAGGGGGGGGGGGGGGGGGAGGGTAGGTGTGATCAGAGACAGAGAAGAAGGGGAACGCGAGTTTGGTAGCGGGGGGTGGATGGGCTAGGTTTTGGGGCTGCATTAGGCTAACGGCGGCCCGAGGGGTGGCGGCTGGGTCATGATTTCGTTTGGGGGAGAGGGGGGGATTGGCGACGGAGAAGAATGTGAGGCTGGGTTTGGCGGCAATCGACGACGAAGAAGAAGGGGGCCCGAATCGCGGGGGGAGGGTGGGGGGGACCAGATCGAATCCAACTTGTGGGGTGGGGAGTGAAACCAAGAAATTTGTTTGTCGGGGGGGTTGGGACGACGGCCAGGAGAGAGAGCAGGAGGGAGGGAGAGACTTTTGGGAGGTTGGAGGGCATTTTGGTCTTTTTAGTATAAAATTTATAATTTTAGCAAGAGTCAGTTAGAAATTTAATGATTTTGGATAAAAAAAAAATGACTATAATGGCCAACATTTTAAGAATTTAGGGTCGTCTCGACAAATAAAAATAAAATAGAGACCAAATGGTCACTTTATAAAGAGTTTATGGACTATTTATGCCAATTAGTCATTTTTAAATTTATGTTTAAAACACAAATATGTCTATAATTAGTTTTATTTAACTTTGATAATTCATTGATCAACTTTAAATAAGCAATTTATTGATGTAGGTGAGTCATTAATTGGTTTTTGATAAATCATCGATGGAGGGATGGATTTACAAAATGCATTTTTGATCTGATTGAACAAAACTATGGAGACATTGACTCGCAACAAAATTTTTTTTTTTTTTTTTTTTTTGGGGTGTGAAAAGTAACTTTTGAGCCCATTTTACTTTTTTAAATCAGGGAATTTTTGTTTGACCTTGGATTTCTCAAGGTGTATGGGAATGTACTACGTAGTTACAAAACATAAATAGGAAAGTAACATGCATTTTGCAGAGCAAAGAAAATAAAAGAAATAAATTACCCCGTAATAATAATTGAAGTAGATAGAGTTGGAGATGGACACAGAGGAGGAGAAGGACAACTTTGCTGTCGGTTTCAGAATTAGTATTAGGTTAAAAAAAAATATGACTTTGTTTTCGAAAACGACGACAATTACACGCATCTTACGCTTACTGCTCTACTTTGACGGAGCCGAGCCTCAGCCCCATGGGGCCAGGTGCAATCTCCACACTCTTTTCGTGTCGGATTTTGGGCCTTTTTTTGGGGCTACCCACCCAAGCCCAAGAATTTCTCTACCCTCTTTCTCTATCTCCAAATCATGGTACTTCGGCTTTCATGTCCGCATCTAAAAGTTTTTAATAACAGTTTTTATCTTTTTTTTTAGTTCTAAAAAATCAATAAAAATTTTAATTAATTTTTAAAAAATTAACTAATTCTAACCTAAAAGTTCCATTTCAAATCGGTATTCCAAATGTAAACTTAGTTTTGGTCTTGATCACCTATATAATTTATTCAAATAATGTATTCTTAAAGAGTTTATTTGGTGGTATGAGTTCCCCCCCCCCCCCCCCCCTTTAAACCTATGCCTGGATTTCTTTACTGGGATTTCATTAGTTTAGTACCTTTCAATAAAATTGGAGGCCTATGATCAAGTTTTGCTTTACTATATGGAGTTTTTTTATGATGTGGTATTCATATCAATAAGGTATATTTCTGAATATTAAATATGAACGCATTAAATTAAAAATTGCAAAAAAGACGTGTGACTTCAAATCGTTAGAAAGTGGCAATAAATAGGGATGAAGATAGGGAGGTGATCGTTAACATATATGCACTATTTTAGACAAGGTTAGGGAGTTCAAATATTAGAAAAGAAAAAGGTTGGAAATGCAAGTGCAAATAATATAAAACGTTAAGGGACTAATGAAGCTATTTAAACTTTCTTTTTTCTTTTTATTCTCTCTTTTATAAAGTTAATTTGCAGACATTCTTAACAAACTTTGTTGAAATTTCCAATAAAGACAACAAACTTATGGTTACATCGGTTTGGAATTTGACTGAGAGGCTTCCTAATTTTTTTTATCCCGATCTTGGAAATAACAAGATTTGGAGGTTCTCTGAAATCTTTGCATGTTATGTGTGGTCATTGTCTGAGAAGATATTGTCGGTATCAAGTCACTATAGTAAACTTTTGTAATCTTCTCTTAATTTTTACCTTGTTGTTAGTGAAAAGAGGATGAGATAGAGAAAATACACTAAGGCCTTGTTTGACAAAAAGTTTAGTTTAAACTAAACTGTACTTTTTTCATCATGTTTTTTATCTTTTTCCCCCAAAAAGTTGTTTGTCTTTTCTGAAAATTCAAAAAAATTCAAAAAAATTTATTATTTAAACTTACAAATCTTAACTCAAACTTACACACCAAACATCCCCTAAGTTTCTTCTGCAAAAAAGAACATTTAAAAAAAAAAGGATTTTATTTTGAAAGGGCACTAGAGCTTGAAAACTCAATCAAATGAGGACGTGAAACTATTAAGGTAGTGTAGAAAAGTCAAATCAAACCAAATTAACCAACGCAGCAGATTAATTTAACTGGAGAGGAAGGTAATGAATTGAAGATATGCATGTTTTTCTTGATTTTTTTTTTTTTTTTTTTTTTGCCAAACTTCGTCATTTTTATTTCTGGAAATTTTTTTATATTGAATTTGATTTGAGCGTCGGAGGATTTTCTTTGTTGGAATCCCTATTTGTTCAAGATCAGGTTAAGCTTTATAGATCAATGAGAGATTAAGAATTAAGCCTTGTATTCGTTGATTGTGACCTACACCGAAAACTGTCCCAATATTAATTGATTTTAAAATTTTTAATAATTAATAAATGTTAGAATGCCTTACTAAAATTTTAATATAAGTTTCAAAATTTATTAAGAATATGTACTTTATTATTATTATATATTTTGGCTTTGTATGAAAGTTCTTTAGGAGAGCTAAAGTTCTTTTGGAGAGCTAAAGAGCAATTGGACCTAGAGGCCAAAAATTGAAGTTCTATCAATCCTTCTTGAGTTTGATTGGAAGCTATTAATAGAATAAAAGCTCTTATGTAGATCATCCAAAGTTCCAAAGTAACTTTTAGACCTAAAAAATCAAAAGAAACTTTTAGAAAGTTATACCACACAAATCTTAAATGTTAATACTTATTATTTATTTTCTAAATCTGATAGAGAAGATCTTTTAAACTATTTATTAGGGTGACAAATTGTATAAATAGGTAAATGTGTTAAAAAATGTCAATCTGGATATGATTTTTTTATTAGTTCTGTCAATCATGTGAACCCACATAACCCATTTAAATTAATATATATGTTGAATACATAACCGATAACTATAAGTTGTTTAATACAATGATACGTTTCTTTCAAGAAAATTTTGTGAAATGCAAATTTCAAAATTCATAACTTGTATTTATTTGATCATATAAACTTTAATATCATAATTAGATTGTTAATGATACATATGGAAATGTTAACTCATGTCCAACAAGTCAATTAAAATGCGATTTGTTTATTAATCATTTCAAATCGTTATGAATCTAAACTCATTTATAGTAAACTTGAAAGACACACCAATTTCGTGTGGATTCATATTGTGTGTGTTATAATCTAAATTTCCACCCCAATTATTTGTGTAGGAGGTTTTCAGTTTTTGTCATAACTTCTAAAATATAAGTTGGGAGCGATTTGCAAAACCCAAAAGATAAATTTAATATTCATAGAAGAATTAGGTGGAACATAATTTTTTAATTAATAAGGGGAGAAATTTATTATCAAGTATTTTTGCTTGTGAAACCCAAAAGACAAATCTAATATATATTTTTTAGAGAAAGATGAATATGATATTCATATAAGGAACTGTTGCAAATATTAATCAAACGATAATTTTATATTTAAAGTTTAAATTCTCTATCCAAGTTCAAGAAAAAGAATATTCATAGAAGTTTTAGGTGGAACCTAATTTTTTGGTTAAATATGAGGAGAAATTTATTATCAAGTATTTTTGCTTGTAAAATACAGAAAATAAATCAAATATTTATATATTTTTTTTAGAGAAAGATGAATTTATAAAAATGGTAGTTGTAAGTATAATCTTAGGTGTGTTTTTCTTCAAACGATATTTTTTATCAAAGACGGCGACAATTTATTGTCCAGATATTTTTGCTTGTCAATTTAATTATCTAGTAACCCATTATTTTTTAAATCAGGAAGGAGAAGGTCGCACGCACGGTAAAATTAAAAGCCGCCACTTTAGTCCCAAAAAAAGAAGAAAAATTGAAGGGCGAGCCGAGCCGAGCCGGTTAACTAAAAGATGAGAAGAGCCACTAAAGCCGTGAGTAGGCTCCACGCGCTCGCCCCGGCGACCTGCTCCCTACACTCGCGGCTCATGCGGCCGGCGCTCCTCTCCCCACGAACACCCACCGACGCGACCCCCAACCCCTCCCTTTTCCTTCCTAATTACCCCTCACCTCTCCATTTTCCTCCCCAACCTTCCCAAAACGACACTCTCTTCTCCGCTAAACGACGATGGGCGACATCACCGACTCCCTCACTCCTCCGCCGCCGCCGCCGCCTCCGACGACGACGACGACCACCACCACCACAACGGCTTCGACGACGACCCCTTCCTCCGCTCCCACATCCTCCCGCCCCATGCCGGTCCGCGAGGACTGCTGGAGCGAGGAGGCCACCGCCACCCTCGTCGACGCCTGGGGCCGCCGCTACGTCGAGCTGAACCGTGGCAACCTCCGCCAGAAGGACTGGCAGGACGTCGCCGACGCCGTCAACGCCCTCCACGGCCACACCAAGAAGACCCACCGCACGGACGTCCAGTGCAAGAACCGGATCGACACCATCAAGAAGAAGTACAAGGTCGAGAAGGCTAGGGTTTCGTCCTCCAACGGCGCTCTATCCTCCTCCTGGACCTTCTTCGACCGCCTCGACGTCCTCATCGGCTCCAATCAGAAGAAGCCCTCTCCTCCCTCGCTTTCCCCCTCGCCGCCGTCGCCGTCCCTCTTCTTCCCTACAGGAAGGCCTCCTCCCCCGCGGTGGTGGCGATCCCGCAGAAGCGATCTGCTCCGCCGCCGGACGAGGGTTTCTTCCGGAGGAATTACTCGGCGATGGCGGCGGCAGCCGCGGCGGCCGAGGCGGAGGAGGATGAGGACGATCTGGAGAACGAGGAGGAGGTGGATGAGGAGGAGGAGGAGAGGGAGAGCGAGGAGGAGGGAGCGGGAGAGGGAGGAATTGGTGGATTGGACGGGGAAGGGATAAGGAGATTGGCGAGGGCGATCGCGAGGTTCGGAGCGGTGTACGAGAAGGTGGAGGGGGAGAAGCTGAGGCAGATGGTGGAGTTGGAGAAGCAAAGGATGCAGTTCGCCAAGGACTTGGAGGTTCAGCGGATGCGGATGTTCATGGACACCCAGGTTCAGCTCGAGCGGATCAAGCGTGGCAAGCGATCCGCCTCCAATGGTCAGGATCACACTATAACTCTTTTCATTCTTTTCCAAAGTTTTGATTTTTATTCATTTTTTGACATGGGATTTCTGTTCTTGTTAGATTCTCTTATTTCAATTTGCTAATTTCTCTCTTATCATTTGCTCAAATTGATTTTATACTTGTCTTCATGCCCATGTAAACAAATAGTGATTTTTTTAATCAGGGATTAGCAAATTTCTTCCTTTTTAGCTTTACAGTTAGGTATTTATATATTAATTGGAAGGAATTGTTTGGGGGGTTAAGACATTAAGTAGGATTCGTTTGGTGGGGAATTCGGTCCTTGGTGTGAGCTTTGTATACTTTTGCAGTGCAACCCAATATGATTGAACTTGTATATTCAGATGTTTGTGCTGTGAGGAGTTTTCCTTGAATGAATTGAACTGCATGAGGTTGGACATGGTTTTCAAATGTAGAATCGACTTACTTTAAAAAACACGTTTACAGCATATCCACACACGCAGCTACCAATAGATGCTTAGTTTTGCTTTATGCTCTTCGTGCGCTTTGATCCTGAATTGGTCTTCTTGATGAAGTTCACATTCTTGTTATGCTTTGCCTCTATCTCTGTATGCTTATTGCTAGATTGAAGTGTTGGATGGTTTTGGTATGCCGTGCCTGTAGTTGTGAGATTCAATGGTATTAATCTGTCTATTTGGTTTCTGGTCAATTTGTATTTTGTTAAGGTGGAAATGCTCTAGAGGCTTGTCCTGTCCTATTTGTCTTGAATGTGCATTCAAGCCTTTTTTTAGTTGTACATCTTGTTTTTGTTCTTACTGCATTTATAATCAAGTTATTTAGCAAGTACATAATAGCTGCTTTTCTTAATTGGCCGAATGCCATTGGCAGTCTGCATAAGTTTCCTGGTCTGGAAGTCATTTTATACATTTTATTTGGACTGGTGAGTTGGCTACATTAGAGTTGCTTTTGTATTTTTGGAAATTTACATGTCTTTTTGTATATGTTAAGGTGGAATAATTTATGGAGCCAAAGTCTCCACACAGAAACAGGATAATTTCTTACTTGATTGGATTGCATTGCGATCAGGTTTTATGAAACACTACGAATCTAATGAGAATTCATTAGAATTTGGTCGTTGCTGGGAACTTGTGGAGTTATAATGTCTGATGAATTCCTGTCTCTTTTATCAATAACCTTTGATGACTCTTTGTTACTTAGTCCGTGTGCTATCCAAATAATCTTTGTATCTTTTAGCAATAATACCAGAATTTTTAACAAACTGAAATATGATTTTTATGTGTCAATTTACTTCCACCCCTATGTGTTTGTACTTGTTTATGTCTGTACTCGTTTAGATGATTACCTGGTTCTGTTTTAGACCATATACTAGGCTTTGTTTCAAACCAAGTTTTGGTACCTTATTTACGTTTGAGTTTGACCGTTGATCTCTTTTCTCTTTTTTTTTTTTTGGTGATAAACTTTCTGTTGCTAGGTTTGTTTATTTATCTATTTTAAAGACTTAAACTCATTGTAATGTGTTGAAAACTCTGTCTTAATATGATTCTCAACCATTTGCTTTGAATTTTGCATAGAATAGGGGTCGTTAAAGTGGTCATGCTTGATCTGACTTTTCGACTTCATTGTTAATGCTAATCTTTCTGTTATGTACATGCTAGAATTGTCGAGGAAGGTAATGTCCACAACTGAAAGCGTAGCCCTTTCTCTTCTGTACCATCTCTTTGGTGAATATTTTGTATGCTTGTACTCTACTGCTTCATTTCTTTTCAATCAGTATGTTTTTATTTAATCTGTAGCAAAGGTCTATTCAATATTGGCTGATTGAATGAAATAAGAGTGTTTTTACCAAATCAGTCGATTAGGAAGTCAGTTCACTTGTCATATGGGACCGACCAGGCAATGTTGGAATGAGCATTAGCTTGTACATGTATTAACTTAACATTGCAAAGACCGAGTCATAACGTTGATGTTCGTTTGACATCTAATTGGTTCTTTAGTTTAGTGTTGGAATTTTAGTACTTTAATTCGTTTTTGCCAATCTCTGCATCATTGGGATTTCATTTAATTATCGTGGCGATCATAACTGCAAAGTGCAGATTGCCGAATTTCTTTGGCCAAGTTTAGTTATTTGTCTTTGAAATGCATAGAGGAACTCATCATCTCTTGTTGAGTTTCATTTCCCAGCAATGTAAATATGCACAACTAGCAATAGCATTATACAAGTTCTCATATAGAAAATATTTGTCATTCAACTCGTAACAATGGATATGGCATTACACAATTTAGTTTTCTGAAAAGACCTGTTTTCTGCTTAAATGCTTGCATAGATAAACAGATGATGTCGTAATCGACTCTCGGGTTGAAATAATTTCAGTTTATACGCCTTCAGTGTTGATGCTTTACATGGAATAGAACACTTTTAACTGGATATGAAGAACCGCTTTTTCGAGACCAGTTTGTGCTGATCTAACATGTTCTATGTTGCTCTTTTTACAGATATTTATGGTTAGGCATATGAAGATGGGAAGCACGTTTTGCATCTTCTTCATCATTGGTACAAAAGTACATAAATGTTGTTGCAGCTGATACTGGATCAAGAAGATTACCGGCAGAGATGATCCTTTTGGATTACTTAATATTAGATTCTTTTTAGTTTCCTGTCTTTGTTTTGTTTTTTGTTTTTTTGTTTTAATTAATTGGTGGCTAAATGTCTATCAACTAGTAGGCCGAAGTTAGGCCCGAATTCCAGTTTAGCTGTAATGCCCTTTTTCTCAGTTTGAGAGACAGAGAATCTAGTACTAGATCTAATTTCTGCACAAACTTGTAACGCGCAGAGGCTTTAGCTGGTCGTTGAATGTAGAGAGATATCTTGTTTGTGATTTTTTTTTTTTTTTTTTTGGGATTTTCTTCACTGTTTGTCTTGCTTTTTGTGACAGAAACCCTACTCATTTTAGCTTAGCATGTCAGAGTACTTTTCCGGCTTTAGGCTTTTTTTTTGTCGTTTAAATTCAACTTAAATTAAATTATATTTTTTTAATTTTAATTTTTATTTATTTTAAAGTCAATAAAATTTATAATTAATTTTAGAAAAATTAATTAATTCTAACTTAAAATTTTCATTTCTAATTAACGAGTCAAATGCAAGCTTAGTTTTCTTGATTGGTTAGAAATCTCATTAAGAAATAATTATATAAAAGGTTTATTTTTAGGATCCCGTTTTAAAATGTGTCAATTTTTAAACTATATTATATATATATATATGTTTACTTTTTTATGAAATATACGCCTGTAATATCTATTTTGTCATTTTTACCATAATTGGTTTCATTTCATTTTTAAATAGGTTCTCATATTTTTCTTTTTTGTGTTTTGTGTTTTGACTTTAATGATGGATTTTTTTTTTTGCTCACAAATGAAAATTACATTTAATAAATCCAAATTTGTTTTTCCATCATTTTTTTAATTTTAAATTGATTATGAAAAACCCCATTTATACTATTTTTTATGTGGTATTCATTTTTTCATTCGTCATTTTTTGTATTTGGTATTCCAGGTATGTCACGAACAATCCTTCATTTATGTTTATTATTTTATATATCGTTTGTAATTTTATCTTAAGGATAAATTCTTTATTATAATGATTGTCTTATATAGAACATACAACTTATATATATTATGGAATTTAATGACGGCATTATTTTGCTTTATCATTGTTGTATTTTTATTTTAATAACTAATTTTTTGTTATAATGATTGCTTGTTAGTATGTTTTAAGTTTTTTTATAAACATATTTTTTAAGTATGATTTTGGTTTCTTAAAACATTTTTAGTATAATTTAAGTTTTTTATGATAATTGTAACGTTATTATGATAATCTTTTCTATTTTTATTGGTCTTGTTTAATAGTTAGTTTCTAAGGTTTAAATGTGGTTTAAAATTGCTTATTTCTTTATGATTACTTTATTATTATGATATATATATTTTTAAAAATGTAATATGTTTTTTTTTTTAATAATTATTCTAGCATTATGTCATCTTTTTTAGGTTTTAAAGTGCTTTTTATTGCTTTACAATTTTAATCTTTTTATATATTCATTGTGAACTTTATCATAATAATCAATTATTTATTATAAAGATTAATTTTTGCATACTATATCATAAAACTTATATCTGACATGGTTATCTTTCTTTATATTAAATCAAGTGAAATGATCTTTTTCCTTTCATAAAGATTTGCTTAGTTAAACATTTTTTTCAGATATTTTTCTTTCCTTTTATATAATTATTTATTTATTCATTTTCAATTCTTAATTAAAGGGTAATGTAGTCTTTATAAGTATCACTTTAGACATTCATATAAATAAAAGAAAAAATGGACATTTTTTAAATCAATACCTCCAATTTGGACATCTATGTAAATAATCCATCCAACTAACTGGAGTTGGGCCCTTGGCCTGAGCTCTTTGTACCATAACTTTGTGATTTTGGGCCCGTTTGGGACACCAATTCCAAATAGTATTCTTCTCTCTGGATTTCAAACTCTTAACTCTACGTCAAACTTTCACTATCTTTCATTTTCAAAAAACTCAAATTTTAAAAGTACATAACTTTCTCATTTCAAATCGAAATAAGATGATTTTTATATCAAAATACTCGTATCGATAAGACAAATAAGATAAGATCCATTTTGCATGTCTTTTTTCTGAATACATTTTAAATTGTGTACTATTTTCTATATCACAAAATTTTTAGAACTTTTTTTTTCCAAACACAGATTTTCAATTCAACTTTCAAATTATCATCTCCACCCAAACGGGCCCTTCATTTTGGTCATTTTGAAACCTAGAAAATTACTGAACGATGTGAAGTATCCACTTTCAAAATCTGTACGATACCCATCAACATCCCATAAAACAAATGTTAAAAGAAAATTTTTAACATAAAAAAAAAGGAGATTTATGTGAATTAAAAAAATTCTACAAGTAGAATTCTGTTTTTTAGTTGTTATATTTTTATTAAAAAAAGTTTTTGGTAATTTTTTTAATATGAAGGTAATTTTAATCCGATTTAATGGTTAGACGAAACAATTTGAGAGTGCTTGTTGATATACAAATAAACAAGATATGGAGAGCCAAACAAGAGAAGAAGCCAATTTTTACCACCGTTCACTAGCAAAGCTTCACTTGATTTTAGATCCTAATTGTATTTTCTTTTGGGGGGAAAGCACTTGAATGACACAAATTTAGAGGTCATTGCACCAATATGACATAAAAAATTAACGTTAGATCAATATAACACAAAATTAAACTAAAATTAACTCAAATTTATGTCATGTTGGTCAATAGATGAAAAAAAAAATGATTATTTAGGTAATTTTCTCCTCTCTCTTTTTTTTCGAGGCCCTATTATGTAGCTCTTGACGAAAGATAGATTGCCTTTTAGATCTCTCTCTCTCTCTCTCTCTCTCTCTCTCTTTAAGACAATGTTATGCACATGCACTAAAAAAAAGGGAAAATCACATGAATAACATAAATTTAAAGACCATTGGACTAACATGACACAAAAAATTAACAATAGATCAATATAACACAAAATTAAACTAAAGTTAACTAAATTTATGTTATGTTGGTTAAAAACAGGGAATTTGTATCATGTTGGTCAATAGATGAAATAAAAAAAAAGGTTATTTAGGTAATTTTCTAAAAAAAAAAAAAAAAGAAAAGAAAAAAAGGGGTACTACATATAGGTTGGAAACAAACACGTACTGCGAACCAAAAAAAAAAAAAAGTTCCATAGTTTTGGTCGGTCGCATCTAGTAAACTGCGAATGAATTTACTGATATGTAACTACCAAATACAGCTTCAGTAATTCCAAGTTAAAGGATAACGCAACCAAGAAAAAAAAAATTACAAACATAAAACGGGAAATAAAATAAATAAATAAGAAGAAAGGAAATTTACTCATTTTACTGAAGATTTCATTTTATTCCCTTCATGATCTGTTTAATACTTATCATATAAACCCGCAACCAAATAGAGGTAAAAACCAAAAACATTTCTCGATTCGAATGTGTCATCCTTGCACTGGGGTCATGCTATTCTTCTATTTGTTTCATTTCAATTTTATCAGATGTCCACAAAGGGACGGGTAAAAACCAAAAGCGACTAATAATAATAACTTTTCATTTTATTTTATAGATTCATACGTAAATGTGATCGACATGCCAGCTTGTAGTGTTTGCAAACGTTAGATTTGTTTGCTTAATTTCTCTGTTCTATAGATCCATTGATCAAGTTTTTCAGTTCGTTATTATCTTCCAATATATTTTGCGCAAAATAAATTCAAAGTAAGATTTGCGACTAGTCAATCACTATGTAAATATTGTTTTATAGCAGAGAAAACTCTGAAATTGAAGCTGAGACCAAAATGGTCCACAAAATCTTTTTGTTTCTCACCAAAACAACGACTTGAACTACGATGTGAAAGCATGTCAGACTAATTTTTCCAAGTTGAAGCTGTGTATTAGAAGTTATGGACAATACTTTATCTATCCTCGGGATGAGCCACATAACCAAGAGAAAACCATGAACCAAAATAAAAGAGCTTGTCCTATCAATAAATAAAAAATTTCCTAACAATGTCACGGGCATCACTTGTCTCTGACATGCAATACCACACATTAGGATTTTATAACATGAGATCTATATATACATACATATATATATATATATGATTCATTGTTTATTAATTATCATGCTCAACAAATAACATGGTGCTCTCAAACATTTATTTTTATATATCTTTTGTCTAGCAGTCAGACAGGTCCACAGTTATAACATGATTATGTTATTTAGAATTATTAATGTAAATAACATATATTATTAAAAAGTCTTATATTAAAATCAATTGATTGTTATAATAATATTGATCAAAAATTACAAACATCGTTTTATAATTCAAATAAAAGACTATGGGTTTGTGTGTGTGTAAATATATCTTGAAGTAGGGATCCCTTGTTTGGAAAAATCAGATTACACATAGCACTTAAAGAACAAAAATATCTGAAATATCTGAAACATATCAACTTCACAATGCTTAAAGTCTAGAGTATCTTTGACTCCATATTTGAATGAGCATGCGGCTCAATTAATATCAGACAATATTAATGGAGGTAGTGGCAGGATATTTGCTCACCAAAACGGGTAAAAGAATAAAATAGGCCCTCCCTAGAGATCAGTACGAGTCTTGTTAAATAAAATATCAAAAAATGGCCCCAAACATATTTACTGTCATCCGTCATGTGTCACCACTTGCAGTACTACTACTTTTATATAATCTATATATATATATATATATATTGACTGTCAAAAAGGACCAACTAGGGTTTGTCCTTAAAATTAGTTTTTTCAATCTCCAAATTATTTGTACGGATGCCTATGGAGATATATATATAAATAAATATATTTGCTAAAGTCTTCTCTGCAACAAAATAATATAAATTTCGCTTATTCAATATGTATATATATATATATATATATATATATTCACATGAGGAGTTTTCCTGATACATACGATAAAAGAAATATATATGCCTCTCTCTTAGAGGCATACATATATGAATATATATTTAAATAAACAATGATAACAGAAATCAGCCGGTACAAACAAAAATAATATATAAAATTAGGAGAAATATCATATGAATCTTCAACAGAAGGAAAATAGAAAATCTTGTTTCGGATTCAAATGAGGAATAATTAATAGAGTACTGGGCATATAATAATATTGCTGCTATTTCTTCAAAAAGTACTAGGATATATATGTAACTAAACCTTACAATATTGTATAGAGTAGAGCTCCTAAATTAAGCAAACCGTTGAGACTTAGCTTGCTATAATAGAGATTATTTAAGAACTAAATTTTATATAGATTCTTTAACATACTACGTACTATTTGCAGAAAAGCTAATGGAATACATTTTGAAGCACAGGCGACATATATCATGACTTTTCTAGCATGTCCCTTTTTCTATCCCCTTCCCCATCCAGTTGCCCGCACTGGACGCTATCTGCAAAAGAATATTCACAGAAATTCAAAAAATATCAAATAATCTACAACGAATATATAACATACAAGAGTTGGAAAAGATATATAGTAAAAGGATAGTTGATTATAGTGATTGAAAGTATAGTCTTGCGGTAATTATAAATGTTACTCCATCATCATATGTAAATTTCTAATCTTATCACCTCTAAATTTTTTGAAAAATGTTGTCTCTTTTGATGATCTCATTTATATTTATCCACATATGTGATCATGACAATTAAGATTTATATTAATTTTTCTATATATATACACAACATCAATATAAGGGTTATTTATTTATAACGAACATCGACCTTTCAATATATATGTGCTCATGAAATTGAGCAACAATTTGTTGAAGCTAGTAGTTATAAAAGTATAGAAGAAATTTCAAAAGAATAATTAATTAAAGATCACAGTATTTAAAGGGAAACGAAAAAAATGAAAACTATATGCATATACATAGAAAAATAAATCATATTTAGCACTTGCACATGAATATGTCAATAAATCCTCCAATAGTATATGACTATAACAGAAAATTGTGGAATAAGAGGAGAAAATAATGTCTTAATCGGATTAAAAGAAAAAATATGGTTGGTAAAATATTTGCTGTGATAAAGTACATTCAATACATACAATGCATCATAGAATTATAGAATTTTGACTACAAATTAGTTAACAAAAACACCCAACAATGTACAAGTGTTCCCACCAGAGAACCTGTTTAACCTATAAATTTACTGAAGTAAATCAATGAATTATTTGAGGTCGTACAAGAATAAATTTTGTCTCCACATGTAAGAACTCCAACTATTTGACTTACCAGAGCTTCATTCCTAGTTTCTTTTAGGACTCATAAATAATTTTGTTAGTTTTGTACCTTAGTAAAGAATATGTCAAACTTTATCTTTCGTACCAGTTTATCAGCTGATGTAGAGGCCATTATTGTGGTCAAATATTTCAATCTTTTTTATGTAAATAATAACAACAGGACAAAACTAGCCTCATAATTTAAAATTTACACACATCCGAACTAAATTAATACTGATAAAAAAAACTCATTCCGTACTGACACTTACACTAAATTTTGTTTAAAAAGAATACTTTTAAAGAAGATAGTTTTAAGACAGAGGCCCTAGGGAGTTTAAAAAAAAAAAAAACACACAAAGGACAAAGAACCTTAAAAGAAAAAATAACATATTTTTGATACTATAATAACTAAAATCAAGTACAATTAAAGGATCAATAATCTACTCTTTTAATAATAATTAAGAGAATTGATCCTTGAACACTTTAATTCAATAAGTGATGTAAAAGAATATGATTTAGCCTAGGATCTAGAGCTATATATATATATATATGTATATAGCGAACTTTATTCCATTTTAATGGTTTAATATTCAAATATTTAAGACTACTTTCAACCGGATTCCTTCTCTGAAACATTCACATATACATAGATATGGATAGAGCACTGGTTAAGTTTGTTGGTTTAATCTGCATTTCATAAATCAAAATGTTAGCTTCAGTGTGCGAATGATCTATATAATTTTTACGTAGCACCTTAGCATATACGTATATGTGTGTGTGTGTATATGTATATATATATTTAATTTCTTTGACAAGATCAATAGTTGTAGGCCTAATATAGATATATACTAGAGACCAAGGTCAGTTCCAAAACATTTAACATGCAAAAGTGTCGTTATCAATATAGTAGATCTTAAGAGCACCTCGTTTGGTGAGAAAAATAGAAAGACACTGTTGGAACAAAATTCTTGGAAGATCAAGCATCTAACATTTTCATAATTAACCTAAACAACAATATTGATTCACTTCCTAACAGATTAAATTTTGAAAAAAAAAAAAAGGGGTACCAATGCATGTTATCATGAATTACACCGTTAGCTTTGGCTCGGCGGGGGTAAAAGTTTGGACAGGAACTCTAAGATTTAAAATTTGAGAATGTTTTCTAAAAAGTTTAATAAACGAGAGTTATAGATCCGATAGATCTCATGTTGTATAGAAAAATACATTTGACTATTGATTTCTATATATATATATATATATATATATATATCTATTTACACAATAACTACTTTTGGACAACCAAGTTTGTGCTGGGATTTTCTTGATTACGATTTAGTGTTGAATTACCTATTTGAATATTTCTACAATGTGTATGTATATATAAAAAGTAGGTTGTGACTAATAGCAAAAAGCTTGTATTTACAAGTACGATTAATATTTTAAGTGAGCTTGTCTTGTTGGTGTCAATAACAACTCTAATTAATATTCGGATAGTATAGTTTGAATCCTTTCTACCCTCTTATGTAAAAGTATAAAATGATATATACATATATATATATGTATACATATAACTTCAAAGATAATAGGATCCTAAGTTTACTATCCTTTTAGAAACAAAATTAGCTAGGATTTCACCCCTTTATATTGATATTTGGCTGAGATCTAAGATATGGAAATGTAATGTCAAGCATATATATACATGAAGCATTAATTAATTAGTCATTATCTTTCTGACTATATTCCCCAATCATTATTGAAGAATGATTGTATGTATAAATCTTGCTCTTCTTGGTCTAGCCCAAAAAAGCAAATATATTTATTAGTGTGGGCAAGAAATGCACCATTGCGCGCTAATAACGAATACCTTGCTATTGTAATTCGTTGGGGGGTTTGTCAAATGATACTAGCGCTAAGTTGGTGAGGGTGAGATGAATTAAGATATGGATCTTAAACTCAAATCCTAAAAATACCTAGCAATGTATAATTTAATATATATATATATATATATAAAGTCTTCCGGTGGTTTCTGTTAAATCTTAATATTTTTATGTTGCTTGGTAGTAAATTAGAGTAGGGATTTGCTATAAAACAAATTGTAAGTGAATATCACCTAATTGGGAGGTGCTAGGTTTCTTTCATATCGTTCTCCTTCTCTCCATTTCTTGAAAAAAAATGAAGTTAAATATATGGACATAGGAGATCATGATGCATGATATATTTTTTTGAAATTATATATGAAAAATGATAGTGAGACTAACTCTAATCTCTATTTTTAAATACTAATTTATTTGATATACGAGCTGCCATTCATTTATTGATCCTACTTTTTGAAAGATTGTCATATCAATTGATTATATATACCAATAAAAAGATGACAACTCATTATTACGTGAATTGATACTCAAAAATTAAGATTAAAATTGATATTCCTAAAATTATTCATTATATATATATATATATTATATATAGAAAGTTTGGAAATAGTGGATCCTTTCAGAAACAGGATCGAACTATAATATTCTTATAAACTAATAAGTTGTAGTGCAACCAACCAGCCGAATTGGCCTCTAATAAACCAAGCGGAGTATTTGTTAGGGTCAGAAAAGAGTTGCCAATTTTTATCAATTTGACTCGTCTGCAGCAGGAGTGGGAAAGCATGGTTCAAATATTGTCATTAATTAAGACCAAACCGCAACCACAACTCAATCTGATTGGAACACAAGATCCGATAAAATACTATTCAACTTCATTAGTAGTTAATGTTTCTATTCAAGTAATACTTATTATAAGACTAAAAATACATGTTCATAGTTGCCATTTTATAAATTAATTAATAGAATTGATCTATTTTTGTTGTTTATTAGAAATTCTAGAGAAGCTAAAACTCAAACGTCACAATAGGCTATCCTAGTCTGATTTAAAAAAAAAAAAAAAAAAAGTCATATCCTAGCCATAAATTGTTTAATGAAAGAACCATCTATTCCAATAAAATACTACATATATATATGTCGTACGCTACGAAATATATCAATAAGTTAATTTTTAAAGGTCACGTGTCGTGTTTTATGGGTTTTATAGTTACCTACTGTATATATGGCAGGTAGCATGTTAGTATATCGATTATAGGTACATTTATGTTGTAAAAATTAAAATTCGAACATTTCTCCAAATCTATTTCTAGATACCTATAGTCACGCTTCCTTCAATTATGTACATATATGTGTGTGTTTTTTTTTATTTTTTTTATTTATTTATTTATTATTATTTTTAAGTGTTCGAGCTAGCCTTCTTTCTTATCACAAAAACAAAAAATGAAAAAATGATGAAAAAAAAAAAAAAAAAGCTAGCTAGCTAATATGGTTGCTTTATGTATATAGGCGTAGACTTGATTAACTATCATAGGTTTAGGCACGGACTCTTTAAAAATTCCAAATATGATATGATATTAGCAAAATAAAGACATTTTATTGGCTTATATTAAGAAAATTTTAGTGCTTGGTTACTAAGGTGGCGTTTAATAAAAATATTTCAAATGAATGTTTAGCTGTCAACATTTCGAATGATGAGAAAATATCGCACACGAGCAAAATTCCAAACGAAGAGGAGGGTTAAATTTTAGTCATTTGGATAGTTTTTACAGTATCAAATGTTTTCGTCTATTATTTTTCATTTTAATGTATACTTTCAAAATATTTTCATTCAAATGTTTTTTTTGCTCCTTAATGAGGCCTAAAGAATAATGAAGTTTGATTATTAAAATTACTGAAATTGTTTGTTTAATAACGATGATAGCCTACACAGACAGGGCTAGCTTCATCATCTTATTCAAATTACTTTTCTTTCATCTCCACTTAGACTGACCAAGGCTCCAATTTTTTTTTTTTTAATAAATAAACCGAGAAGAGAAGATAACTGATTTAAGATATTAAGGACATCCTAATTAGATTAATACCACTAAAAGTATCTATTATATGCCAAATCTCCCAGTCCAAAATTGTTAATAAAGGAAAGAAAATACAAAAATTCAGTTAACTAAGGAAATTAGAAAGAAAAGAGCAATAAAACAAACACATAAGCCCTAAAAGGCAAACAAAACAAAGCCCAAAGCCGGAAACTAGTTTTAAAGGATTAAGAGCCCCGAATATAGCAAAATGTTCCAATTTGATCACTAAATTTAGATTGTTTTGTTTTAAATGCGTAACTATATTTGCTAGAACTAAACAATAATTCAATTCATTCAGAATATATGTATATATAATGTATAGTTACTGTTTCTCATTATTTCAAAATTGAAAAAAATTACATTATAAAATTTAGTGTCTATTCTTTTTACTATTATCTAACTAATTAAAAAAAAAAAAAAAGATTTACTTCGGTTAACGACTACTAGTACTTGGAAGGTTCTAAAGTGTATACAATCAAACTAATTGAGTTTTTTTTTTTTTTTTTTTTTTCCTTTTAAAATGACAGCAAAAACTATTGGGCAAAATGGCAGGAGGATTGAGATTAAGTGAAACGGACAGTTATTTATTTATCATATCCTATATATATATCTGGCCAATACAAAAATACTCAAGACGATGATCAGAGACATATAACAGACAAAAACATACGATGGCGTACAGTACAATGCTTGGCTCATGAAGGTCTTGAAACGCATTATTTGTGATTATTATTTAAGCTAATTTAATCTAATTTAAAAGGGAACAAATTCTTAAAATGGCCAGCAAATGAACTCTAAACATATTCTAATTGATTATGGTTCCACCACAATTAAAAGTATATTATAGAATCTTGACGCACCCAAACACAAATTAAAAATTAATTATTATTTACCTAAATTTGGATTGCTAACTATGTTTTTGCTGATGATCAGAAACAATGTATAAAACCGGTTTTAGTGAAAAAATAAAAATCAAAAATCAAAACGAACAATTTACAAAATTGTATGCAAATATACAAACAGACGTATATATGGGTGTTAGTTTTTACGTCCATGAGTATAAAAATCACATGCAACGTATGATATATAAATGTGTGTGTGTATATATATATATATATATATCACATGGTAACCATGGGGAGCAGAAAATCGAACAGAATCACAAAGGGCCAGAAAACAAACGAAAAGTAAGCGAGTAATCAAAAATATTTAATTAGGACATCACAAACAGTGTATTTGCCTGATTTGAGAGAGAAGATAGTTAGAGAGAGAGAGAGAGAAAGACAAACAGTTAGAGAGAGAGAGAGATGAGAGAGAAAGAAAGCCTATATATGCTTCCCACTCTAATAATGGCATCTTATATGTATAGGTAGATCGAGATTTTCAAACCTTACCAACCCATGTTCTTGGATCAGTGTCGTGCTTACCGTATCTAAAGAAAATGACCGAGAAAATTAGGGTTTTCGGGTTTAGAGTCCTAGGGTTTTAACATGGAATAAAGATCCCCAAAGTTGGACCAAAATTCCATCCTCAATTCAAACAATTCTTATTTCTGGAAACTAAACTTGACCTATTTTTACTTGACCCCTTTATTATTATACCCAATTTTGCATGAATTAATATGAATTATTACCTAACCATCAAGAATTTTGAAAGAAATTACATATCAAAGACAGCTAAAAATCAAGAACTATTTGAATTATAAATAAAGATGAAGATGTATAAATGAGATTACCATATAAGAGAAGCTAGCCGGATCAGATTGAGGACAACTAAGAAGACTGCTTCAAAACCTTGGAGTCGTCACCGGTACCGGTCGGTTTGATCAGTTGATTATTCCTCTTTTTCTTCTTCTTCTTGTACGGAATACCCCTGGCCTTGGCTTGACACTCCTTGACTTCACGTAAGTAGACCCGAATTGCGCCGTTCCCGAAAGGGTTGGTCTCGGGGGAGCCACCGTGCTCCTCGTAGGCGGCACGCAGGCGACCGATGAGCGCGTCGAGGCTCCCCCAGGCCTGGCGGAGTGGGCACGTGCAGGGAGCGGGGGGGTCGGGCTGCCCGAAGAACACGCAGCCGTGGAGGTGGACCTTAGTCTTCCCGAACTGGTCGAGGTAGCGGAGGAAGTCGAGCACGTGGTTGCAGTTGCACTGCGAGAGCGGCACCGGCGGGGTCTGGTTCTTCAAGTACTGCCCGAACGTGTTCCAGTCCCGCTTCTTCTGTGACTCGTACCGGCTCAGTGGCGCCGCTGCTTGTTGTTGTTGCTGTTGTGGCTGCTGTTGCTGATTATGATGCTGATGCTGATGATCGGCGGGGGGCGCGGTCGTCGTGGATCGCGACGACGAGCCCTCCGCCGAGGAATCTTTTCGTCTCTCCCCAGACGACATAGATAGATCAGGAGGAGGAGGAGGAGGAGGAGGAGGAGGATGAGGATGAGGAGAGAATTCCTATCAAATTGTGTAGGTTTTTTTTTTTTTTCCCTTCTCTTGCCAAGAAATGACAAGGAAAAAAAAGAGAAAAGAAAAGAAAGAAGGAAGGAAAATGGAGGTGGGAAAAAGAATTGGTTAAGTGCAGAGAGGAGAAAGATGAAAATCACATCTTTGGGTCTACTGAGAGGACATGACATGGGCCCTATGAAAGTGCTTTTGGTTCCTCTTTTCTTCTTCTTCTTTTTTTTTTTTTTTTTCCTTCTCATTTTTATTAATATTTATGACAATATTTGCACTAACTAATATTTATTTTAATTAACCTAATCTTTACTAATCATACCACTCTTTCGAAAAAATAATCATATTTCAAACAAAAAAAATATTATTAAGGAAATCTTAGCTAATTGCAAATCCTAATGGTATGTCATCATCCATACAATCATTATCACTACATATAATATTTTAATTTCGGATTTCACATTATGATCACTTAGAATAGAATGGGACCCCAGTGGACGACTCATTTGTCGGTGTTATATTAACTTAGTCCAAATTCATGAGTTTTCCCGTCCAATATTGTTTCAATTTTACGAAATTAGGTCCACTAATTTGACCTTATTATAACCTGGTACTGCCTAATTATTCCTTTTCACAATTCACCATAGAGATAAAATATTAATATTTTTATTTCACTGCTCAGCAAGAGCTAGTAATAGGCAATAGGATTGTATAATTTTAATATTAAAAGAGCAAAAAGGGGTTATTGTGAAAAATCATTACCACCATGATCAATCCGTGACCACTAAAAAAGTAATAATGACAAATATGTAATACAGAATGATATACCAATATCATTTCCGATCGATTACAATATATATTAATTTAAGTTTATTTTTTCTAATTGTAACTTTATTTTTCCCCTTTTTGGGAAATCTTTTTATTTTTCTAATGTATTTGGCCATTACATGAGTACATACATATTCTTTCCACATATTAAACATATAAATATATATATATATGTATACATACAAAAACCCTGATACCTATTTGTACGATGTAGGTTCACTATATATTTTATCACCCGTCGGAATCTTCATGGTTCTGACTTTTTTCAAGGCTTGCTTGAATGGGCAGAGAAAGCAGTAAATTATCAGGGGTACCCTGAAAATCATGTTTTGAGATTTTGGCTCTGTTTGTCAGATTTTTTTCTTAGTGCACCTACGTGCATGAAGTGACCAAACATTCAGTATTAAATATGCACGTTCGTATCCCATGGAAGCTCTGAGAATATATCATATATTTATATAGATGTGAATTATATATCATCAGGAAATTTTCTTGTTTTACTGGTGAAACCTGGAATAATTAACGTACACCTGGACTTGTCTTTCCGTGTAGTGAAGTCACTTTATCCAAAAAAGATTGGTTTATCTGATTTATTCGTTTTTTATTAGCCAACTAATTAAGCGCGTTTTGCTACAGAATCAGCACTAATTAATTTAACTTTTACCCTTGTAAACGTAATAGGACTTTTGCACCATCAAACACAAAGAGAATCTACTTGTCAAATTGATAAGTTTCAAACCTGGGAAAATTAGGTGCATATCATGAGGTTATGAAGAGGCCATGACTGACCAATGACAATATTTAAAACATTATGTAGGGCTTAATTAGGTAGCTTGGGGAAGAAGGAAGTGGTGAGTACTTTCCACCACATGTTGTGGTGAGGATTAATTTAATGAACGATATTAGAAAGTTCCTTCTGTAGAAAGATATGGTTGTTTTAACTATCGGATTAATTTTTCAATAATTAGATTTACGAATGTCTATATTGGAAAGTTACAACATGCAAAATAAAGGCTACTCTATCTCATTTATATATCAGACCTCTGAAAAATTAATCTAACAAAAAAAATACAATTCTTATCGATAAGGAAAAAATACAGTTTTCTATCTTAAAATTACTTTTAGGGCTTAATTAGGTAGCTTGGGGAAGAAGGAAGTGGGTGAGTACTTTCCACATATGTTGTGGTGAGGAATAATTTAGTTGATAATGTAAGAGAGTTTCTATAGTAGAAAGGAACGGTAATTTTAACCGTTGGATTAATTTTTTAACAGTCTGTCACGAGTGTCCATGTTAAAAAGTTACAACGTGCGATACAAAACTATAGTTTCTTAACGATAATGAAAAAGTACAGTTTCTATCGTAGAATTACTTTTACAATGATGATTTGGATGTTCAAGATGAAATAGAAAAATAAAATAAAATAAAATAAAATAGTAAAGAAAATGGGACAATGAGAAGAGGGAATGATGCAAAATTGGGAGACATCTAGGTGAGATGGGGTCCAATGTCCCTCAATAGGGATGTCCCATGAGCCATTATAGTGCTGCTTGGAGTTTGGGCACTGCCTTTACATGTTTCAGTTGTTGGGCACTCATTCTATGGACTGACTGACCCCTTTAGTGTGTCACTAAGAATCAGTGCATGTCCCTAAGATTAAAAACATCAATTGCTTCAAATCCCATTTCTGGATATATAAATACACACACACACATACAAAAAGAAGAAGAAGAAGAAATTAGTTTCATCAAGGGCATGTGCCTTGAAAAGATCATATTAAAAGTTTATATTATTGGCCTTATAAATTTTGAGTGTATATGTGTATATAAAACCAGGGAAAATACCAATTACTAGTATTAATGTGACTATCTGCTTAGCTAATTAGTGGAATCCCACTTAATTAATATTATAAACTCCAAAAGAAGTTCTTTCAATTCCGCGTGTTATGAGTATTCATAAATCATTATGTATGCTCCTTTACAGTTCTATGAAATACAATATCCCATTTGGTGTCCAATATAAGCTAATTTCATAAGAACTTTCCATTAGAAATAACTAATGAGAAATCTTTAACAGGTGGAAGAGAGAGAGACATAAATCTTTAATGTGAGATACATCGAATTATTAAAACTTATTTTTTTTTTTAACAGTGTGAGACCTATGACTCTAATAAATAGTTATTGAAATAGCTTTTATTTAGTGATCAAGTGCATTTACAGGAACTTTTGATGAACTCTCTCTAGCTCCAATCTCGAAACGAGAGTAAAATATTCTGATCTTAATTTGTGCTTTTGCATTTATATATGTATATATAAATTTTATAATGAGCAATAATGCATATGTAGTCTTGGCAAATAGAATGATCTTCAAAAGAAAGCCGCTCCCAAATGGTCCTGTTAAGAGACCTTTCCAATTAAAAATCTTGAATCTGACATATATGTTTGTACAAAATGTCTGCTAATAATGATCATAGTTATCAATCCAATAAAAACAACAGTATATATTATATTACTAAAATATTTCAAAATGCAGTACACAAATTGTGTCTGACCATGTACCCCAATGTATATTTTTGAAATTGAGCCAAATACACTATATATAGCTCTTTGGGAATAGCACTTCAATGAAAACTGAAAAGAGAGATCACCTGCTCATCCATGATGTGGTTTCCTTGTTAGAAACAAAGAATTTTTTGGAACCGGTACAATATATATATATATATATATATATATATAAAGATAATTCGCTTCTTTTATTTAGGTTAAGACATTTAATTTGTACCAAAACATTCTAATTATGTCGACACCTCTTTAATACTCTCGTTATTTTACCTATCCAATATAAAATTAGTAATAAAAAAATTCAATGAAGGCTCCGGAGTGAAAATTGTTAAATATATGTTTATTTAGCCATAAACATATGTTAAGCGATCTGTTTTTATGGAGCAATATGTCAATATAAATTTACAATATATATATCAAGTGATCTTAACTAAAAGTTTCTTTTCTTCTCTCTCTCTTTTCAATATTTTTAATTCTTTTTTTGTTATTATTTTTTATTTTTTACATAAAGTTATTCTTTGACAAGGCGTAGGGAAGGGGAAGAAATGATAATTCTTGATGATTCATCAACGACACCAATCATTTTCCATATCAAAAGAAAATTTATAACCAGGAAAGTATATGATATTCCTATGACCCTTTTATTTAAAAAAGAAAGAAAGAGATCAGGGAAATAATATGTATAATTAATAGTTTATTGAAATAATAATTGTCTTATTAAAAATTTAATTAAAAAACTGGCTAACAATGTGAGCATCTAATTTCTAAAGTGAAAACATTTATTAAATTTTTTTTTTAAATCTAAAGTGGACGCGTCAGGTGCTGAATATTGAAATTGCCTTTCCCGCGACTGTTTATGTCATTTCTATGCTTTGCTCTTAACTTTTTTATTTTATTTATTTATTTTTATGCTCCGTTTGCCTCACCATCTCAACTCAAACTAAACAACTCAAATCTCATCATGTTTTTTGTCTTTTCTGAAAAGTTTTTTGTCTTTTCTGAAAAAGTCAACAAAATTTACTATGCAAACTTAAAAATCTCAACTCAACTCAAACTGAACCTGCGATCCAAACGAACCCTTAATTTTCTTTTTGTAGTTCTCTTGATCAAAACCTTTTATATATGCGCTGCTTTCAGTTGCTTACCAAGATAGTGAAGAAAAAGCTAGAATACCAAAAAAAAATTTCTTCTGCAACCAAACAATGATTTAGGAATATTTGTCTTTTGAATCATATCCAAGGCGATTCATTGCTTATCAGTTTCTCTCGACAAGTTACCCCCCTTTCAATTTCACTTTTTGAGTACATTGCAAGATTTTACAAACCGAAGAAGGGAAAAAAAAAAAAAAAAAAAAAAAAAAAAAAAGGCACACACACACACAGATCTATATATATATATATATATGTACATACATATATATAATTTTTCTTTCTTTCTTTCTTTCTTTCTTTTTAACTGTGGGTTCAAAGCTTTACAGAAATAATTCAATGCTTGGTGGGTCCAGTAAGTCAATTATTGAATCACCAAAAAGAAAAAGAAGGACATAAATCGTATCTTTATAATAAGAGTGATGTACTATTTTGTAAACCAAAATTAGTGCAAATTATGATATATTATCTACTTAATTAGCTTAACTGGCATAATCTGTGTGTGAAATGTGACTCCAGCTATGTTGTTGGTCTTTTTAAAAGATCCCTGTGCCATGTTTCCTTGGAATTACAGGAAAATAAATGGCGCTGAGCAGTTCATAGAGGAAAAATACTATTGTTGATAAGCTTGTTACTTAAGATGTCGACCTTAACGTCTTTTCATGGTATGTGGTCGATGGTTTCAGATTTCCGGGGTGTTTGGAGCAACAACTCCAGCCCAATAAACTCAAGATATACCAAACACATGTTTCATTTAGCCATATTGGTGATTAGAGACATCACTCATCTTCCGTATACTGATTTCTTGTACATGGATGATACTGGCTTTGGAGGTCTTCAGGGTTTTGGAGCTTTGGGCCTTTTTTTTTTTTTTTTTTTTTTTTTTTTTTTTTTTTTTTTTAAGTTAAGTATAGACAGTCTTTTTTTTTTTTTTTTTTTTGTTAGGTTTTTCCCTATGAGTTTTACTAGTATGGTTTAAATAAAGTTTATTTTAGTGACTAAATTTTTAAAGTCGTGGTCTAGACTGTACCTTGTAGCGTCAGTTTGTATTTGTTCTTGAGGTTGCGTCCTTTATTTCGTTTGCTCCTTTTGGTTTCTCACTAGAGTTGTTTTGTCTTTTCAAACTCCTGTATATATATATATATATATATTTTTTTAATTATATTGAGGTGGGAGCATTGGAGAAAGTTGTTAAAATAAATCAAACGGACCAGGAGTCAGGCAGAGTTTAAACACTCGTACAATCCAAAAAATAAACGAAGAAAAAACAAATGATCTTAGGCGGTTTAGCAAATGAAGACTCCACTGATGATAGAAGTTGTGAGGCAAACAATGATATAAGTTGTACAGTTGCTCATAATGATATGGAAATTGTTGTTTTGCACTCATGGGAAAAATTAGCACAATTGAATATTTTAAAAGCAATAAGGTCCTGAAGGACAAGTCAGCTAATTATTATCTTAGGATTTGTGGTAAGAAAGATTTAGAGTGAGAAAATCTTTAATGTTTTCTATTTAGTTTTTATTTTTCTATCATTTTCTTCTTCTTCTTCCTTTTTTTTTTTTTTTTTTTGACAAAATCATTTTCTTATTATGCTATGTTTACTTTTGGTTGTTTCATTTTAGACCTTATGTTTTATGATTGCAAGAACCTTTTTTTTTCATTCGTTTTTTTTTAAATAAAAAATTTCACTTATTAAAAAAGAGGAAAAAGTCGTAATAAAGGTTTTCAATTTAATTGGATGTTTTAGTTTTTTCCGATACTAATTGCTTTTTTTCATCATATATATTTACTTGGCTTTATTTCAGGGAAAAGAAATCAAAAAAGATAATATTCGCCATACCACAAACTTTTTAGAGACATTGAAATACACAGATAATGACTAATTAGTGCCAAGTTTGTCATAATACATCTAGTTTTTTAAATAGATAGTCACTATACATGATTACATTACATAAAATTCATGACTAGTTAAAAACATTAGCGGAAAGCAATTAAGTACAGATAATGACAGAGGAAATAGGTATCATTTGAAAAACCCTTTCCCATGTTTCTTGACATAGGCGTTTTCAACGTTTTAAACAATAAATGCTCTGTCTTTGTCCAAAAAAAAAAAAGCTCTTTTCACATTTTGTTATTTTCTTTTCTGTTTTTTATTTTCCACATGAACTGTATGCTTAGTTTGCGTTAGGTTCACCGGTTGGAGATGAAATTTTTAAGTAGGATTGGTTGACTTTTCAAAAACTAATTATAAATTTTGTTGAATTGTCAGAAAAAAACAAAAACTGTAATGAAAAAATACAGTTTAATTGAAGTTAAACTTAAATGTCAAACAAAGCTTTAATAAATATTTTTATAAACATTAATGAAATACATTTTCAATATTTTACACTAAAAACACATATCTTGCAAATTAAGCACCGGCCCTAGAGTGAAAAGGGAAAATAAAGAGGGCTAGCCTGAACTCTAAGACCACTTCTGAACACGATCTCGGTCCTAAAACTTTGTCACTAATAAGCTCAGTAGATACTTGGCTTTCTGGTGGAGTGGGTGGCATGTGGGGCATAGAGCTTTCCTTTGGGTGGGACAGAAGTTGGTAGCCATAGGCTTGGAACGTTTTTATTGGTGCATCTACCGTCCGGTTGCTGAAATCGTTCGCGGGGGTGGTGGTGGTACGGTCTTCAAACGATGACAATGGCGGTGTGTAGGGCTTAAGCGCCACTACGCAGGTGGCATTTTGATTATTAGGTTCTATTACTTTGTCTGGTGGCTATTTATTCAATAGTCTCATCACCAGAGATTTTTCAGTGGTGCTTGAGAGGATTTTTTTTTTTTTTTTTTTTTTCCTGTTGTGGTTTGTAATAATGGTGGTTTTTACTCTGAATCGGTGATGTGTTTATCTTAATTTCTAGCATTAGGCTGCATTTTCAATCCGTTAGTTTTTACGTGGTCTTGGTGCCGTTGGTCTCTTGATTTTGACGGATTGAATTTTTCCATCAATTTCTGAAGGTTTTGTTAAAGAGTCATGCATATATGTGTACTCGATTGTTAATGTATCTAATTGGGTGTTTATTTTCAAAACTCGATACACATGTATTCCCCTCAAGCATTTCATGAGCTTACCGGTGAACTGATTGTTTATCGGAATCATAATTTTCCTGTAGTTTAAGACCTTATAAACAGTATGAGTATTAATATTTCCTTGATCATGAATTGATTTACCCTTAAAAAAAATCTCTAAAAAAACCACCGAATGTTAATTAAAAAAAAATCTTGTTTATTGTTTTATACCGAAAACAAAATCATTTTAAAAATGATATTAAACGGTCCCTTATTGCGCAAGATAATTAGAACAAAAAAGCAACCGATCCAAAGTTAAATTTGCACTATATACTTCATGACCATGTTTTCACCGGCCCAAAAAGTAAATAAATGAAAAAGGAATATGTTTTTAGAATTTAGATTTTTTTTAATCATCTCAAATCATGAAATTTTTTTTTTTCCTTTTTTCAAAAAGAAAGAGGTTCATCAATAATGACATGGTATCTCACTGTTTACCATATGTCTTCATCAAAAGAACCTAATTAATTGTACTGTACATTGGAGCAAGTGTTAACATTGGAGCAAGTGGTAAAATAATATTATCTTATATTAGGAATCTTTAACTTATATGGACTAACAAGATACCTTAATTATGTGACAGTTTTCCATTATATATATCAACTAACTAGTCAGTGTTTTACGCGCGCCAAAGCATACAAATTAAAGATTTGGATGTATGTGTGCATATATAGATATATACCTATATATATATATATTGATACATGCATGTGTTTGTAATCGTTTTGCCAGGTTGGAGGATTTGGCAGAACTCTTCTTAATCGTACAAGTACATTTCCACAATGTTATGGAATTTGAGATCACTGATCTGAGTCTAACTTCCATATATAAATATATTTATATATGTGTTTATGTACTACCATCAGATTCTAATTCCTTCTGTTCTTTTGAGGGGAAAAAAAATAGAATAGGGGAAAAACACTACGGATTGAAAAGAAAAACCTCATCAGCAAGAGGAAATTAGATCCTGATCATACAAATGCTATATGATTCTGTTTTGAAATCTTACTTTATAGTACTTAAATGGAAACTTATACAGAAAACATTATTTATAAATTAGTATTAAGACTTAATTTGTATGGTCGATATATAGATTTGATTAAAAGGGATATTATCCTAAAAGGGATATTTTCCCCCCACCCAAAATAAATGAATAAATAAACTATAAATTTAATTCAAATAATTGATATGTAGAATCTAGGGAGTAGCGCTATGTACATTATTTGTGATTTATGCCTCTATCCTTTTTGTTTTCCTGGATATTCCAATGAATTGAGGTTTTGAGAGAGAGGTCCCTCTAGCATGCTTTGTATTAGTCTTCTTCTTTTTTCTTTTTTTTTTTGCCAAAATTTTTTGGGGGGTTAATTAAGTAACTAATAGTCTTGAAATCTAAGAGTGTCCCTCTTTACAAGTAATTAATAAATAAATATATATGTATATAGCAAGAAAAAATAAAATAAAAATTTATGGCGCCAACACAGTGACGATTCTTCATTTCATAAACGACACTTGGCCCCATTGCCCACGTTTGGTGATGGAATAATATATCATAAAGTTATACGAAGTTGGCCTACACAAGATCTCCTCACTATATATATATATATATATATATATATATATATATGGGAAAACATATCTTGTTTATTCTTTGTTTCAAAGATTAGTGTGAGCATCTATCTCCATTCGTCAATTCTTTTGGGGGGGAATAGTACCACGATCAATGGTCATGACACTACAATAATATCGTTTTTGTAATGATAGTTGGAAAGAATTTTTGAAATTATTGTAATATTATATTTTAACTAGAGGATTGGCTTAGGGAAAGTTATTAAACTCTATATAATTAGCTCTCATTGCAGTTTTGAATTTATAATTGATTTTAAAAACTAATCTGATTTGTGATTGTAATTTATGGTGTTCTTTTTAATGAATATTCACTCTTCTACTTATTTCTAGATATAAATGTTTTACTGAATTATGTTAAATCTTTGTATTCTATTTTTTGTTTGATTTTCTTTTATAATTTTTAATGTGATATTAGAGCAATCAATATTCTAATGAGTCCTAATCTTCTGTGGCTGACGTATATGCTTTTTCCCCTATGATGGTTACGGTATACGAATATTAATGCTCCAACAAATTGCATCTAACTCCTTGTCATGAACCCCTAATATTTTTGTCATTGTGTTTCTGGATCCTTTCTCAACGATTATAGTCCACAAGGCCTCTCTTGATAATTGTCGTCCGTGCACTCTTATGTCCTACTCCGCTACAAATCCTATACCTTGCACATACATTTTCCGATGTCCTTCCCTTGACTTCTCTTTTAAAAAAGAAATCTAAAAATTGGAAAAATTCCCTTCTGAATGAGATAACTTTTCAATCCATATAGTTAATCTGTTGAATATTTAGTTTTTTATAAAGGAAAAATGTTAAAAAAAAAAAAAAATTTTGAATAGCATGAAATTAATATATGGTCGTTTGTATATAAAGAAACTTACATGTAAAAATTAACAAAAGATGTTATGTTCTGTGTGCGTGTATATATATTTTTTTAATTTTTTATTTTTGTCATCTTCAACTAATATAACTTCTAATTAATTGAATAGATCTCTTACGAATAGAAAGAGACCAACAAAGCAAACAAAGGTTGAAACACAGAAGGTTAAAAGATAATGTGACATATATAATTGTCAACTGAGACAACGGACTCACTAAAAGGTCATCCAACACAGATAGAAACTAGGAATTAATGCAAGAATATAGCATATTATGGAAGCACCAAGTGGATTTTACTTGTATTTATCAAAAAAAAAAATGTGAATTTTGTTTGTAAGAGTATGTTTGAGTAAAGGGTTGAACAGAATTTTTTTAGTTCTAAATTTAAAATTTTTAAATTTTGGCGGGATATAACACTGTAGCAAGTGTTTGAATCAGAACTTTGTAAGTTCAAATCCTTTACCGAAGCAGAATATATATATTTACTTTTGTTGTCTATCATGCAAGTTTTTATTTAAATTTGAATGAAGAAAATTTTGTAATTAATCCAGTTTCTCATGTTTTAAAAAGTAGCTATATTAAGAGCCCGTTAAAATAATAGGTTAGAGTAGGATTTTTTTTTTAAAAAAATTTGGTTAAAAATGAGTGAATATTTGAAAATGTGTGTTTAGTTAAAATATGAATAGAAAATGAGTTGTGATATTTGAATAGTGTTAAAACCTGAAATATGTTCGGATTTTGATAGATAATATATGGATCTTATTTTTTTTTTTTTTTCGTCATTGTGAGCATTTAGCAAAAAAAAAAAAAAAAAAGATCTTATTTCGACTTGAAATAAAAAGTTTTTGGGTTTCATGAATATAGAAGAGAGACAAAAAAAATATGTGTGTGAATTTATGCTGGAATTAATTAGAGTATGAGCTTTTGAAAATCAAATAATAAAAAGAGATTGGGAGACGGACTTCCAAACGTCCCTAAGTTTCTTTTTTTTCACAAAATTTTGTATTAAAATCGCGGTAATAATTAATTTGTCATTTTTTAAGAAGATTGATTTGTCGTCTTTGTAATGTTAATTGTTTTATATCATAATGGAAAAGAGTTAATTTCAATTTCAAAAAAAAAAAAAAAAACAAGAAGAAAATTTTAATTTCGATAAACTACACCGAACTGCCATATTATCTTAAACTACTCTGAAATAGTGATGTTGTAAATTTTTAGATGGAAAATGTTCACATTTCCAACATGTGACCCTTCAATAAGGGTAAAATAGTAAAAGGAGGTGGAATGTGATGAAAATTTAAACGAACAACATATAATAGTTTTTTTTTTAATATCAATATTATTATGAAAGTACCGCATTATTTGGATAGTATTAAAATAGTACTCTTTGTAATGCTATCATTTGAGTAGCTTTCACTTTTTAAACACCAAAAAGTCTTTTTTGCCCTTTCAATTTATATTAATCGTTTTCAACATATAAAATAAAAGTAAAGCATATTAAGAAAAGATAAAATTCTAAACATATAAAAAATAATAAAGCAACGACATTTCCAATCTGAATCACTACATTTTAATCAAATAAACAATTATTACATCACTTAACTTCAGTTTGACAATCCGGTTTAGACTTATTTTTCAAGTTCTTTTCTGCGGTCTTTTATCTCATAAAATTTTGAATTTAATATTTAAATTGTGAATTTAAAACTAAAATTTGGAATTTCAGGGAGTAAACAATCTCCACAACTTTTTTCAAAACTTAACTTTAGCCGGTTCCTACCGTGTCGGGGGCAAGGCTCCTTCTGAAAAATACTAATGGACACTATTAATATTAAAGAATAATGAATATCACCTGTAATAAATTGAGTAATGTATAATATAATAATAGCGTTATTAAAATTTAGTGCCTTTAATATTATTCTCTCTTCCGATCGATTTTATTATGTTTTAATTGAGAACATTTGGGTTGCATAAATATGACTGCTAATTTGTAATGTTTTTAGTATAATTTTTCATCATTTCAACCTGCAAAAAACAGCAATACAAAGGATTATTACTTGCTTTTGTCATTAAATATGAGTACTACTACTGAGATCGTGTCAGTGAGCCGCAGGAGTAGATCCCAATTTCCTGTAAAAACAATCACCAAAAGCCCCTCATGGCAGGGTTACTTTAATTTGTACTTAGATCCCACATTATTGTACATGCATTATTGATTCTTTAGCAAACACTAAATTTACGTTTGGTTTATCGATTGGAGATAAAAATTTTAAATTAGAGTTAGTTAATTTTTTAAAAATTAGTTATAATTTTTATTGACTTAAAAAAAAGATAAAAATTGAGATGAAAAAATATAATTTAGACCTTGTTTGGCAACAGGTTCGATTTAAACTAAATTGTACTTTTTTCATCATGTTTTTTGTCTTTTTCCCCAAAAAGTTGTTTGTCTTTTCTGAAAATTCAAAAAAATTCAAAAAAATTTACTATTTAAACTTATAAATCTTAACTCAAACTTACACACCAAACACCCCCTTAGTTGAAATTAAGTTGAAATGTCAAACGAACCCTAAAAAATAATTAAACATAAACACCCATAGGTGGATGAGATGATAAAGAAGGATGACGTCTTCCTTAATCTCTTTCTTCATCCAACTAGGTTCGATCCCTATGGAATTCCCGTAAGACCTCCGCTCCAGCTTTGGTTGTGGATGCATTAGTTTGGTGATGTTTTGAGTAGGACTTGAGTTGACGACTATAAAAGGCTGGGTTAGAGGTCTATCACTTCCTTACCATTTTTCAGAAAGTGGATCCCCTTGTGAAACTGAAAATGGAGTGATGAGAGGGCCACCACCAGAGCTTTTTATTCTTCTACTAAAAAGAATAATTAAACATATTTCACAAAATATTGTCTTCATAGCTTTTTTATTATATTTTTTCATACGCACACATTATTACATTTTGTCATGTGTTTATAATGTTATTTAGATTGAATATACATTATTATTGGTTTTGACAGTGTGTGTGTGTATATATATATATCCAGATTATTCCATGCATATCTACCACAAAATTATTAATAGTTCATATGGTTGAATACATTTCTAAGGAACGATTTCACAATTTTTTTTAATGTAAATTAAAAGAGAAGGTAACTTGAATCAGAGAACAATCTAATTAAATTTGAATATTCAAACTTTACTCGTCTTATATTATTTCCCTCACTCTATTTATCAATTAGACAACATACTCAATTACAGGGTCCTTTTATGAAAGGAAATATTGTTTTACACCACGATAAATATAACTACTTTTTATCTGTTAAATTAAACTTTAACTATTTGATTTGTTAATGTTTACGTTACAAGTTACAAATTTCCATCACGCAATACCAAATTACTCCAGGTCATGGATCAGGTTGTGAAAAAAATTAATAGCAGCTCTTATTGGTAGTGTTAAACATAAGTTCCTATCGTAAAAACTCCCTTAAAAAAATACAAAACAAAAAAGTTCAAGATCCAAGTTAAAAACAAATAATTAAAAAAAATAGCAGACAAGAATTTGTAGCACGTGGCCATGTTAATTTTTAATTATAAGAACTGTTTGTTAACCGTTAGATTACTATTTAAAATTTATTTATAAGTATTTACGTTAAAATAAATTATAATTTATAAGATATATAATTACTCAAATCATATATTTTATTATTTAAATATTAAACAATTGTTATTATGGATAAAACAAAAATAGGAGGTCCCGCATGTAATAAACCTTAAAAAAATAAACTAAGAAGCTTCTTTTTACCGAAAACTTGACTTGCTTTGTTCATGATAAGGAGGGGAGACAGGCGCATGCAAATGGTGGCGGCGGCCGGCGGTTTGGGAAAGACAAGAAGTGATGATTTTCAGGGGAAAATGGGGTTACGGATTTGAAAAGGAGGGTCATGTGAATGTGAATTTGTTGCTTTCTTTTCTTTTTATTTTTATTTTTATTTTTTTTATTTTATTTTTATTTTTTGTGGAACTGTCCTCGTGACGTCAACATATGCCATTAGATTCATCCTCTATACATGAGAATATGTCTGTCTGGTTAGTGGGTCTCTTTGTATTTAAACACTCAGTGTCGCATCCAAAGACTTTTTAAGATATTAACATCAATTGGTTGGCTAAGCCTACATTGATTTGACCTTTCACATTTGCCCTTGTTACTATCATTCAGACGAATATGTACTATACGCTGGAATTAGTTTCATTTTCTCTCTCTCTCTCTTCCTTTTTCTTTTTTTCTTTTTCTTTTTAATAGCAAGGTGGAGGAGTTTGATTGATCATTAGGCGACACTTGCTAATATTTAAGAGAATTTTCTTTGTATGATCATATTAGCATATAGGCAATAGTTATGGTAGGTTTTGAAAAGGAAAAAGGAAAGATTTAATTGCCATGACTTTGTTTTTAAACACTTCGGATGTGTTTAATTTCAAGGTTTAAATTTAAAATTTTTATCTCAGTTTTTTTTTAATCTAAAAAGTTTAAAAAAAAATTATAACTATTTAAAAGGTTAATAAATTTTAATTTAAAAATTTTATAAATTGATAAATATTTTACTGTCCAAAACGGTAAAACAGATTAAGTGTATTTTTCTATTTTATTAGAGAATTCTCTAAAGATATGTATTTGTAAAAATAATAATAATAATAATTCTCCACTTTCAAAATATATTTGGTGAGGATGAGAATGTGTTGCCAAGATCTTACAAAAGTAAAACCAAGATAGGAAGATTAAAATATATATATATATATATATAAATAAAAAAGAACCAAAGACAATTTAATGTGTTAGTGTTAGATGTGGAGCAAGAAGGCAGGCAGAATTCCCCGCTTTCAATGCATTATTTGAGCCATCAAACAAATCGAAAAGACATGGATGTCCAATTTTGTCAACCTCAGTCCTTTCTTTACCACTTTTCCTTTCTTCCCAAAGTATAATACTTTTTATTCTCTCTCCCTTACTTTTCTTTTAGTTGAGAAAAACAATTTTACCCTATTCGCTTTCTCTAGCAAACATTGGAGTCTTGACCTTAATTCCCGTATTGGAAGGAACAAGAGGAGGTCCTACTAGATATAATTCTTTGTGGGTGGACATGAGAGGTCCCTTATACTATCTAGATACATATATATATATATATATATATATATAAGAACTTTTATACAAAGACTTCCTATTTTTTATTATTGGTGAAACTATTCTTTCACCGTCAAATAATTAATTATTTTATTCATTCGAATTATGAGCGTCAATGTTAAAATTTATAACACACGACATAGAAGTATTCGTGATCATTAATCAGACCGTTGAAAATTAATCTAATAACTAAAAAATACTTCCTAAAAGTTCTCTCTCCATATATATATATATATACACACACACACCTATGTAGTTCTTGATGAGATGGATTTCATCTCCTACAGTCCAAGTGGTTCACATGGCATAGTCATGATTCAACGAACATTGGGTCCCTGATATTGAAAATGTACAAGCTACCTTGCAGTTTCCCAACTGGATCGAATTAAGTTAATTACTAAGCTTTTGTTTGGTATTTCAATTAGAATTTAAATTTTTCATCTTAATTTTTATCTTTTATTGAAAAGTCAACAAAAAATTATAATTAATTTTTAAAAAATCAACCAATTTCAACCTAAAAATTTCATTTTTAACTAACAAACCAAACAGAGACTAAGACATTCATAGATATCTAGACTCGAGAATGGAATTTAGTTTTGTAATCGTACCAAGAAAGAAAATTAGCCTAGTATTCTCTCTAATAATGGAACCATTATCATCAACCTCCTGTAAAATTAGGAAACTATAAAAAAATGGAGGGCCGCCTCACTATAAGGAAACAAGTCATTTAATATTAACCAAAAAAAAAAATTAAAAGCCGAAATATTTGTATTTATATATATATCCAACCATTATATTGCCTAGCCTACCATGACTAACTTAATCATTTATTGCCAGGCATCACCGCTCTGCAGGATCTTATCACGTATGATATAGAAGCATGTTCAATATTATGAATATCATTTCGTATAAATTAGAGAACATTACCCCCAAAAAAAAAAAAAAAAAAAATCCTTTAGGGACAACAAACTGTTTTTACTAAATTTTCACCTTTACATTCGTCGGTGAAAGTAACTCATGAATGTAATAAAATCCCATGAACTCCGTAAAACAATGGGTGGTGCAAATGATTATTGTCATTACTAGAAGACATGTTCGTTGTCACTAAAAAATGAATATTTAATCACAATATTTTCTTGTGATACTTTTAGTCACAATCTTGGGATTATCATGCATTTAGTCATAGATTTTGACGTGATTTTTAACCACAAGATTTTAATCACGAGAAAAAAGTTTTAGTCGCACCAAAAAGTTTTAGTGACTAATAACCTTGTATAGTTAAAAGTTTTAATCGCAGTAAAAACTTACTAAATGCATATGAGTATATTTACTCATGTAAAGATATCGTGTTTAAGTCTACGTTTAGAAAACATATTGAGTTTGAACTCAACTGTAATTTACAGTTGATTTTTTATCTTTTTTTTTTTTTTTGAAAAAGTCAACAAAAATTATAATTAATTTTTAAAAAGTCAATCAATTTTAATCTAAAAATTTCATTACATTTCAAACTCAACCCGAACACTAAACACATCCTAAAAGAGTTACAAGAAGATGTTACTGAATTATTTTTAATAATGTGTAGTGAATCAACGTATCAAAAGGTTGGAATTAATGACACATATATAGATGTAAATGTATTTACATCAATGCCTAGCATATCATTGTAAGTTCCAAAAGAAGCCAAAACTAATCCGTACAAGTTTCACAAGTTCTATTGTTGAGGCCTATTCGGAATCACTGAAAATTTAAAAAAAGAATGTAATGTTTTCTTCCTTATAATAGTAATATACCCAAAGTTGTTATTAAGTGCGCATTTGGTGTACCGATTTAAAATGAAACTTTTAGATTAAAGTTGATTTTTAAAAATTAAGTATAATTTTATTAATTTTTCAGAAAAAGATAAAAATTGATATTAAAAATTTAGGTTTGGATTTGAGAGCCTAACTAAGAAATCTCGTTGAGAATAGTACTGGAGTGGAACCAGAATTGGGTCTGGTTCTAGGTGTGGGCGGGTCAAGCTCTGGCCTTTAGTCTCTCTGATCTCATTACTAATCTGATATGAACTGCCAAAAAATTATATGAGAGAGATTCGAATGATTTAGATGCCACACCCAAGAAAGAAACAATTTGATGTTGGTCTGTCTGACTGACCAGCTTGTGGACTAGCAGGGAAACTGTACTAGCTAGATATATAAATATATATATATATATATATATTTTTTTTTTTGCTGCCAAAAAAAGTATTAATAATATAAGAGACAAAACTTATGTGATCTTTAACCAACAAGGGGGTCACTTTAAAGGCGAATTGGGGGCAGTGGTCAGTAATTCAAAAATAGCACAAATAAAGAAAGTTACTGTGTTTCACTGAATCTCGGTGGCTTTTTCTTTATACCCAAAAAAGAAAAAAAAAACTTGTGTAAAAAGAATATTTATATATGAAATAGGGGAGACTCGAGAGAAAATTTAAATTAAACTATAGTGGCAATAATTTTTATTTCTTATGCTTTAAAATATATATATATATGTGTGTATATATATTTATATTCGTGAGGGTCTTCAATTTCGAAATAGAAAGAGTAGGCCAGTCCACGTGAAATGGCCCCCACATTCTTTTCCAATTGTCTCTTCCAACTCACTACTCACCACGTTCAGCATTCCTGTCATTTTGTACGGACAGTTTTCTTTATATTTTTTATTTTTTGTTCCTAGCTAGGGTTTGTAGTTTGGTTCGGCTCGTAGTTGGCCCATTAACTTTTGGGCCGACTTGTATCTCAATTAAAGTATTTACACAAAATAATAATTTTCAAACACCTTTTTTACAATATAAACACAAGTAAACTTATTTGCAAACTTAAACAAAATTCAAATTTGAAGATCCAATTTTCCGCTTGTACCATTTCTCATATATGGTGGCGTTTTTTTTTTTTTTTTTTGAGTTTAATTCACGTTTGAAACGTTATTAAGCTTTCCTAATATATCATTCTAAAATTTAAATTCCTAAAGAAATGCCTTGAAATCATTTTGGTTAACTATTTAGTGTATCAAGCATTTTTTTCCCAAAATTTTTTCAATTCCATACATTCATTTGTCCATATAGTATGGATCAATATTGTATGAAGTATATTGACAATAGACCGTTTTATAGACATATTAGTAATAAAATGACTAGGTCATTACCATATTGATGAGAAAGAAAAACAATATAATGACCAGGTGATATTTAACAAAAAGACATGGTCAACACAATATAAAATAATTGTCTAAAATATATTTAGAATAGGTTATAATATACAGAGTAACAAAAGGGCTAGGTTAGTATCATAGTGACCAAAAAAAAAAAAAAAAAAAACCTAGCAACATGGAAATATTGTGTTTATGGAATAGGGTGAATTAACTGTAAACTAGGAATTTGGGGATTTTCTAATATGTAAATCCCTCAGATTTTTAATACCATATACCGTGTCTAGAAACTAGGAATTAATTATATTTTTTTTCCACCAATAATGAGTAAGGAACATTTTTGTCAACATATAGTTAAGCAGTTATAGTTTTGTTTATTTTTGCAGATAAGTTGATATGTGGACAAATTTTAAGACTATGACTTCAATTCATCTATATATGTAAATAATCTATCTTAATTTGGGCTTAGCTCTAAGAGTGTGTTTGGTTGGAGGAAAAGATAAAGGGAAGAAGAAGGGGAAAACACCTAAATGACACAAATTTAGAGATCATTGCACCAATATGATATAAAAAATTAACACTAGATCAATATGACACAAAATGAAACTAAAGTTAACTAAAATTTATGTTATGTTGGACAAGAATGAGAAATTTATATCATGTTGGTCAATAGATGAAAAAATAAGATTATGTAGGTAATTTTCTCGGAGAAAAAGAATGGAGAGAGAGGCCTTAGTCTATTATGGAAGAAGAGGTGGGAGAGAAGGTAGGATGATAGTCACCTTCTGAGACACCAAATTGAATCCTTATAGGATTCAAACAATCCACCAATTTATTAACAGGTTATATAATAATATGTGCCACTAACATCTCATCCTTTCAATTCTTTTTATTCTTACCAAATAACATATGAACGATCATTGTATTCACATCCTCCACTTTTTCCATCTTTCCAACTCTCTCTATCTCTCCAGTCAAGCGGAGCCTAAATGCATGTAATGGCTCATCATCATCGTTGTCATTTTTCTATGTTTAATTGTACGTGAGATTTAAATTCTATACCTAATAATGACCAATATATATTAAGAGCAAAGTTACTAAGTCTATGATCACATATATATGTAGATCAAGTGTTTATTTGTGGAGGAAAAAATATATGTTCACTTTTCTATTTGGGTTTTTCTATCATACCAATAGTGTATGGTGTTTTTTATTATTGGATCTGATCAAAATCCGATTAAGTTAAAAAAAAACAAAAAAACAAAAAAACAAAAACAAAACAAAACAGACGGTTGAAAAATAAAACCTTACCTGTAGTTCATTTTTTCATGTCCATTAAAATCTCCTTCATATTCTCACTTACAATACAGTTGATTAGGATATTCAAGATAACAGGCCCAAAGTTTATTGTCCTGTTTGTAATTTGCAGACAAACAGGAATGCAAAGCAAAAAAAAGAAAAAAAAAAGAGCAATTTTCTAAGTTGGACCTGCCTCTTGGCAATTGGCATTACCTTATATATTGGAATTACTACAGCTAGTCCTTTACCAAATTAGAATCAAGCTCGTTGCGCAATGTGCCTCACTTAATAAGGAATGTTAATCGTGAATCAATAAATGTATAGTGAATAAAAATACTGCATTTACTAATCGACTAATTAAAACACTAAATGTTAATAAAAGAATTATTTAACTACAAACCTTTAAAAAGGAAAAAAAAAAAAAAAAAAAAACTTGAAGAATTAAACCTACTTGGACACTTGGACAGAATATTGCAATTGGGAGAAAAACAAAACCAAATTATGCCTACTTGAGCATTTTAATATACCCAACAATGGAAGAATTAGCCACCTTTGAGAAGTATAAAGCTCAGGAGCAACCAAACACCTATTAGACTTCTCATCATAGAAAAACCACCCACATTCCTTGTCACACTTTTCCCTTGCACTCATTCATCTTCATGGGACCTTCTCCTTCCTTATACCAACAAAGAAAATGAGCCAAACCCCTCACTTTGAAATACTCCACTTTCGCCCCGCCCCCGACCCCGCCCCCGCCGCATGTTTTAAGATCCGGCTGAGCGCAGCTCTTGGTCCAACCCATGAGGCTCTTGGTCCAATCCATGAGGCCCTTGGGGCAGGGGCACGCCACGCATTGGTTGTTCTCGCAAACCCCTAGCTCGCGGCATTTTCTCAGCAATCAACACTCGCTCTTGCTATTACCATTCTCTATCCCAAACAACCTGAAGCTCACCTCCCACGCGTCCCAATCGACGTGCTCGTAGTACGCATGGGCTTTGAGTTTGCCGTCCGATTCTAACCGCAACATCGAATATGTGCTGTTTCATTTAGGCCTCGAGAGAATGTACTCGCCGTGACTAACCGTCCACTCGATTGTGTAGTACCTTAGGCCCATAACAAAGGCATAGGCCTTTTCCGTCTCCGGTTCGCTACACAAACTTAGACTCAGCAAGGTTTTGCCCTTTTGGAACCGAAATGAATCCGGTTTGTAATAAAACAAGGGCTGTTTAGAGCTTGGGCTGGTGAGGTACATAGCGAAAGAACTTTCGTCGAACACAAAGCTATAAGACCCTCTTGAACCGTCGACATCGGACACTCGGCTGACCAGAATGTTTGGTCCGCCGGGTTTCAAGACTTGTCCCACCAAAAGGTGTCCGTCGGATGATCGAAACTCTGTCATACGAACGAGTTGTTTCCGTCGTGGAGGACTAGGTTACCGTTCGGGAGTAGGTTAAGCCCCGCCACGCCCGACACGGGCGTGGCGGTCTGCCAGGCTATTGTGCCGTTGGCGTCGGCGAGGACTAGGTTGCCGTCGGGGCGAAAGGTCAGAGTGGCGTTTTCTCCGAGGGGTTTGCAGCGGTCGGCCTCCCAAACCCAGCGCAGGAGCGACTCGGAGCGGTGGTCGCCCATTGATCATGAGAATCTGTACAGAAGATTTCTTTCAGCTATTATAAATTAGTGTAAATGTCCTATAATAAACCACACAAAACTAATCAAATCAATACTTTCTAACCATGCACAAAATGATCAGATTTGCACTGATAAAATTCCTCATCACCAACTCTTTGTTGCTTACAATATTCTTCCCCAATTTCAACCATGAGATTGTCCCTCCCGACAGTACATTTACGTACACAAACACAGGAGAGTTCGGAGAGCACACAGCTGAGTACGGAGCCAACTACCGTGTCTTTCCCATCTCCAACATCCCCTTCACCCTCTGCTTCTACAACGCCACTCCCAACGCCTTCTTCTTAGCCCCGGATCTCTTTTAATTTGTACTAGTTGTATAATATTGCAATTTATTTGGGTTTCATTGGACAAAATCAAATGTTAAACAAGCTTCCAAATTTTGATAGATTAGCATGATATTCAAATCATGCATTGACCAAATTCAAGTGCTGAAATCAAGTTGCTAATTAATTAACTCTTACAATGGGATTTAGTTTGTGATGCCTCGTGGAGTACTTGGAGAGTTCATCAAGTTTGTCTTCTGGCTCTTTTTAATGGTCAACAGCTTCCAAGATATATATATATATATATATATATATATATAGACACACTCAGATCATGCATCTCATCTTTAGCTGGCAATTGTGTCCAAATCGACTTATTCTCTTAAAAATAAAAAATGAAAAATAAAAAAGAAGAAGAAGATTGTTATACTCTCGTCCAATGCTTTAAAATTAGTTTGGCCATGTACATATCGAAGGGTACCTCTTGTTAGTTGGTTAGGAACGGAAGACGTCTTCTCTCTCTCTCTCTTTGAAGGAAAGAACACATATTCCTAGATGCGATGACAGAGTCAAAAAATATTATGATTGAAAGCACTACAAAAAAATGTAGAGATAATTTTTAAATATAGATGTAATGAAGAAAAATATTATTAAAAATAAGAGAAAAATCTTAGAAACCTAAAAATAAAACTAGAATAACAACCAAATCAAACAAAAAAAGAAAAGTAACCGAAGAGAAATTATTAAGATTTTCTCCATTCAAAACCTGTCCTTTTACAAACTCTAAGTTTGTAAAAGGTCCTTTTCTCTTCAAGCTCCTTATTCATTTCTTCCCCTCAAAGTATCAAGTGCTCTGTAAATTTTTCAATGAATCCAAAACAACAATTTCCATATATTTTTGAGCAAGCATATGATTATTGGGTTCAATGCTTTAGATTTTGATCCTCCAAAAAATTTTCAATTTCTAAATCTTTGCCCTAGTGTTATAAGTCTCCGTCATTTTTTTGAAATATTTGTTTCTTGTTTTTCTTATACACTAGAGTAAACCCGCCTCATCCATTTGATCAATCCAGATTTTAGTAGCGACCATGATTATATCCTTTCGAGCATTGGATAGAGAAATTTGAGGCTCAAAGAGACGATGAATGAAAATATGACATGAAATACTAAAACTTTGGGCCTGAGAGAGGGTTCCTATAACACTTGCAGTTAATAGAGGAATAATTGGGAACTCTATTTATTACAGTTGAGGGCTATCTTATGGACTCATATTCAAACTAAGAACCTGCCAATTCGAAAACAAAATCCATGACCTTTGAGATGAGATACGATCTGTTTAGGGTTTTCCACCACTCTAGAATAATTTTGAGTAGATTCGATAATGTATAGAGGCAATGACCTTCTAGATTTGTCCACCTTAATGTATGGTTTCTATTTCCGTACCTTTTTATGCTGCCTCCATCATTCACAACCTTATGAACAGATTTGGTGTTATTTACTTGCTCCTCTCTTAGAGTCGATTATTGACTCAGATGGTACTCTACATGGATTTCAAATTTCGGTTCTCTCCCCTTTTTTTCTTGACGGCAATCGACAATGGTATATGTCCAATAGAAGAACACTTGGTCTCCATTTTGTTTGTCAGTTGGAGATGAAATTTTTAAGTTGGAGTTTGTTGACTTTTTAAAAAACTAGTTATAATTTTTGTTGACTTTTCAGAAAAAGATCAAAATTGGTATGAAAAATTTAAGTTCCAAATTGGAATACCGAACAAAGTTTAGTTCAAAAATCCAGTAGATTTTTATCTACATTAGCAAAGAAGAAAAAACCTTCTTTTCCACAAGCATAAAATTAAGAACTATGGACAAATCAATATCCACTAGAAATATCGTGTAAAGTCCATAAACATCACTAGCTACGTTTTGGCCCAACTGGTCGAATTAGAATACTAATTCCCTGTACGATCTTAAAAAGTAATTGTGTAAGCCAATATTCCCAAGCTAGAATATTAAGCCTCACTAAATGTGCAAACGTTTGTAGTCCTTCGCATGTAGAGAATGAAATCCGGAGACCACTTTTCGAATCATAAAATTCCAAGTTTCAACATACAAGTTCCAATTGACCAAACCCTAAACTTCTCTTCCAAATAGTACAACTGAAATTGAGCCAAAAAAAAAAAAAAAAAATCCCCTTGTAAGTTAGATAGTTTTCAAACCAAAGACAAATTTCAAATTATTTGTAATTTGTTTTCCAACTATCCAACACTTTTGTTGATGGTTAAAAATCGCATAACAAATCCCACGGTGGTGGGATCCTTGAGAACAATCACGGTAATGAGAAATCACAAAACAACAAAAGGTAAAAAGTGCAGAAAGTAAAGAACACATATATTTATGTAGGTTCACCAAATGTAAAATGGCTACGTCGTCTTTGAGATTGGCGTTTTACTATTCTTGAGAGAATTACACAGTACTATAACATGTAGAATGTGTTTAGGGTTTTCGAAGGCTATTTGACATGTATTTTTAGCCTGCTAACAGATAACCGTTAACAAGTATTTAAAATATAAAGATTTCATACTTGTATTCAAATGGAGATTTGATATTAGATAATTATGCTAGATACTCGAACGCCGATATCGTCAAAGTGAATAGGCTATGTTAGAGTGCTGAAATAACTGAGATTTCGGCAACCCATAAGTCAACACCTTCTATGGTCCCTAATACTTTTTCTTGAATATCAAAAGCTCCATGAACTCTTAAAAATGATGAAATTTGGTCCTCTTAGTTAACTTTTAAAAGTTCCTGATAGTTTAATATAATATATTTCTAACAATAATACTAATTAGCTAGTTAACTTTTAAAAGCTCCATGACACGTTTTGATTTACATGGCATTAATCGTACCATCACGTGGTCGATAATTGGACTGTCATGTGATAATCTTGAAGGGGGACGAAAATGCACCATTCGTAGTGCATTGGCTTTTCTATTGATAGTGTAATATAGTAGATTTCCAACAATAATAGTAATTAGCTAGTCCTTAATTTTGACATTTGCTTTAACCAAGCAAAATCGAATCTCTTTATTACGACAAGACAGGGAGCATGAAAATAAACACACACACACACACATGCCTAGCTACTTAGGCATCTTAATATATGCAACCATAGAGTTGTGGGCCACCCTAGACAAAGTTCCAATCTCAGAAACCAACAAACACCTAGAACTCAACCGATCATAAAAAAACCCACGGCACCCGCAATCCCTAGTGCACTTTGCTTTACACTTACCAAACTTCATAGGCCCATTCCCTACCTCATAATGGCTCGAGAAATGTATCACTTCTCTTACTTCGTAGTAACTCATGTTACCCTTCCCACTGCATGGCTTGCCCTTCAGCGCGGGCGGCGCGCAGCCGTCGGTCCAACCCCGCAATCCCCTCTGCGTCGGACACGCCACGCATTGGTCGTTCTCGCACACGCCTAGCCTCCCGCATTTGCTAGGCAAGCCGCACTGGACGCGGTCGAAGAAGTTGTAACTCACCTCCCACGGGTCCAAATACGACGTGTCGTATTGGTAGTTAGTGTGGATGTTGAGTTTCCTGTCGGGTTCAATACGGAGAGTGGAATAAGTGCTGTTGTATTTAGTCGTCGTCAGCCCCATTGTGGCGGAGTCAACGGTGTTGGTGCTCTTTAGCTTGGCGGTCAACGCCAAACCTAGGGTGAAACTGTGGGCCCCTTGGGTGTTTGACTCGCTGTAAAAAGTAACTCCTTGTAGAGTCACGTTTTTACTGTCCAGCACTACACCATCTCTGAAGTAGATCAGGGGCTCTAAAGAATTGTCGTTTGGAAGTCGGTGCATGACTAGGGAAAAATAAGGATTTTGCTCCAATAGGAACCTGTATGTGTTGCCGTCCGTACCAGATTTTTCACAGCTCACAAGCATGATAGGCCCATTGGGCCGTAGGCTCTGGCCCACCAAAAGGGTATCCGTTGGAAAGTCAAAGCTGTGCCAAACGAATTTGCCCTTAGTGTCGTGGAGCCCCAAGTTGCCGTTTGGGAGTAGGTCTAGCCCTACCACACCCTTGTTGGCCGTGCCGGTTTGCCAGGCCGTCGTTCCATCGGCGTCGGAGAGTACTAAATTGCCGTCGGAGAGGAGGGTCAGCTCGGCGCCTTCTCGGACGGGGTTGCCACGGTTGGCCTCCCAAACGCGGCGCACGTGGCTGGAGTGGTCGCCCATGCACAGCTCGAGGAAGAAGGCGTTTGGCCTTGAGGTCTCGTTGTAGAAGCAGAAGGTGAAGGGGAAGGTGGAGATCGGTAGAGGACGGTACGTGCCGACGTAGTTGTATGCCGATCAGAGGTTGTCGCCTTTGTTTGTGTACGTGAACTGTTGCATGGCTCATGTGGGACAACAAAATTATTGTGAGACAAAATTTTGTGAAGAATGATATTGGTAGTAATTGTGAACCACATTGAGAAGACATTGTTCTTTGTACTATGTGTTTGTTGAATGTTTTAGGTTTGCTTTGAGAAAAATTCAAGGAATAAATACTTGTCCCTATACATAAAAAATTAATCCGTGAAAGATTCTTCTCTTGGCGTATATCGTACCTTTTTTCGTATCAGATTTCTTTTTGGAGGTACTAATTACTTATTTTTGTTTATTAAATTAGTACCAATTAGTTTTTAGGCGTACACATTAGTTATTTTTTTCTTTTTTATGCTCTTGACATAATTTTTTAGGATATATTTGGCAAATCCAGCTTTGGTCCGAGCAAGGTAGCTAAAAATTACTAGAAATAATATATATATATATATATATATATAAATATATAAAATATAGGTCATTCAGTTGAAATGAATAGGCGGCTCATGGGATAGTTGGTGAGCTTATCAGTTATAGGTATTCGACACTTGGTGCTTGGTAGCTAGCCTTACAAATTACTCTTTTTTTTTTAATCTTTTTGTGGGCACGAATTTTAGATATATATATATATATATATTTATTTATTTATTTAAAATTTTTCTTAATGATTCTGTGATTAATCAATAATTGAAGGATGATGCATGATTGGTGTGAAAAGAAGGTCAGTAATTTTACTAGAGGTGGGAATTTGGGCCGGGCCAAACGGGTCGGCCCGCGGCCCGTAATTCAAGCCCGGCCCACGGCCCAGCCCGGCCCGTATTTTATCGGCCCGGTAAAAGCCCGGCCCTAGAGTAAGAGGCGGGCTGGGCTCTCCTCTTAGGCCCAGCGGGCCGGGTCGGCCCGGCCCGAATATTTAGGCCCGATGGGCCGGTCCGGCCCGCCCGTTATTTAAATTTTATATATATTAATTTATTAAAAATTTTAATTTTTTTAACAAAGTATAAATTTTTTTATTTTTTATCTAAGATAAAATATTAAGATAAATTATTAAATTATAAAAAATATACAAATTTATTCAAAAATTACAAATAAAAAAAATTAAATAAATTTTTTAAAAATTAGGCTAGGCGCGGCCCGGCCCAGCCCGCGCTAAGCCCATGGGCCGGGCCGGGCTTATGCTTCAAAAATCCGGGCCGGCCCGACCCGGCCCGGATTTGCATTGGGACGGGCCGCCCCGGCCCGGTTTTTTGAAAAAGCCCATCGGGCTTGGGCCGGGCCGGGCCGGCCCGCCCAAATTCCCAGCATTAAATTTTACCCAAAAAGAGTGTTGTTTCCATTTTTAAATGATCATGTCGTTTCGCTGAATGGAATGAAAATTTGTATTATTCTTCTTATGTTAATTTCGATCATTGGACAATGCGAATAAATGCAGCCCAAAAAAAAAAAAATCGTGCTCATACTATGAGAAAATTGTACTAATATTTAAAAAAAAAAAGAAGAAGTTGTTCTACTTGAGGAATGGTTTAATGGGGTATTTTACAAGAGGCTTCGTTTTATGAAAATGACCGGATTGTACTGATTATTGACTTATCACTAATAGTTGTGAATTACTTTATCTACGGCCACATGAAATAGGATATTGTATGTAATTGCAGACATAGTCTAGCGATAGTTTTATACCCTTTTTATTACAAGGTGTAGAGCTTAAATCCCCTTACCCTAAATGTTAAAATATTAAAAATAAATAAATAAATAAATAAAAAGAGAGAGGAAGATCTTATACAATTATTCACAATTTAAAATAGAGGGGTTGATCGCCTAATGTTACTATTAATAGATGAAGGGTTTTCTTTTTTTTTTTTTTTTTTCTGTTTAGATTAAGAATTGCCATAACCGACAACATGGAGAGGGGGAAATTGTACCGTTGCCAATATTCGACTTTTCACCGGTCGGTATTATGATTAGTTTTAGGAAGTTTGAAAGGGGTGGAGTTAAACGCTGGAGAAGATGCGACATCAAGGATGGCCATAACCGGAGGATTAACAAAGCAAAGACCGCGACGTAAAAGGAACAGAGAAGCTAGGGTTTTTTTTTTTTTTTTGGGTACTAAAATTGAATAAGGATGGGTCAGACGACTTTCCTTTTTTTTTTTTAATTTTTAAATAAGGGTCTACTTTTTGTTATAAACTTGCAAATTTGTGTATAATTTATTGTTGTTGTTGAAGATTTGTGTATCATTTGATCGCTAGATGCAACCTTGATACATAAAAATTCAAGAACAAAACATTTCGAAAAGGGGAAAAAAATTTAATGTTTATTATGCAAAGCACATGATTCGATTTCGTATTGATTAATGTGGTCCAAAGATAGATGATTTTGGTGTGGGACTAGGGGGGCTTAAGCCCCCACTCACTTTATTTTATTTTATTTTAAAAACCATGTATAAATAAGCATGATTTTATATTTATATATACAAAGTCCCCATTAACATGTCAGTAAAACTGAAGTTATATAACCTATTTTGCTCAACCCCCATTAACATATCAGTAAAAATATTAAAGTTATGATTTTATTAATTTTTATTGATCTTTTGTTTTCATTGACAGTCTTCACCGACTTAAATTCTTGGCTCCGTCCTTGCCTTGAGCCTGACCATGATATGATGCTATTTCTTTCTCTCGCTAGGCAGAAATCCTGACATACAATTGCCGTACGCCTAATCTTGCAAATGATAGACGTTTCCAGTTCACCCTATCAAAATCTCTCTCTCTCTCTCTCTCTCTCTCTTTTCGTCTCACCACGAATATATTATGCAAATTTTCTTTGAAAAAGAAATAGATATATATCTATATATAATGATTCTTCTTATGTTAGAAGGGTGCATTTCTTTTCTTTCTTTTCCAAAAGTAGTACACATTTACAGATGTTAGATATATTAAAATCATATAAAAAATAAAAATATATATTTATGAAAAATTAACATAATATTTGATGGTTAAATATAGAATCTTAATAAGAATATGTTATATATATATATATTTATACTCATCATATAAAAATGGAAAATAAAAATCCCTAAAAAATGAAAATTTTCTAACTGTTGAAACTGCACCTTTTGGAGACCAAAAATTGCTTCAAATAATACATGAGGGTCTTCCATTAAATATTAGGTGCCTTGTACCTTAAAAAAAAAAAAGAAAAAGAAAGAAAGATGCTTTGTCCTTTGAACTACCAAATTAATGATCGACCAGTATTTTGAATAGAAGTAATCATCATATATATATATATATATATATATATATTCTGGTTGTAATTGGGGCATTTTGTTGGAAGGCTTCACGAGCAGCACTCACCTTTGCTGGAAGGATAACGATATGTACTGTTGATAAACAATATTTCCACTTCTATATATGGTTTGGGTGACCACATCCGTGCGTTTGGGAATTGAATATGCCTAATAATGGCTGGGGGGGATCTATGTGGGACAAACATTATAAATTCCACACAATGCTAAACGACAATAGGGGGATCTATGTGGGACAAACATTATAAATTCCACACAATGCTAAACAACAATAGTATCAATTCATAAATTTGGATATTTTTGTAGAAATTTTTTGATGGTTGAGTTTTTTTTTTTTTTTTTTTTCACGATCTGTTATATAAATATTAATGGTAAAAATATATATCGTGCATATAAAAGTACCCCCGTTCACAAATTAGTTGTTACAAGAATTAAACAACCAGTTAAAAAAAAAAAAAACCTTTATTAATTGTCAATTTTGAAAGAGCATTCATATGATTGAAAGATTTCCTAGCCATATGCTATTTAATTAAAACAATTGGATTTTGTATCAATTTAGAAAGAATAATAAGATTTAATTTCTTGAAATAAAGAGTAATTAAGCCCCCGTTTGGTTTCGCGTATCGAACTCAAATTTTTTATCTTAGTTTTAGTTTTTGTTTTTATTATTATTTTTTTTTCTGAAAAGTCAACAACAATTATAACTAATTTTTAAACAATCAATTAAATTTGACTTAAAAATTTCAACTTCAACCATCGAATCAAACACACCCTAAGAATACTTGTTGTCCCTATTATGTTTTTGGAAAATATCGTTTCCACCTTCTCATCGATTGATAAGACATATAGAGATATGCAAGTTATAACAAATTATCAGAGTTGGTAAAGTTACTCAAAACTATAGAATTTCTTAAAGTAAAAAGATTTCCGAATTTAAAATGGATACAAATAAAAGAAAATTACTACTTAAGCAACTAAGTGAAAAATATTAACTTTTTCTAGTATGTCTTTGCGGGACGGAGCTTTGGTCGGAGATTCCAAATTTCGACTATAATAAGAAGGAATCCGTAGGGATGGTAGGGATGATGGGACGGCGAAGATGAGTTTGAGAGCTGTGACATTAATAGAGATGAAAGATAGGGTTTGACTTAGGGGATAAAAAATGTGGTGACGGGCAGAGGAGGAGGCGAATTTAGGAGAAGTCTTCTAAGGTCAGGGTGAAATTATGTGGGCAGGGCCGTAAGGTGTGGGGCAGATGAGCTGCAGCGGATGGCGTAAGGTGGCAAATCGGCAAAGAGCGTCAGGGCGTTGGAACAACAATCGTCGAGGACACATGGACGACAATATATTAAGAGTATATATAACTGTTATTGAGAACACAAGTGAGTATAGATCGACGATAATCACCAAGAGCGCCCGCAGGGATAACAATCATTGATGCCATATTATTGCTTTGGAAAATAATCGCTTGACCATCTTCATTAATTGATTATGAAATATACGTATACATCTCTTACAATCTCTTTAAATTAAAATAAAATAGAAATCAAATCACATTGTTACTAACACGAAACATATGATAGGAATTGTAATTTTATCCTATTATCTGATCTATATAAGTGAAAATAGATTCACTAGTATAAAAAAGTGGATTCCACGACGGTTTTTAACCCTATATCACGACCGTTAAAAAACCATTATGAGATCTACAAAAATGACACCGATGTGGTGTTACTGAGGAAGTTTCCACAACTTTTCAAAAACCGTCATGGAATCTCTAGTTTTCATGACCGTCTTCGGAAAAGCAGTTCTGCGTCGTGTTTTTTAAGTATCTTACACGTCGGTTTTTAAAAAAAAATAGTCGTGTAATCTAGATATTTGTAGTAGTGATTAGACTATTAAAAGCTAATCAAATAGTTAAAATAATAAGATAAAATAACTATACATACATATATACAGGATGTGAATTTTTTATAAAATTGACCCCAAGTCAATCCATGTGAGCAGAGAATCTTTGGAGTGACAAAGGGGGGAGAAAGAGATGCCACTTTGGGTTGACTGATGATGTTTGCGGTTTGGTGGTTGGTCGAGTTACGAACCAAAGAAGCCATGAATTTAGCAGCTAAATATTAAACCCCAAGAAAAGTAAAAGCTTACTGCCTTGATTTATGGAATCTGGGGGTGTGCTGGACCAGAATCCATATTATTATTATTTTAATTCATCAAATATATATATATATATATATATTATTTCATTTTCCAACCTTTGGAGTTTGGGCCACATAAATGCTTTGTGGATTTGTCATCTTAATAAACTTAAGACTGCCTGCAAAGAGAGCACTGGTAATCAGCTCTCTCCACTCCCCACCAAGTGATCAGCAATCAATTAGTTTAGAGGGTCTGGATTCTTTATTTTAGATCTCTCACTTTTGTTTTTGAATCTCATGTTACATAAAATATGATAAACTACATATAATAAATTAATAACAAACTACATATTTCTAAGGCCTTTTTTCACCGGTTCATTTGAAATTTATCGCACAATTGTAACTTACGACTTGAATTTTAATTTTATCAATTTACATACTGAATTTATAAATTTATTACAATCTACTCCTATTGATAAAATGTTGATTATTTAACGAAAATTGACACCTGACTTGCATATAGATTGCTAATTAATATAATAAAAGGTATTTTTTAGTTAATATTAACCCAAATTTACGTTTAAAATAAAGTTAATTTAAAATATTTATTTTAATAAATTTTAATTAAATGTATTAGCCTCAAGAAATTTGGGATAAAAATGACCATTTAAGTCATTAACTAATGACTCATGTTCAAGTCACATTTTGATTTCTTTCGAAAGATTAATATTATTATTAATAGATGATAAATTATTGCATATTTGTAAGTTAATTAATAAATGATGCAAATTACAAAAATAAAATTTAAAGTGTAAATTATAATTCTACTATAAGTTTAGAGTGTACGGGGTGGAAAAAAAGCCTATTTCTATACTAGCAACTCTAAATGGTTAGTATTCTTTTTGGTTTGGTTTTAATGCTTTATAATGATTTAGTAGGTTCCTATTGTGTAAGGATATGACATGATAGTAGCATGTTTTGGTATAATAATGAACTTGGTTTGCTTCCCCCTTTTTCTTTTCTTTTTTTTTTCTTTTTTTTTTAATCTTCTTAATTAGTCTATCTTAGCCCGCAAAACCATGTGATGAATTCTTCCTTTTTAAATTTTTTTTTTTTCCTTGAAAACGGAATACAACAAAATCCTCTCTTCAAGACTTTGATTTTTTTTTTTTTTGGGGGGGCCAAAATCAAGACTTTGAAATTATTATTGTTATTTTTTTTTTTTGGTTGAAAAGACTTTGAAATTATTGTAACTTTGAACATTGAATACTAAACGTAAACCATGTGGAGAAGCAACGCGGAAGCCCCGCCACTCTAGAAGAAGTTTACCGTGGCTGTAGTTTATTATTTGGCTTGGGGTTCACCCTTCGGTAAAATAATACAAGCTAGTTATATTAAATTAAGTTTTGTAATTGATTTGGTTTCTAACTCCCATAAAGAAAAAAAAAATGTTTTTCTACTTTCTAGAGCATATATACTAATTTCACGTTCCCAAATATTCCAAAAAAAAAAAAAAAAAACTTGTGTAATTATCACACGACATTTTTTTTTTGGATAAAAATTAAGGTGTGATGGCAAGTTTTTATCATTACTCGATGAAGAATTGTGTCGACAAATCTACTTAACTACATGATATGGTAATATTACATCGGATATTGATCTAACTTGTTCGATAGGAAAACAAGTAGAGTATGTAATATATGTAAAATATAAGTTGGTGATATAGGTATAAACATTACTATTAAGGACTAAAGGTTATTTAAAAAAATTTACGGTCGTGACTATATTTTTATCCTATGAATTAGCATTGTTATACTATTTATTATATTGAGTTTTCAACGATTAAATCTATGATTGAGAATAATCTGTGATCAGTTATTCAAAAAATAAATAATTAAATAGTTAAAAAAAATTAATTTAACTATAACTTTAGGACTTTAGCATCTAAAATTTCACAAAACTAACCAAGCGCATGTCATATTAGGAAAATATGAATATGACACTAGAAGGAATAAGACATGTTACTGACTTTCTTGGTATTTGGGTGAAGTGAAAGCTAACAAAGATTATGATATATGTATGCTGATCTTAAGGTCAAACCAGATCAAGAGTTAAGAAATGGGTTAGGAGTCAACTCAGTTGACTGACAGAAAAATATGCTGGCAGTATCTTTCCGTACCTGTGCTGTTGGAGCGGAATCTAACGAGGTGAGCTCCTCTTGGCCCATTTGCTTCATCTCATTATTTTATTTTATTTATTTATTTGGACCATCTATTTAATTATTAGGTTATATTCACCATAGTGCTTCGTAATGGTTTACATTTTTTTAAACTTCAATTTAATTAGAATCACATTAAAATGAAATTTATATATATAAAAATTAAAAACAAACGATTTTTTTAAGGCAATTAAAGAATAAAACTATAGTGATAATAATTTTTTTTTTAAGATCCTACTATGAAAATCTCCTTTATCATTACTCAAAATGAGGATATGAAAGTAGTTATAGGTATAATTTGATGGTAATTTCACACCTGATTTTATCGTAAGATAAAGAATTCAAATCTATTGCCCTCAAGTTAAAAAAGAAAAAAAAGAAAAAGAAAAAGGGAGGATATGAAAGTGAGCAGTTGATATCAACTAATGAAGAAAAAATAAAAGGAAAAAATTGTTCATCCGAGTCGGGATGATTGGGATTAGAGAGACAATCATAGAAAAATAATGATATCTTATAAAGAACATAAATGAAAAATCAACAACCTACACATACTCCCTGCACTCTGCAACAAAGTTAGGGTTTGGTGTTGTTTATGAGGCAAATTGCTAGTTACATATAAATAATATTTTTTTTTGAAAATGCATACTTTTTCACACCTTGAGATGATTTTTTGACCAGATGAAGAAGCATATGAAAATAAGATACTTGCAGAGAAAACCGCACTAGGACTAGTTCAGTAGTGAAAAAGAGGAGAGGAAATTTGGATATGAGTTAACATATTCGAAATTTGAAAGTTTTGTTTCTCTTTAATAAATAAGAGTCATAAATCATACACCTTAAAAAAAAAAAAAAACCGCTTATAGAGAATAAAAATGACATCCAAATATATTTCTATCCTTGGATTTTTTTTTAAAAAAAATACAAATTTGGATAGGATTGTTTAGATCAATTGGATAACTAGATCATTTGCTCACTTCTAACTTACTGCATTTCTTTGTCCCCTAAATAAGATGAGACGAGCAGTTAATTCTTGGATTTTATTTCCTTTAATAGTTTATGCCTTGATCTTAAGGAAAAACTAAACCGGTTTATCCGATAAAATGAAACTCCAATACATAGCTCATGATTTTTTGTTTTACAAGAAATATATGAAAAATTGTTCATGAATATGGGTGGGGGGGGGGGGGGGGGGGGGGGGGGGGGGGGGGGGGGGGGGGGGGGGGGGGGGAATTCTGTTAGCCTATTATCTCTAAACCACTAAATTTTTAAATAAATTTCGTTGATCAGATTTACATCCTTATTTTTTTATTTGTTTGATTTTAATACCACATTACATTTTGAAACTAATAATCTCAATAACAATTCTTAGTTAATCAATTTTCTTGCAATATATGTTATACTCATATATACAAATAAAAACAACAGTTCTTTTACATTAAAAAATTACAACAATTGGTAGATCAATAAGATAAAATAATTGTTTTTCCATCTAAAAAAAAAAACATAAAACAATTTGTTTGTAGTACCTGTCGCAATGATCGTTCGTGGGCCAACTTCTAATCAATATCTCCTCACTACTAAAAAACATTGGCACATTGAAGGTGGTCACATTTTTTTTTTTTTAATTTTTTATCCTCACCTTCCCTATTTTTCCAGGCTCAGAACTATTTTGGAGAAGATAGAAGGTCACAAAATTGATTCCAACTCTCTAACATAATTTTTTTTGTCTTTTTATATTTCTCTAATAATATCATAATATATCAATCAAAATATTACATCAATTAATATATCATACATATTGAAATTATATATGTAATGCGTGATTTTATCAATGGTGACACCAAAAAATAAAAAATAAAGAACATGTAAGTCAAATCTCACAATGAATATTCTAGCAAAAAAATGAAGGTCAACATAAATAATATTCTAATTTTCATTACCAATATCCTTGTAACGAGAAAATCTTGTTATGTGTCATTCATCTGTGTATTTTCAATCACAAATAACTCCACACTCAATCCTCCAAAAGTATACTATACATTAGAAATTCCCGGCAAAAAATAATTATACAAAATTAAAACAAGATAAAAAAAAAAAAAGGAAAATTCCAAATTATAGAAATTAATTATTTTTTGGGTCGTTGTGGGTTTCCTATTTAAACCAAAAATCAAGACAAATCCCCAAAAAGTTATGGGCGCCACGTTTCCCCACCCAGCCAACATCGGAACCACACGAGCCTAAGCTCTACAGGACCTTTAGGTAATTTCTGGAGAAAACGGAGGGTAATCCAGTAATTTCATTGACCAAAAAATCAAAAATCTGCAGAGTACCAAAAACCATATGATTTTCCTTTCCTTTCAGGAATGGCTTGCAGAGTTGGCAATGTCCTCAAGAACACACTGACCCTGCGCTCTCTTTCCTTCTCCTCGGCAGTTAAGCTGCTCCAATCTCACCCTCCCACCTACTCCTCTTTCTCTATCTAAAAAGTACCAAAACTCTCTCTCTCTCTCTCTACTTTCTCTCTCTAACTTTCTCTTTCGAACCTTGTCTCTCTTGATTTTCCTTCATTTATTGCCTCTCATTTGTTCATTCAATTCGTTCGTGCATCTGTATAGTAATAAGTAGAGTTGCAGAGCAAGAGAAATCCTAGAGAGAGAGAGAGAGAGGGAGAGGGAGGTAGAGAGAGAGTGAGAAGATGCCGCTGGTGAGGTTCCAGGTGACGAACGAGTTCGGCCTGGGACAGCCGGAGCTCTACAATCGCGCCAACAAGGAAGATCCCAAGGCCGTTCTCGACGGCGTCGCCGTCGCCGGTCTCGTCGGGATCTTGCGTCAGTTAGGCGATCTCGCCGAGTATGTTTTTCCTCTTTCCAATCTCGTGCTCTGAACTTCGCCTAAAATCATTTCTCTTTTGTTTTTCTTTTCGTGTTTGGTTTGCGTTTTCTTGTTTTGCTGTTCCGGTTTTCGAGGATAGTTTCTTGAGCTGAGTGAAATTTCTCTTCCAATCTCTATTTGTTTATGTGGAAATCTTAAAGCCAAAGCGAACCTCGATTTCATTTTTTGTTTGTATGATAGTTTTTTGGATTAAAATTTTTGGTTTCAAGTTAAGATTTTGCTGAAAAAGAAAAAAATTTCGAATTTATATGGTGTTTCATGCAATCTTAGCTAATTTCGAGTGATTAAGGAAGTTCTTACACCAAAACAATCAATTTAGGCATTTTACACTCAAAGACAGTTTTTGCTCTATAAAGCAAATTGCAATGGAGAAAATCAAGATGCTGTTTTCTAGGGAAAAATCTGTTTTGTATTGGATATTTATCGGCGGAACGAAGGAGCCTTACTGAGCCTATAGGTCTAGAATGGTTGACAATTTTTATTTATCGGAATCAGATGGTTGTTTCTGGTTATAAGGAAGCTCCTTTTAGGTAGCTGAATGGCAAATCTAAATCCTGAAAGTGAAGTTGTTGCACTATATATCTTACAGTCAGGATTTTTCCTTTTTGATAGTAGAATTATTTTCGTGCTTTGGAGTCTAGAGTTCACCCCGCACGGGGTAAAATTTTGTTCTCTTGTCTCTTGACTAGAATGGAGCATGTGTGAATGAGTTATCTTACCTTCCTTTTGGGAGACCTCTGTCTCTTTGTTGTTCTTGTGGAAAACCATGCAGTACAAGTTTGCGGATCGTTTTGGTGTAACTTAGATAAAGAAATAGAGCTATGTTATCCCTAAAATCGGGATCTGTTTTTGTTTGCATATGGGTAGGTTATGAGCAAACAACTATCTCATTAAGGCATTTTCACTTGTAGGTTCGCCGCAGAGGTTTTTCATGGGTTGCAGGAGCAGGTGATGGCTACATCTTCTAGAAGCCATAAACTGATGGCCCGTGTAAAACACATTGAAGCCGCACTTCCTCCACTTGAGAAGGTTGTGCTGGCACAAACGAGCCACATACATTTTGCTTACACAGCCGGTATGGCTTTCCTACTTATGCTATAGCTTGATCTCTTTTCATCATGTCTGGTGTTTAGAGTTTATTTTAACTAAATGTATTTTTAACTTTTGCGTATTGTAAGTTTTGGTCGAATGGTTGTTCGAAGCTTATTTTAACTGCATGTAAAACCTTCGTACTCATACTGGAAAAAAATTGCCTATTGTTGTATTGTTTTTTTCTTCATGGATTGAAGATGAGAATAGTCCTTCCACAAAGGCATGAAACGGTTCTGCATTAGCACACCAGGCGTTTACTACTTATATTCTTGGCACTTTCACAATATTTGTCAAGTAGTTGGTTACACACTTAGGATTATGGAATCGTGATGGTATACTTCTAAACTTGAGATGTAACGTATTCATCTTTTATGTCAAAGATAGGGAGTGTCACATTACTCTCTGTATATTTATCTATTGAAATTGCATGAACTTATGTAAATTTGCCTCTATTTCTCATAATAAAGTGGTTGTTTGACACCGTAATATAGTCAGACTATGTTCTAGATTCTCACTATATGATTTTTGTTTATTTTTCTATTCTTGTTTTTCTTTCATTTGTTGGAGATTACTGTCTAGTTCAGATTTCACTTTTCCATGTTAAATATTCTAGTCAATTCAAGTCCTTTATGAAAGCAGTTGCTTTGTAGGTTCGGAGTGGCACCCTCGTATACGGAATGAAAGAAATCATTTCATTTACAATGACTTGCCACATTTTATTATGGATTCATATGAAGATTGCCGTGGTCCTCCGCGTTTGCACTTGCTTGACAAGTATAATCCCCTTTTATTTTCTTGAGCTTCTAATTATTCTCTGTTTTCAAGATAAAATAGGAAGAGGGTGAAATTAGTTGTCCTTACACATTTAGGAATCTTATACTTTATTGTTCAGATTTGATACCGGCGGCCCAGGATCATGTTTAAGGCGATATTCAGATCCAACCTTCTTTAAGAGAGTGTCAGCTACATCTGATGAAGCAAATTCTGAGAAAGGGCAAAGAGATAGGAAGGCACGAAGAAGCAAGGTATGGCCTTACACCTTGAAGAATCTTGTGAGGAAATTTTAATCTTGTCATAAGCATATATTAGTAATGAACACTCTTAGATTTGCATCCTCTCTAGCCTCTTTTTTCAATATCCATTTGGAACAAATAGACCACATTACCTGGCTTAATACGAATTTCCAATGATTGGGCCTTTCTTTATGCATATGCTGACATCATACACTTGCTGACTAGAAGTTTGGAATATAATCACTTCTGACATGAACTTCTTTAGAGAAGAGCTTAGTTTTTTGTTGTGTATTCTGAGGCAATTATATATTTGGTCAAAAGAAAGAATATGTCAAATGCTCTGTTATCTTGAATTCCTTTTTTTTTTTTTTTTTGAACGTCTGTTATCTTGAATTCCCACTCATTTAAAATGTTGTATTGTGCAGAAAAAACGGTCATCAAAACAGAATGGAGATGTATCCCGTGGTTGCATCAGTTTCCAATTCTCGCAAGTTAAGGTAACATAATATGTCTATTAATTTGGAAATTCTATGGTACCACAACAGTACTATTAGACTTGTAATACTCTAATAAATGTAATTGAAATATTCTATACTTATAGCCACGAGATTCAAAGATGTAATTGTATGTAAATTAAAAAAAGAGCTCTTAGTTATCTATTCTTTTCTTATAGTATAACTTATAAATAAAGAGCACTTAGTTACTAGTTTTCTTGTGACTATTAAAGGTTGGTATAATGCCAGGTATCTACTTTCCAACACCAGAAAATGATCGATATGAGTTGCTTTCAATTTATGATCTATATGAGTTGCTTTTAATTTTTAATTTCCGTCTTTGATTTGAAACTGAGTAAGTTTTTGACTTCTGACCATGCAGCATGCAGTTTATTCCTCCTATTGTCGATGGAGGAAGCTCTGGAAGAAGCTCTCCTCCTCAAACTGCTTCCACCGCTGGCCCAGCACTTAATTATGATCATGGAGACCGTTTAAATTCTTTTAATTCAGGAATCGAATCGGGATATATTGAATGTGTTTTCCATCCAAGTTCTTTGGTGCAAGCTGAAGGACAAGAATCCAATGATTCGCCCAGTTTTAACTTGGCACGGCATAATGATACTCATGATTCAGTTTTTCCTGATGAACATGTTGGGTTCGTAGATGATAACTTCCCCCGAAGTTCATTGCAAGAGCAAATGACCTCGGGTTCATCATGTGTTACCTGGGATGAGAAGGCGGAAATTATGGAGCCTAAGAGTCAAGACAGTGGTATGGATGAAGTTCTGGATATGCATCAGAATGAGTCTGACATAGGTGCACATGGATGTGGAGCTGGGAACATTGGAATCGTTGATCAAATGGAAATGCTTGATGATGAAAACGCAAAGGAATCAGTCTCCAGCCAGAATGCGATTGACGAGATCGATAGTGAAGCAGATAATTATATGGATGCCCTCAACACTATTGAATCTGAATCTGAAAATGATATTGATTATCAGACAAAGCGAGAGGTGGAGCGTTTTTGCCTCAATTTCCAGTAATGAGGGAACAGATGCAATGAATGAGCTCGCCTGGCATTCTTCAGATCAGCGTCCTACAACATCTGAATCTCACTTTGATTCTGTCAAATCCACTAATGTAGATATCCTACCAGACCTACCGGCTCAGTTTCTTCGGAGAGTTCTGGCCGTGAAGAGATGCCTGCATCTGACATTTCCTCAAACAAAGAAGTAGCTTCTGACGTTCCCAACTCATTTTCCTTGGACAGTCATGCTCATGAAGAAATTTCTCAAACAGCTATGGAAGCTTCTACAGATCATCCTGCAGTTATCACCAGAACCCCTGATGTTCTTGATGATCCAAAATTAGAATCTGTAATTGCTGACCCGTCATCCTCTCCAACTAGAACCACTGATGTACAACATCCGTCGGCGGATAACTCTCTAAGCACTTTCTGTGAGTCTCAAGAATCTCCAGCTGACATATCCAGCAATGGTTCAATAAGGTTTTGGACCAACGGTGGGCTTCTGGGACTTGAGCCGTCAAAACCTCCTGATTTTTCAATTGCAAGTCCTGTAAGTCCGTATTGCGTTAATAGTGATCAAACTAATACAGTTGGTCCATTAAATCAGACTTGCATGCCTAAGGACGAGACGCATGGGAGGATCCATAATCCTAACGATTCTAGTTTGCAGTGCTCCAAAACATTTCTTGATGAAGAAGATGGTATATCTACTAAGAAAACATCTCAAGGATTTTCGGCAAGTTATTTTGATGCCACTCATGGAAATGTTGCCGATTGTCATATGCAAAATGGATATAGTAATTCCAGGGGAACTGATCTCAAGGAAACCAGCATGCCCGGAACCGAAAAAGTGCTTCCAGCTGCTCCAAATGTCACCTACACTGCTACAGAAACCAATCACGAGAACGAAAAAAATTCATCTCTGGTTTTTGGTCTCAGCCGTAGGTTACTTTCAAATGGTTTTGGTAGAAAGGTGTCTGATGCGGTCGAGGACAAATTTGAACGATCCCGTTCGATGAATGACATTGTATTGGGGCAGAGTGGGGAACACCATAGAGTTGCACAAGAGAAAGTCCCAGAAACTGCCTTCCAAGAGCCGTTTTTTTGTGGACCCATGGTTAATTCACCTACTGCTTCTCCTCCACTTGAACATATGCAAATCTCTTTCCATCCTGTAGATGGCTATGAAACTTCCAAACTGAAACTAAAATTTTCTGATGGGACACAAAACAACGAGATCGCAAGAGACGTGTTTCCGTCATTTCAATTGATCCCAGAGCCTGCTGTTCCTCTGCATGATTATGGCTCCGATTCTGATGATGACCACCTTTTGCAGATCATCTCCATCCATATCGGATGATTGCCTTAGCCATCACTCAGACTCAAATTCAGAACAGTGGGAATGTGGTGAAACTACGGAAGGCCAGGATCATGAAGTATATGATGCTTTGTGTGGGATATCGTCAATGGAGCTCGTTTCAAGCTCTCTTGAACTTGGTGGAATGCCCAATAACAGCATCTGCTTTGATGGTTTGTTGTAATTAGAAGTGAGAACTCTGGGATTGATGCCGAACCTTCTCCCTGCAATGCCGTACTTGATCTTCCAAGTTTTGATGCTGTGAAACCTGCACTTCAGCAAGAAACAGAAGAAGATTCCAATCCGAAGCACCTCATTCTTTCAAGAACTGTGGATCCTTCCCCAACGCCCGCCACCTCTTCCTCCCATGCAATGGCGGGTTTCAAAACCTCAGACGGATGTGTCAGAAGACACACAGATATTGCATCTGAAGATTTTAAGCTCTCGCTGAGTGCAAATTGTTTGGTTCTGCTACTCCCCAGCAACCTAAACCAGCGGCAGCAAGCAAACAGCAAACTGACGAGGAGTTCACAGTTAAGCCGAAAAGCAAGGTATCATGATAGATTCGTTCAAAGTGTCTTTTTTTATACTTGTTGGAAAGTTCGTAACAAGGATTCAATAATCAAATATTACTTGAAAAAGAACTGTGAAAGTAGAAATCATGGAATTCTTTGTTAAGCAGGGCCAGCAGAAGTCGAACGGGCAGATAGAAGTGAATCACGCTCAAAATGGCAAGGGGATGGATGAAAGAGAGGACTTCTTGCAACAAATCAGAAAAAAGGTGAGTAGACTTTCTCTGTTGTGATTTGCCTTATTTTTATTTTATGTTATATTTTAAGATCGTAAACACTGTGAGCACACTTGTTTTTGTTATGTTGGTTTGATTCGAGTAAGCCTACAGTACATCCCATTTTTTGAGGATGTATGTGGAGCCCAATTCTCAACTATGAAACATAATTCCGTGAAATTTAAGAGTTTACCAAGTGACAGCTATTAGCCTTTTCAATGCCCTGGATCGCTCTCTTTTATCGTCCAATGACAGAGAAATAGGATGCATGTATTGAAGTTCTACCAGTTTCATTTTATATTCTATTCCATCAAGGACGTTTAAACTAAATAGATTTAATAAATTGTGCGATTTTGCTGATTCGTGCTCTCTTATTACTGTTATACCAGTCATTCAATCTCAGACCGACGGTGGCATCGAAGTCTAGTACTACACCTGGACCTGCTGCCAGCATCAAAGTCACGGCAATACTAGAGAAAGCAAACGCAATCCGCCAGGTTCTAAACTCTCCTAGTTTCCTCTCCTTTCCCTCGTCCAGTTATTCCTTTGTCTTTCCTTCCATCAACAAATTGAATTTAAAACTGACCAAAATATTGTCAGGCTGTTGGGAGCGATGACGGCGAAGACGATGGTAACTGGAGTGACAGTGACACGTAAGACGCTTAGGTTGTTTTAGCCCCCAATCGAAACGACCCGTTTGTTCCTTTCAAGTCTGCAAAGTTGGTCATCTCTGTGTTAATATGTATGTGAATAACTCGAGCTTCTCTCTGTAAATTAAGAGTAGGGCTAATCTTGTCACCTCATTGCAGTCATTTTGCCATCTTTTTTGTTTTTTTGTTTTTGTTTTTTCTTTATTGTAGTTAAATTTGTTGTAAACAATGAGATGAGAAGTTAGTTCACCATGAAATCTGTGAGGCAATTATTTTCATACAAGTTCATCAATTTTAGTCCTGCTTTTATCCGACTCCATTTCTTAATTTGTTTGCTTATTTCCTTTTTTTTTTGTGAAATTTAAGTTGGTCTAAAGTTTAATAACTTGATTTCTCAGCAAGTGGAATTAATCTCGTCGTTTAGTCCTTGTTTAATGGTTTTTATAGCCCGAATCTTTGCCCAACTTAGGTGGTTTACGCAACACTGAATAAAAGTTTTGATTTGGACAAACAATTGGCAAGGAAGGTCCTTATCTTTCCTTGAAAACACAAGTAAGGGTGTTGACCAATTATTAAAACATCTTTTCCTTCCCAAAATTCCGCTGCTGGCCATATCCTTAAGTGGTATTTATGTTATTCTTGCCTTTTAAATTTGTCATCCTTTAACAACTTGTCCCCTAAATTTTTAGTTTTGACAATTTGTCCTTGAATTTTTTAAATTGTTGGAACATGTCACATTTTGTGAACTTTCCAATAAAATTTTCCAATTTATCCCTTCAAGATCTAAATTTGGAATATTTGTATTAGAGCTTGTATTAGATTAGTTTTTTTTTTTTGTTTTTGTTGAAAATGGGGTTGTGCATCTTCACATGACATGTGCATGGGTTTTTAATTACCAATTAAACAGTAAATTAAGTCAAATGGAGTACATTGCATCAATTTATAAAGTTTAAGGAGTAAATTGTCAAAATTAAAAGACTAGGAGGCATGTTGCTAAAATCCGATAAATTTAGGGGTATAGCAGTGCTAAATATTATATCCTTTAGTACAACTTTTTGGTGATAAGTACAGAGGTTTTTAGGTGGGCAACTTGGGATAAAAGCAATAGTCGCTCGCCATAAACCACAAAAGGAAATGAAAGGGAAAAGAAAAGGCACTGGTGGGCTATGGACATTGAAATGTGTTTTTGCTTGTATCATCAACAAGTATTTTTCATTGGTCAATGCTTTCACAATGGACACTTATAAGAAAATATTGGGTGATTTAGGTTCACTATTTCTAAGAATCTTTCGAGGAAATCGAAATTAATTATAAATAGTGAATTATCGTTTGCATTGTGCTATATGTCAAGGTCCACGCTTTGATCGTGTCTATTTGCTTTGTGACCAAGAATCAGGGGGAGAAAAAAGAGCATTCTATTAATAAATAAAGCTTGGAGAGATTAGTGTTGACCTAGTGGTGTTGGCCTTATTCGGCTAGTCTAGTTTTTATTTTAGTTTTCAGATAAACCTCGAAAACCTATGTTACGAGCTTTTTTTTTTTTTTTTTTTAATTTTAATTTTTTTTAAATTTTTTATTCCCATATGCCTCTGGTTTTTTAATGAACAATAATTTCTTTAAGCAACTTGCAGCCTCTGCCAATTTTTTTGAGTTGAATTAAAAAAAAAAAAAAAAACTGGGTATTTTTCCATTTTTATATCTTGTATTTGAGATTATTAAGAAACCAAACCTTACAGATTGTTTTACAATTATACCTTCATATTTTGATTTCATACTCAATTCTACTCTTTTTTTTTTTTTTTTTTTTTCTCTCTTTTTTGGGGTAAATAGTTAGTTTTGACTATCAAATATACCTATATACTCTTTAAAAAATAAAAAAAAAAAAAAAAAAAAAAAGGTTTCAAAATGCGAAGGGAATTTTGACTGAAAAAAAATGTAAAACTGGACATGAATTTGAAATGGGAAAGTATAAATGTAGTATGATAAGAATATAAGGTATGATTTTTTCATAACTTCAAAATATAGGTTTTAAAAATAAAAATAAAAACAAAACTTTAAAAAACTAAGAGTGAAACACATGTTTTAAAAAACAAAGCAATTTTTCTAAATATACACTAAATAAATGTTGAATTAATTTTTAATTTAAGTGATACACAGAACATGAGAAGACAACCGGCCTGTATTAATTTATATATTGATCGTTTCTAGCGACGAATTATTCAATTAATAATTAAGTGGAAGTTCTTCTTAAAAAATAATTAGAAGAGTTATAATTTATAAGGTTAATTGCATTAGATCTAAATTAAAAAAGAGGGTGGTAGGAAAAATTTTTCGTGTTTCCCTAAATGAAATGTGATGAACCTAAGTTTGGATTTATTTGATTTCTAGATATTTTGTTATATACATATATATATATATATATATATATCAGACTCAATTTATGACTTTGCCACCTTTGTACACAAACAAGATGCTTATTTCTACCTAAGATTCTGTTTCATGACATAATGATCGTCTTTCAAGGACCAAATTAAATTATGAATTAGCAATTAAACACACATCGAAGTAAGATTTGGAATAAATAAAGTGATTAGTAACAATAGTTTAATTAATTAATTATGTATTTACTGTAATTAGGAAGAACTATCAACCCTTTTCCCCATGGAGATGTTATCTTTTATTTATTTATTTTTTAAAAATATGAAGCTGAAAAGGTTAAACATAGAAGGTCGTTGGTGAGTACCACGTCCAATTGAATCTACTAAAAATTAAACTAAGATTTATCCCAGCAGTGTAGAGAGAGAGAGAGAGAGAGAGAGAGAGAGAGAGAGAGAGAGAGAGGGGGGGAGGCTTTGAACTTTGAAGTCTTTGAACCTAGAGTGTTTGTCATGATTAATTATAAACCAATAAGGATATTTGAATGTCTCCACGCACTTTTGTAGCCTAGTCAAGTGGCAAAATGCCTTTCCTTATTTTTTGAAATCAGCTCCTCCTCACGAACGTTTTTTTCAGTTCAAAAATAGGAAAGTCATTATTCACATATTTGAACCTTTAATGATCCACCAACTTCGCAGCCATATATATATTTATAAAGGAAGTTTCGCATTTTGTACTATTCTTTTCTTTGTAGAATGACGAATTAATGTAACATTCTCACACACACACACACATGTACATATATCCATCAATTCTAACTTTTATTTAGAAACTTTACAATTAACTAGTTGATTTACGTAACTTTCTATTTAAAATGTTACTATTTAGATTAGTGTAAAGGATAGATATAATTGAAAAATATTACATTAAAATTACTTTGTTATTAGTGATTGCAGGTACAATCTAATAGTAATACTATACATGACTTTATCTAAAGGTGTATAGTTCAAATCCTCTATCTTCAAGTTTTAAAAGTAAAAATAAAAATAAAGATTACTTGGTCTTTATATTATTTCACGAAAAAAGTTACAAGTGCTGTTTAATAAAAATGCTAGATTACAGCGCATCTCTATCTATATATAGATATTCCTTTGGCAAATTAAAATGCATGCATCTAGAACAGGCCAAATCCCGTCCCAATAGTATACGATCTGCATTTTCTTTTTTTAAATATGTTTGGATAAAAAATTAGTGCGGGTTTTGGGCTGGCAATGGCATGGCAAAAGTTTTCAAGTTGCATAGTAGATTGATTAGATTATTTACAACTTCACTTGACACTTACGAAATAAAGAAAAAGAAAAATAGGACGCTTTCTTTCTTTCTCTTTTTCATTTAATCAAAGCAACTTGATAATGAGTGAGGCACAAAAAAAAGAAACATGCTTACTAAGTCTTTCCAACTTCACCTATGTTTATCTTTAATCTTTAGATATTATTATTATAACAAGTGAAGAATTTTGATTAGGGCGCTTAATTAAAGAGTGGAAGTAGTCATATAAATGCAAAGAATCATGTACACACACATAAACGCGTATATATATATATATATATATATATTCTCTAATAACTAAAGAATTGATTAGGACGCTCAATGAGTGGAAGTTGTCGTAATAAATGCAAAAAGAATCATATGTATACACATACATAAACGTGTTTTTCTATTTATTCTATGAAAAAAGTCATGTCTTAAAGCATACGAATCTGCAAGAAAAGGGAAGAGTATAAACCGTTGAAATTGAGTACTTTCAAATTGGATCGAAAATTCCAATTATATTCTACACGATTCTCCATAGAAGCATTTTTCTTCCCCCAAAACTGGTCATAAAATAAGGTGCTCCACTATATGGGAAAAAAAAAAAAAAAAAAGGAAGAACCCAAATCACTTCTTTTATTGTTTTTTTGCTTTATATTATTCTTTTGATTTCTTTAACAAATTAATAAAAATAAAAAATAAAAAAAAGAGACTTTTGTAGCATCGGAAAGAAAAAGTGCAATTCCGAGAAAAAGAAACGAAAATGCTACTTTGTCTACATTATACAATTCGAAAAAGGTGTTCCAAATGGGGAGGGTTCCTTTCACATTATAATAATGAAATAAAATAGGGATTCCTTTATCAACGAAGTTCCATATTATCAAAACTCTACTTTATATTCCTATTGCAAACTAAAAAGCAACCCGGGACCACCAAAAAAAGAAAAAAAGAAAAAGAAAAAGAAAAAGAAAACCCACAATTTCAATTATAAAAAGAAAACAACAAAGTTAAGTTACAATCATCAAGTCCATTGAAACCTGAAAAGATGGCTTTGAAACAAAAGGTTTTAGTACCATTACAATTTACAAGCATCCACAACTTTTTGGATCAATTTGCCTTTAAAGTGCTTTTTCCATAAAGGTTGATTAATATTATACCCCATTTATAGTTTTTTATGTCTTCTACAAAATCACATATTATATATATATATATATATATATTTATATATTTATGCAACTCATGCATCACTTGCAAGGAGCAAACTGGCTTAGTGGTGGAACCTGATTGGACAAGAGGAGGAAAAAAAAAAAAAAAAACTTTGGGAGCATCTGCGAAATTAAAACATCACAACTAGTAATAATAAAAATTAGGTCTTATACATATGTGAGCTCCATATGATATATGTCATACAATTTATTTTTATTAGTGTATGATATTTGAATACATTAGTGTATGCTATTTGAACATCATTGATATCGTTAAGCGTTCTTTAGACGACAAAAATGGTTCAACACATGTGAATGGTTCTTCCTTATGAAGCTGTTGTACTAATTATTTCTATAAAAAATAATCCATGAGAGATCAGGTACCGTTCTTTATTAAAGTGTGACGTAGTACCACATAATATCTATTAAACAAATATATATTACAAATATTTATATACACATATATAAGAGTGTGTGTATATTAATTTATCTATATATATTGGAAATATATATAGTTTGATTTTTGTCCATATTGCTCTGCGAATGTGCAACGGAATCTAGTTTCTGTAATGGTAGTCCTTGTATCATAAACTATTAATTTTAATTAATATTTAAAAATTAAAGCTTGATCTGATTCTGAAGGTTAAATTATAGGATGAAGAAGAGGATCAATTCACGATAACTAAAGATAACAACTGACATGTAACTAATATTGAAAAAAAAAATTGTTTTTATTAATTTCCAGCAAAAAGAAAAAAAGAAAAAAAGAAGAAGTGAGAATTGATTCTAAGCTATCACATATTCTCATTAAAAAAATAAAATCAGAAAAGTTGAAATATGATCTGTATATATATGCTATATATATGCTGTAAATCAATGCATGCACCTTTAATTATGTTGTAAGCACCACCTTGGCAAGTGCTATTGAAAGAAAGCATGCAGATAAATATATATATATATATATATATATGCATGTTGCACAAACTGCAACCAGTAATTGGATTGGAATTGGAAAAGCACTTTCCCCTATTTCATGCCTTTTTAGACCAACTAATTAAATCTTTTTCTCCTGCTTTTCCTTTTTTTTCTTTTGGCTAACAAAAAGTACTTAAGCTCGGCCTCTAATACACACACACACACACAAGCGTATATAAAGTTAATGAATGATGTAATATCAATATTATTTATGTATGATATTTTTATTGAAATATGTTATTTATATTAACAGCTTTAAATAATATTATATTATATATAAAGTAACATATAAATGGCATATATATATATATATGTCTATATAATAAAGAGTTATATATATTTATCACGTAGTTACGTTAATGCTGTTGGATTTGAGACTGTTTCCACATGTGTGTATGTGTGTGTGTATATATGTATAGATATATATATATATATATAAAGTTGTAGAAAGGGATTCAGCACTGCACCTCACAGTCGGGCATAAATGATGTGGAAAATGCCATCCATGAAAAGTTATTGCCCAAATGCGTAGACAATATCTCATAAAGCAAAACATTGAGGAAATTCTTTTATCTTATCTCTTTTTTTTAACTTTTTCGGCCATTGGATATGCACACAAGTAACTTCAAATTTTTTTTTTTTAAAGAATAAGCTTTACCCCTTCTCTCTCTTTATTTATTTATTTATTTATTTTAAAGAATAAGCTTTTTCCCCTTTCTTTTCTTTCTTTTTCTTTTTCTTTTCTTTCATGCTCCCATCATCTTTGACACTTTGCAAAGCTACCTACCTGGATTGGGACCCACTTTCTAGACTTTTTTTTTTTTAATTTTTATTTAAGTTTTATAATACAAACACTCTCCTGACGTGGACTAATGATGTGTGCAAAAAGCTCACCCTCAGCTTTTCCACGCCACCTAACTGGCTCCTCTTCAGTTTGTCACATGGAAATTTTTTTTTTTTTCCTCCCCCCTCTCTTTTCTCTTTTTAATTTCCTTTTTTTTCCCCCCTCTCTCTCTCTCATTGATCTGCTTTTCTAAAAAGCACTTTTTAAAATCTCTCTCACCCCTATTCTATTGTCTATATATACACAAACACTTCCACACCACCTCTCATTGAACCATATAGAAAAACAAACTCCCTTTCTCTTTCTGTCTGGTTTTCTACTATATTTATATATACACCAAGTTACCCAATATATATATATATATATATACATATATATAAATATCAATATATATTGCCTAGTGTTTTGGTTAGATCAAGATTTTCATGGCTGAGGGTCGGATTAACGGCAAAGATGTGGCCGGAATTAAGCTGTTTGGGACAACAATCACTTTGCAAAACAGCAGACAGTTAGTGGTCAAAGAGGAGCCGAAGAAAGATCATGATCAGACGGTGGAGATGAAAAGGCCAGAGAAGATCATACCTTGCCCTAGATGCAAAAGCATGGAGACCAAGTTTTGTTACTTCAACAACTACAACGTCAACCAGCCTAGACACTTCTGTAAGGGCTGCCAGAGGTACTGGACGGCCGGTGGGGCCCTCCGCAACGTGCCGGTAGGTGCCGGTCGAAGAAAGACCAAGCCACCTTGCCGTGGTCTCGCCGGCTTGCCGGAGGGTTGCCTCTATGAGGCTGCTGAGGTAGTGCACCAGTTTGACTTGGACGGGATGGTGGAAGAGTGGCACGTGGCGGCCGCGGCGGCTGCTCAGGGCGGTTTCCGCCATGTTTTCCCCGTGGCGAAGCGGCGGCGGAGCAGTTCAGGTAGTCAGACGTGTGCTTGATCATTTTCTTAATTTCCTTTTTTTTTTTTTTTTTCTTTCCTTTTTCTGATCTTTGGTTGGTTAATTAGCTAGTGTCAAACAAGATTTTAGGTAATTAAATTCAAAAAAGAGAGAGACAGAGAGAGAGAATTGTATGGTGTTATGTATGTATTGCCTAATGGTGTATATATAGAAACTGGGTACAGTTATTGATCTTTTTGTTTTCTTTTCATGTTAAGACGAGTAAATTCACTCCTTGGGGAAAAAAAAAAAATCTAATTAATGTAAAAAAAAAAAAAAAAATTGACTTTGATATGTAATATTTTCCAAATTCAATTTGCAAATTTTCAAATATAGAAAAAAAAAACTCATTATTTTTTGAAATATTGCAGAACAGCAAATTGAAGACAAAATACCATGAAATTCAATACTACTTTGCCAGCCAAAACTAAGCATGTTATACTAGATCACCGTTGACCTCTATTTGAGTATGTGGGAAAAGATGAGCTGGACTGGGCTGGGCTAAAAGTAGATCTGAAGAAAGCCCTAATAGTCCAAATTCACCGTAATTTTTGAGGTCAGGGGACTCGCAGCCATGGAGGATATCATATTTGAGCTACGTCCCAAAAGCGGTACACATCATAAGATGACCGGAGAGACCAATCCATCTCGCTTGATCTCTCGTGCAACATCGATTGTAAACCGTCCGATTGGTTGTTGGTTACAAACTAGCAAAAATTTCACGTCTGACTCAATCATAAAGGGTAGAGTTCAAATTCCCCCCATTTTGAGTGAAAAAAAAAAAAAAAAAAAATCAAATCGGTCATTAGTCATGTTGTATATCTAGAGGTTTTGAACAAACACAACCATCTAAATATTCACAGTGATTGATTATTCGTTTCTTTGGAGCGATGGGAATTTTCTCTTTTTGATGCAATTGCAAATTACGCTATGTGGGTTTTGGGAAAATGTCAAAAGTGACGGCGTTTCTTGTATAAAGTTTTTCTTCTCCTTCTTCTTCTTCTTTTTTTTTTTTTGGGAAAAAAAAAAACGTTATTCTTTCTATAAAGAATGGATTGTCTACGTAGAGAATGGAAGTTTTGGGAGGAAAAAAAAAGTTGGAACTTTAACTTTAATTGTTTTTCCCCAATTGTAAATTAATTATTAGAAACCTAACGACCACTGTTTTTAATTTCCTAGTCTTGGATATGAAAGTTGATGTGACCATATCGTCATCTAGAATGAGACCAATTATTGATTTGCACACTAGAGGAAGTTTTACCAATGGAAAATTTACTATGTTTTAATATTTCATAATTATATTTATATTTTCAACGACTAGTACAAATGTTATACTTTGTGTTTGTGATATATATAGGAGAAAGCATAATCAAGTTGTTGATCTACATCATTGAACGACATGAAAAAAGGAGAGAGCAATAATTGTTCATCTACCTATCTAAAAGCAACTTATAATTAACTTTCTAAGCTAAAAAGCAACTAGCTTTTGGAAAGCAATTTAGGGAAAAAAAAAAAAAAAAAAAAAAGCAAATTAAAAAGAATCACATCACCACCAATATCATTTTTTTGGAATAGATCGCACCATTTTTTCTTTCATTTTTCCTTTAATTTTCCTTTTCCTAAAGCAGTAAGTGGAAAGGTAGGTTATGAAACTTTAGTAAAAAAAAAAAAGGATCAACGGATGGTCATGAAAGTTGTGAAAAATTTTTTTGACAGAAAAAGCCAAACAACTCCCACACTTTTGAATTTTAACCAGTAATAACGTTTGTTTCTGTTACTTCTTTCATTAATTTCTTCTAGTACAAGTTATACTCATTTATCGATTCAAAATTCAAACTGCAAAACTAGATAATAATAAAAAAAACAAAGAATCAGAAACTGAAACATGTAAAACTGGCTGACATGAATTGTATTATATACAGAACTAGGATATACACAGTGTGTATAAGTGTTTGTATGTGTAAATGATTGCTAAACTAACACTTTGCAATTGTCTGTCTTTGTCTTCGTTTGTTCCAACAAATTTCCAAAATTTTCCAACTAAAAAAACAAAAAAAATTCCAAGTCCTGTTCAAATGATTTTTGTACCTCGAGATTATGAGTTATAAACTGTACACATCAAGAGGGAAGCTAGGGAGGCCTCAGCAATGAAATCCTATGTTCTTGGACGTGGCCTGAAAAATTTAATCAAGAAAAAGGTAAATTAATTAATTTTTTTTGGCAACAAGAAATATAATCAAATAATTCATTGATAAGTAGTTTAAATAAAATATTACAACTTGATAGAATAAGTCCGCAAATAGTATTAGTATAATTTATTTTTTATGCAATCATGTGAAACGAATTAGATATAATCAATGTGATATATAGGTGTATATAATCAGGTGATGGCCTTAATGATTTACCAAAATTAAAAAAGAGAAGTGATTATCTGTAATTAGCTAATTAATATGCCACATGTTTTTGTGGCTAAATTTATATTCATCTTACAAGCTAACTCTGATTTACGGAATTAATAGATCTCTGTCTCATTTCTTATGATGATGATTATGAGTTATATTTATATGCACTCTGACACGTATAGCTCTCCCTACACACACACACACGTATATATATATATATATATATATATATACCCATATAAGTGACAAAGAATTGCTATAATCATAATACATGACTACCTAAAGAAATCTTCTGTCCTTGTAAATTAGAAGCTTCCCAAAACTCATAAAATGAAGAAATTCTAACCAATAGAAGAAAAGAAAATATAGCTGCAATTACTTAAGAATTGTGTTTACAAGAAAGTGTCAAGAAAAGACAATAATGGGCTAAGCACAACGAATTCTCAAAACCAAAACATGCCCCACAATATAGTCATGCAAGAAAGCTCAGAGAAACAGAAATTTAGACTACCCGGCCCAATTTTATATTTATTGATTAAAAAAAAAAAAGAAAAAAAAAAAAAAAAGAAGACATCTAGAGAAATTAAGCACACACGTAAGGCTGTTTCTATTTTTTTTTTTCTCGTACGTAGTAGATTAAAAGAAAAGTTGTCCTTTCTAATTAGTAGCACATCCACAGAGAACAAGTATCATTTTCACGCCAAAAAAGAATCCAACTGCAATTTTATTTGAGCCGGCAAAGAAAGTTATTATACAATTGCGAGAAAAACCAGTACAGAGAATTTTGATTACATGATATGTTTCCCCAAAAAAATAAATAAATAAATAAAGATTCTTAACTAAAAGTGACAAGAAAAGATAAAATATTATATACAAAGAAAATTTCTAGAAAATACAATTATAGAACTCAATAAATTTCCAAAAAGTTAAAAAAAAAAAAAAAAAAAAAAAAAGAGCAGGAAAATTTACACTCAAAAAGAAAATAATTCTCAACTCAAAAGAAAATGAATACCAAGAACCTACAAACGACAACAACAAAAAAAATCAAGAACGACAAGAAAGTGGAAGTCGTATTACGTACGCGCGCGAGGGACCGGGCTGAACCCACTCGCCGCCACGCCAATCGAGGTGCTTCCTAAGTCTGAAAAAAGGGAACTTGAACCGGTCGCCGGTGGCGTCCAACCGGACGGTGAACTCTGGGGCGTCGGCGTCGCCCTCGGCGGCGGAAATCCGGCTGACCCACCAAGCGCCGCCGTCGTAGGCGTCGACCTTCTGAGAGACGGCGTAGTCGGTGCGGTTGCTGGGGGAGGGTGGGACGGGCCCGACGACGTCGGCGTGGACGACCTCCGACTTGAGGGTCGTCTTGCTGTCGTCGGAGTAGCGGGTCTGGTATTGGACCAAGCAGTGGGTCCCACCAATCGCCGCCATGAACGTCGCTTGAAGGTAGCACCCGTCGGCCATGAAGCCCGCCGCTTGCTTCTGGCACACCTCCACCGTCTCATTGGGCCTGAACGACATCGTTTGAATCCCGCCCACACAGATAGAGAGAGAGAGAGAGAGAGGGAGAGGGAAGTTGAAGAATGGGTTTATGGAATTCCGTATTAAGCAATGTTGCATAATGGTGCCAAATCCTATATTTCGCATTTGGCGGCACATATATCTACATCGTGCCCAGAACATAAATATCGTTGAATGTATAATTGGCGAATTGTTTCCGCTTTAAAAAAAAAAAAAAAAAAAGTCAAGATTCAAATGTTAAAATAAGTCATAAATTTTCTTGGTATCAAACTAATGCGACGAGAATCAACTGGCATACATCTTTTCATTTCACATTTTTTCCTTTTTTGATTATCAATTCAAAAAGGCACCGAAACGTTAAATATTACCTATTAATAAAAGACATATATAGATATTATAATACGAGACTCATAAATAAGATTCACTTTTTATTAATTATAGCATTTAACACTATTACTGCTCCCAAGCATTTTTTTTTTCCTTTCCAACCGCAAGTTCTAATCCAAAATATGATAACATATATGTTGAAATAAAAGATACTTCTCCCTTAAAAAAAAAAAAAAAAAGACAACATATACATCACATTAATATGTACCAAGTTTCAATCTGTCATCTTATACCTTTCCCTAAATTAAAGAAAAATAAAAACCACATATGTCATTGTGAGCACATACGAGAATATTTCGTTGGTTAACTTATTTCTCTAAACATAACATATGTATAATATTTATATGTAGTTCCCCATATAATTGACAAAGAATAGCTATAATCATAACACAAGACTGCCTAAAGAAATCTTCTGTCCTAGTAAATTAGAAGCTTCCCAAAACTCATATAATGAAGAAATTATAACCAATAGTTAAAAACATATAGCTGCAATTACATAAAAATTGTGTTTACAAGAAAGTGAAGAGACAATTATAGACTAAACACAACGAATTCTCAAAACCAAAACATACCCCACGATTTACTCCTGAAAGAAAGCTCAGAGTAACAGAAATTTAGATGACCTGGCCCAATTTTATTACAAGACTACCTAGAGAGATTTTTTTTTTTTTTTTTTTTTGGGTAGGGTACTAGAGAAATTAATCACACACTAAGGATGTTTCTATTAGGGAAAAAAAAAATAGTCCAAAAAAAAAAAGGGGGCCGTTTTCCATGCACTTCTATATTCTGTCGTATATAGTAGATTAAAAGAAAACTTGCCCTTTCTAAGCTGCACATCCATAGAGAACAAATACAATTTTCACGCCAAAGAAAAATTCAATTGCAATTTCATTTGAGCCGGCAAAGAAAGTTATTATGCAACTTATGAGAGAAATTACAGAGAATTCCTAACTACATGTTTCCCAAAAAAGAAGAATCCTAAATATAAGTGATTAGAAAAGAAAAAAGATTTACTCAAAAAAAATTTTCAAGAAAGGACATTTATAGAAATCACATAAATTCCCCAAAATGTGAAAAAAAAAAAAAAAAAAAAAACCAAAAGCAGGAAAATTTACACATAAAAAGAAAATAATTCTCAACTCAAAAGAAGAATGAATACCAAGAAGCTACAAACGACAACAACAAAAAATCAAGAACGACAAGAAAGTGGAAGTCGTATTACGTACGCGCGCGAGGGACCGGGCTGAACCCACTCGCCGCCACGCCAATCGAGGTGGTTCCTGAGTCTGAAAAATGGGAACTTGAACTGGTCGCCGCTGATGTCCAACAGGACGGTGAACTCGGGGGCGTTGGCGTCGCCTTCGACGGCGGAAATCCGGCCGACCCACCAAGCGCCGCCGTCGTAGGCGTCGACCTTCTGAGAGACGGCGTAGTCGGTGCGGTTGCTGGGGGAGGGTGGGACGGGCCTGACGACGTCGGCGTGGACGACCTCCGACTTGAGGGTCGTCTTGCTGTCATCGGAGTAGCGGGTCTGGTATTGGACCAAGCAGTGGGTCCCACCAATCGCCGCCATGAACGTCGCTTGAAGGTAGAACGCGTCGGCCATGAAGCCCGCTGCTTGCTTCTGGCACACCTCCACCGTCTCATTGCGACTGAACGACATCTTTTCAATCCCAGAGAAAGAGAGTGAGAGAGAGGGAGGTTGAAGAATGGGTTTATGGGGTTTTGGGGGTTTTGGTTGTAGTTGTGAGAAATGGCAAATGGAGAATGTAGATTATGAGGAGGGGGATTTATACATATATATATATATATATGTATGTATGTATGTGTGTGTATGAAGGTTCTTTCTTTGTGTATCGACTAATTAATGGAATGGTTCTTGAAGGAGTGGGACTTTTCTGTTAGAATTGGTAATATGAGCCGTCTGATAAGAGATAATATGAGAGCCTTCACTGAATCATTGTTGGATCATATACCCGTATACATAAATATATATGTACATAAATATGAAGTCCATGCAAATCGTTGTTGTAAATATGGATGGAAATTATGGAATTTGGTTTTTGCCAATTCCGTATTAAGCAATGTTACATAATCGGTGCCAAATCCTACATTTGGCATTTGGCGACATTTATTCATTGTGCCAGAATAATAACGTGGTTTTTTTTTTTTTTTTTTTTTTTGGTGTGGTGAAAACAGAATATTAAAATGGTTGAATGTATAATTGGCGAATTATTTTCTCTTTAAAAAAATAAAAATAGAAAGTCAAGATTCAAACATTAAAAGAAGTCATATTACCACTGTCAAGAATTAATTGGTATACACCTTTTCTTTTCACTTTTTTTTTTCCTAAATTTTCTTTCAAAGTTATTCTATTGAATAATATTAAATGAAATCGATGATATTAACTATTACCGATTAACAAAAGATAAATAAAAGATGGATCAGTCTCAGAACATATAATTTATAAATTCACCTTTTATTAGTGATGATGTTAAATATTATTGACGTTCTCAAACATATCTCCTTTTCAAGCAAAAGTTTGAATCCGAAACATGAGGACATATATAAATATATTGAAAAAAAAAAAGAGATAAATCTCCGTTTAAAAAAGAAAAGTAAACAACAAATACTTCACATTATATCGATCTTATCTCTTTCCCTAAATAAACATAAAAATAAAAAGACCACGTATGTCATTCTGGGCACATACGAGAATATTTTGTTACGGTTAAGTTATTTCCCCAATATGGTCATTTATATATTTGTATCGCAAACAACACAACATGTATGTAGATGATTTTGATATAGAAAAAAATGAAAGTATTAAACGATCAAGGTGGGCACCAAAACGGCCAAAAAAAAAAAAAAACGTAGAAACCGGATCTTCCAAGCCTTACACCAAAATAGATCATACAAAATGGGTAAAAAGTATGTAGTATAAATTTAGCCCAAGTAGAAGGTGCAACAATTCACTCAAATATGATTAGGAGTTCAAACACGAAAAACTCCTTGTAAACAATTAAGTACAGTGATTTAAAATGAATGATCAAAGCAGGTACAAAAACCCTTTTATTTGGTACGTACACACACACGCGCTCGCGAAATGAATTAATTAACCCTAATTAAGTAAAAAACGCGATGACGTTAATCATGTTTTTTTTTTTTTTTTTTTTTTTCCTTTTTTCATATGAGCTCGTCGGGGGAGATTCCGAGCTCTTTGAGGACCTCAGGGCACTCGGCAAGAGGCGTCTTCTTGAGGAAACCGAGAGGGTTAGCCTGGCGTACCGGTGACGACATGCCATTGTTGCTCGTGAGGCTAACCCTAGCATTGAGCTTGTTGAATGGATCCTTGCTGACCTCGGAGCAGTCCGGGATGCTGCTCTTCAGGAGCTTCACCTCGCACAACTCCTCCTCGTGGTCTCCGTCGACGACAATCTTGTATGTCCCGGTCTCATCGGTGATGGAATCAATGCTGTATGTCACGCTCCCTCCCTCAGATTCTCTGCACTCCAACCTCACCTTTGCACCTGCGCATCATGTAGTAAAAATGTGTCTAAATCAACATATCTTTTATGTTTTTCACGTGATATCTAAATATGACATATACATATATATGATTATGATGTGATCTAACGAACCCTTCATGTAATGGCTGACCCTGGTCACGAACTGGGCGCGGCAAGTGTCACAATAGACCTTGCCCTCCACGAAATGGCGCGGGGTCTCGCAGTAGGCGAAACCGAGGAGGGACAAGAAGCAGAGGGCAGAGGCAAGAATTAGTACCGACTTCGTCATTGTTGTTTCTGCTTAATTGCTTCTCTCTTATATTTCTTTCGTCTTGATTCGGGTGGTGAATGTGATTGATTCAACACGTATGGTGAAGAAGAAGGATGTATTTTATAAAGGACAATTGTGGGTGTATTTTTGGGGGTATTTGTTGTGTGGTTTAGGTTGGCAGTTATTTTTGTGGGGTTGGGGTTCGTTTTCCTTGTTTATATGTGGTATGATGTTTGTTTTGATCCGCTGTTCTCTTCCTTAAATTTCTGTTTGACCTTAGTTTTTGTCTCCTTTACACTTTTTATTTAAGTTTCTTTCTTTTTTTTTTTTTTTTTTTTTTTATTGTTTTTTTGAATTTCTAACCAAGTAAGTTGAATATTAACAAGGTATATGGATGAATAATGTTATGTATATTATTCAGAGTAAGGAGTATATATATACAATGCTGATGCTAAACATAATCCTAAGAATAAGGAAACAAAATAATTCAAATAACTAACTATCCTGATTTAGAAGATTACAAGAATATTCTGAAAAATCAAAGATACAATCTGAGATATCCTATTAAATAACACCTTTTAATTACGTAAAGAGGACTTTTTTTTTTTTTTTTTTGGAAACGGTAAATAGACTTATTCTTGTACTCGCGAAAGTTTTTTTTTTTTTTTTTTTTTCCTCTCTCTTTATTGGATGGCAAGCAAGTTGAGTGAGTTATTAGTCACTCGTATCTATTCTCTCTCTCTCTTTTTTTTTTTTTTTTTTTTTGAACGGGACACTCATGTCTATTCAAATGAGAATTTGTGGCATGGATATGAAAAGAAAATTAAAATTACTTGTAAAATATAGATTTTAATCATTAGATTTAATATTTTGATGTAATTCGATCAAACCAAAATCATAACATATTAAAAGCAAGGCTATTTAATTATAATACCTCCTGATTACAATATAACAGCTAAAAATTATGTCCTAATGTTAATGTGTTTTTCTTATTTTATCAAAGAATTGTTCTTACTGCCTTCTCCTATCAAAGAATTATTAGTTGACTTATATTAAAATTTTAAGAGAATTCAAAGTATAAGCCATTAATCTCAACTTTACAATTTTCATCGATCAACACTTGTATAATAGTTGTATTGGTGTAACCTATAAAATATCTCCCAAACTTTAATCTCAAAAAATATGGACTCATTAGACCTTATGATGGGAGCATCCTGCTTTCGAATACCAAAAAATGTGGTAAAGGTCTTTTTGTGTTTAACCCCTCAGGAATGGGTAGCTTGTTATAACTACTTGTAAGTTGTACGTAATGAGATTTTTCAATTTCAAAAAAAAAAAAAAAAAAAAGAGAAAGAAAAAGAAAATAAAACTCTTTATATTATGTAAGAAAGAAGTATATTATGTCATTTTGTGTTCTTACAACCGGTTGCCGGTTGTAGATAAGAACACGATCTGAAAGTAACCCCAGAACAGCATTGACTGCCCTCTTTGAACCTCTTTCATTTCATTTGAAGATCACTCCTTGACAAAAAGTTCCATTTTCCAAATCCTCAAAGTCCCGAATTGACCATGTTAATAATAATTACAATAATAATACCAGTGATAATAGAACATATGAATCAAATTACTATCAATATAGAAATAATTTAACATGAATCACATTTTATCAATATAGGGCTAATTTCATATTTTGCTTGAAAAAAAAAGGGAAAAGATAAAAGAACAAAAAAAATATCAACAATATTTTCACACCCCCTTTCATCACCCATACACCAGTGAAACTGTACAGCGACGGTTAACCTGACTCATTCTACAAACAGACTTGGGGTAGATTTACCTTGTCCATCATAATTCATTAATGCTATGTTTGGTAAGGTGGAAAAGAGGAATGAAGTGAGTCGAGAGAAAGTTGGATGAAAATTAATTGAGTTGGATATTTGATAAGAAAGGAAAAGAGAAGGAAAAGAAAAATTAGATGAAAAAATATTATAATTTAATCCACTTTTTTATTACCTTCAAAGTGAGAAGAAAACTAAAATCCATCCAATAATTACTAAAATTACTTTTTTATCACTGTTTTTTAAGTAAAATTATAAATATGGATAAGTAAAATAATAATTACACAATCTTTTTATTTTCTTTCATTCCATAATACTAAACACCATTAAGAAAAAACAAAATTTTCGTCTCCCTCTTATTTTCTTTCACTTCCATTTTTCTTTTCCCTCTTGTTTTCTTTCCTTCTTACCAAACATAGGCCAAGTGAAGTTTTACCATATGCCTAAATTTCCTATATGTTGAGGATGTAAAACTAGTTTCTTCAACTATTGTTTTTGTTTTTGTTTTTGTTTTTGGCAGACAGTTAACCGTAGGCCTGCCAAATTTGGGGGGGTAAAGATCAAGGTCAAAGGAAAACTAACGCAGTGTGGCCCTCAGCAATATGCAGCCAATTGCCATTATTTCAGTTTTCATGGTCAGTAATGGAAATAACAACTTATGCCTGTTCTGATCGGCTTAGGCAGAATTATAAACATGATTTGCTAAACAAAAACCGGAAAAAAAAAAAAAAAAAAAAAAAAAAAAGTTGTAAAATCAACAGAAATACTACCAGGGAATGGCAATTAAACGACAACAGACTCCATTTAAATGGTGTCACATTAACAAACTGAAAACGAGTACAAAGATGAGAGCCTTTTTTCAAGAAACCTTGAGAAAATCGAATCTTGCAAGGTCAATCGTCAGCGGTATGAAAAAAGAAGAAAGATGGGGGGGGGGGGGGGGGGGGGGGGTGGCCTTTTTTGGGTTTGCAAAATGGGACTGAGTCGAAAGTTCAAACTACAATCACAAGGGAGCAGACAACAGAAACAACAACAAATTAATAAAAAATAGAATGTGCCTTGGCATAAAAGATCATGAACCCTAATACTTGACCAGGCCTTTTTAACTCTCTCCTCTGTCTGTCTATACGTTGCATACACCCAAACCATGGTCCATTTCATTTCACTGCCCACAAAAAAATACATGAAAATGAACACCCAAAAAAAAAAAAAAAAAAAGTGTAAAACCAAAAACAATGTTACAAGTTGTACTACCAAAGACATGGAAACAAAACAAGTCTGAAGGAGTAAATAAGATACCTCAGCGTCGTCACCTCCAGCAGGTTTAGCAGAGCTGTCAAGCTTAGGAGCTTCTTCTGCACGATAATATGAGCATTAGAAAAACAATGCTTAGGAACATGATCTCAAATGAAGAAACACGCTGCATTCTAAAACTCTATGCTATGGTTTCTGCAGCAGGACAAGAAGTTGTTGTACTGTCGATATCTTTGGAGCATGCACCGGCACAAAAGAAAACAAAGGCATTACTCGAACTCTCCATTCAAAAACCATAGGTAAAACTAGAAATTAAACCACGACATGACACCTCATAAAAGGAAAGAGGGCATGATAATTCTTGCACAACTGAGAATCTAAGCACAGAAACCAGCTGAAACCCGGCAATCCCCACTCGCTTCATCCTATGCTTGAAAGGATCAGGGACAGAGAGACAGATGCAAGTCGATCCAGCGATAATGACTAACCAAAGTACGTCAGTTTCATCACCCGGGCTGGACCAACGGGCAAAGCCTAGCACTAAGTGCAATGTTAATACCCTTCCTGCTAGTATTCCTATCCCCGAATCTAAGGGAGAGCTTGATTTATGGAGAAGACTTGTGATCATCCAAACATCTTCTAAATCAACTAGGGACGAATGAGGCTTTGCTACCTAAAAAGATAGTTTAGAGTTTTCACACGGCAACATTTGCAAAATTATGTACATGCTGATGCAATCACCAAACTAGTATCACTTAATACGTTTAGTTTTCATGAGAACTATAGCAGTTTAAGAAATAGCTACAACAACTTTCCTAAAGAATTAACAGCGAAAAGGAAACTTTCTAATTGAGTACACATTACAAAGTGGCAGATTGCCAAATGAGCTAGAAGTGGTCAACTAAACTTTTTGTTGTACCAACCCAACACACACAAAAACACAAAGACACACAGCACTCTCTCCCACATTTATCTCTTAGCAAAACCATGAGCAAGGGCTTTTAAAAATGGATAGATAGATCTACTTATTATAAAGCAGAAGTAAGCTTATTTGGCATGGACAAGAGTGCTGGCCAGTCAACATCTCGTCATTATTTCAAGTTATACCATTTAAGAAGAAAAGCAAAACTGGGGTTTCAAAGGTAACAAAAAAGGCTAAAAGGACTACAAATTAGGTTGATTAATACAATAGCCTCGCAAGTTATCCCAGGATCACAAAACAATCTATTGTTCTACACACGCGACCATTTCACAATGAAAGTAGCTCTCAAGAACAAGCATCTCATACTTTGAGGATAAGACATTGAAAAGAAATCGCCCATATCATTCAAACCCAAGCCAACAGATAAAAGAGAATTAGTAACTAGAGGTACTTTAGAAATAGCATTGATAAAATTGAACATGACTAGGTCTAGTGAGAATTTAAATTTAAAAATTACCCCCATCCTCTGGAATGTCTGAGGTCCACAACGTGAGGTTGTCCCTCAAGAGTTGCATGATCAACGTGCTGTCTTTGTAAGATTCCTCACTCAAAGTATCCAACTCCGAGATTGCTTCATCAAAAGCTTGCTTCGCAAGGTGACAAGCCCTGAAGCAGAAGTTATAAAGAAACAGACGATATTTGCTCACAATCTAATTTCTGGTCATGGCAAACAAGCACAAACGACAATGCATAATAACTAAACACAGATCAATACAATACCAATTGCCGGCCATACCTTTCAGGAGAGTTAAGAATTTCATAATAAAACACAGAGAAGTTCAAGGCCAAACCCAGTCTGATGGGATGTGTAGGAGGCAACTCAGCCTCTGCTGTAGTTGAAGCCGTCTGCAAAAATTGAGGCAACGGACTACTAGATGAGATGATTACTATAACCGGATGGTGGATACCCTTTTGAGCAACTCAGAGGTGCGATAAATATAACTACTAAGCACGTATACAAGTTCTGTGGAACTTTGTTTCTGGGTAGTGCCAAAAGTTAGATTACTAATAAGCATAAGGTCCGCATTTAACAGAAATTAAATGTCGTTCTTTGTTATTCTATGCAAAGAAATAAAGCACCAACACACAAAGCCAACGCCAAACAAAATCAGACATATTGATTATACCTGATATGCTTTCATTGACTGATCGGCAGCCTCTTTCTTCTCATCGCCAGCCTTAAACTCCGCCAGGTATCGATAATAATCTCCCTTCCTACAGTCAAATAAAAACACTTACTAAAATCCTAACTTTTCTCAAACCAAATGAAAAAGAATAAAAAAAAAAAAAAAAACTCCAAACCCACACACATTTTGTAGAAGAACACGATCGACTCCCCGGCAGCGCACGACGGGATGAGATGCTCGTCGATGACGCTCATAATGTCACTGCAAATACTGGAGAGCTCCGACTCAACCTTGTTCCTGTACTCCTTGATGCGCTTGACATTTTGATCGTTCCCTTTCGCCTCCTCCTTCTGCTCGATCGACGACAGAATCCTCCACGAGGCTCTCCTCGCGCCGATCACGTTCTTGTATCCAACGGACAGCAGATTTCGCTCCTCAACCGTGAGCTCCACGTCTAGTTTCGCCACCTTCTTCATCGCATCCACCATTTCTAGACACAAAACGACGACTATGAGAAAAGAACGACACAGACATCAAATTCAAAACCCTAGATACAAGGCCACGTTTGGATCCGGACAAGATTCGAACGAACTATAAAAATCCAAAACAAAAGATCTCAATTTCATCAACAAAAATCAAAATTGAAAGAGAAAACCACATATTAAACCGTCTCAAGCACTATCAAATCATTTTGTCACGATTTCAATAAATCAACGAGTCAGAAACATATAAACTATGCAAGAATCGATCTTTCCAGTTTACTTCAATACTTTCTTTACTTTCCTAGCAGCCAAACAGAAAAAAGAAAAAAAAAAATCTCGGAATAACTAGAAATGAAAGAAAAGTTAGAGAGATAGAAAAACCATCGTAGCGCTCGGCTTGCTCGGCAAGCTTAGCGACGTAGACGAAGTTCTCTCTTTCTTTGGTGGAAGCCATGGCCGATCTCTTCCTTCCTCTGCTATCAACCTTACAGTTACTCTCTCTCTCTCTTCTTCTCTGTTTCTTACAAAGACACTCTCTCTCCCTACTTTCTCTCTCTTAAAAAGAAGAACAAGGGGACCGATTGGGGAGGGAGACTCGATTTTGGTTTTTTTTTTTTTTTTTTTTTTTTTGCAAAAAAATTTAAAAAATTGAAAAAAAAAAAAAAAAAAAAAAAAAAAAAGGAGTGCGAGAGGGACAACCCAAAACCGGTCCCGCCCTTATTTTTCCTTCCACGCTCTAGTAATCCGCGTGTATCCACGCTTCCGTTGATATGAAGATTGAAGAATCTTGGAAAGTGGAAACTGTGTCGTCGCATCACGTGTAGAGGCAAGCGCGTGGGAGTAGATGCAAGGCAAATGATAGTGTAGGGTCATATTGGGAAGGTGGGATTTTAAGCTTAAAGTTTGGTTTTTTTTTTTTTTTTTTTTCCCTACCCTTCCTTTTTTACTGATTTACCTTTTTCTGATTTCTTTTTTTAAGGAAAAAATGGTGATAATTAGGGTGGTAAATTGGTAATACTAATTGGATACGCGCTGTCAAATTATTGATCAGTTTCAAAGATACATTAATTTTGTATTATATCTAAATGTAACATATGAAATATGATGTCCATTTAGATACCCTTTTTACATATTATAGTCAAATATAATATGTGTTTGGGTTTATTTATATTTAAATAATCAAAATATTTTAATATACGAGAGAGAATATTATGTCATTCGTAAAAATAGATTAAAAAAATGAATACATTAATAATTAGATAAATTATTGTATTATTTAAATATATTTGTATTAAAATAAAATATATAAGATATTTAAACACAAATTATATTGTATTTAGATATAACATAAACTGTATGATTAGATAGTGCACGTAACCCAGCTTTCAGTTGGGTTGTCTTGTTCTGATTTATAAGCAACGTGATCATAATTAGTGGGCATAAATTCTCTTCACTTGTCTATTTATTTCACACAAGTCAAACTAAAAATAATGTTTATTTGACTGAGTCTCACACCCAGTATATAGTGAATTTTAAGATTTTTTAGACAAACTCTGTGATTAGAAAAAAGCTTGTTCAATCTAACTGGAGTCAATTGGATTCTCTTGAAGAAAAAAAAAAAAAACCCCCCGATATTTTGTCAGGGAATCCCATTTTACTTGACGAGACTGAACAAACATGATGTCTAGAAGCAAAACATTAATTTTATGTTTTTTTTTTTTTTTTTTTTGCTTATCTTGTATTAGTTATTATGAATATTATTGGAGGAGGAAAAAAAAAAATGATACTTACAGAATAAAAGGTTATTGGAATGTGTATGGACATAATGATTGGGTCAACCGAATATGATATGTAGAGAAGAAGTGATGGTTCATGTATGGTGAAAATGAAAAAGGACATCTCTATGTGGTTGACAAATATCATTACCCTTTCATCTTGGTCCAAAGATCTAAAATACATCAAAATTAAAATGTCTTTCAAGGGTCAATTTAGAATTAGACTTATTTGTATAAATACCCCCTGAATTTTTTTTAATTTGATAATTTAATCTTTTTTGTTCAAATTCGTAAAAATTTGAATGATTTTTTTACATATAACTTGCACATTATAGTCCAAGAAGAGCATTATTGATCATTTTTGTTTAAGTTCAATACAAATTCTTTTAAAAATTTGAATCTTAATTCAATTATACTTAAATTTAAACCTAAACTTTAAAAGAAATTTATATTAAAATTAAGCAAAAATGATCAAAATTATCCCTTTTGAGCTATAGTGCGTAAGTATTGTGCAAAAAAATTGTCTTAATTTTATTGAATTTAAGTAAAATGAACTAAATTGTTAAAAATTAGTAATTCAAGGGATTGATTGTCAGAAAGTAAAAAGTTTAGGGACTAAATTATCAAATTCAAAAAGTTTAGAGGGCATTCATGTAAATAAGTCTTAGAATTATTAAATCATGACCTACCCATAAAGAGATTGACAAAATACATTCCAAAGATTTAAAAAAGCTAAACTTGCATTTTCTTGGCTACATTATTGTTCTAAATCAAATATGTACCTACAAATGTGTAAAGAGTCAAACCCAACACAAATTTGTTGTATCTACAGTGATGGAAAAATGTATCAATATGAACAATAAACCAAACTTATGAGTCTTGACTCTTGAAAGCCACAACAAATTCTGTACTTTGACATCTCTACGTATGTATCCTTTTGTCAAAGAATAGATTTGGTGTACCGGCCTTACGCTCGTTGCCATAAATATAATCAATTTCTTTTAAAAAAAAATTCATCAATTTCATAATAGTCAAAAAATGCAGGAAAAAATCTCACAAAAAAAAAAAAAAAAAGAACTTCTAGGTATACGAGTGTTTTATGCTTAACACTGTTATAATCGATGTTAAAATTTAAGAGTTATTATTGGGGGAAATAAGCCATGAATAAATAGCATCGTAACAATTTGATACATAATTTTGATTTCTTCTCATTGTAAAATTCTTATAGTATTTTTCCTTAAAAAAAAAAATGTCATAGTTTTGGTCCTTAATTACTCCTGAAATTAATGATGAATTTTGATATTTAACAAAATAAATAATATACTTTTCAGGTCATAACTTATTTTAGATTAAATGCAAAATTGTTGTATAAGAGAGAGTAATAAATTATGGATTGTAAAAATTTCAACAAAGAGAGTTTATCACAAAGCAACATTTAAATTTTTAGACTATTTTTCATTTACGATGCTCCAAAGGAAGACTTATTTGTATTCACTCAACATATAATTTTCTCTCGATGAAAATCTCTGCCAAAACGTTTCCTTGACCAGTTGACACAGTCGAAGCCTAACCTAACAATCTTACCTACCCTTCAGCTTCACACCACTAACACCCAAAAAAAAAAAAAAAAGCCAATGTAACCTTGGAAACATTTAAATATGAATTATTTTTATTTTCATCTGAGAAAGCTTTGTTATAAAGCAAGTCAATAAAATACTTTCTTGGAAATGATGGGACCACCCAGATCTTTCTTTTTCCTACCGAGAAAAAAAAGTCAATCGATGCACTTTTCTAGCCAAAAAAAAAAAAAAGTCAATCAAAGCATTGACTGCATTGAAATTTTGAATTTGACATCTGTATTTGGGTCTCAGATTACATCTCCTTTCATGTTTCAGCTATTTTCCACTTACAGGCACGTCACAGCTACAAGCTGGCTGTAACAAGTTGGGAGGATTCTTGCTGCTTTAGGCTGTCTGCAACATGAGCAACCACTCCGACACCGGCATTGTGAAGCCATTCATTCTTCACCTGGATTAAGAAACCCGCAAGCGAAGTTAGTATTCAAATCCAAGTAACATCTCAAAAAGCAAACATTGAATGGTTAGGATCATTACATGAATGTTGTTATGGGCGAAGAAGGGCCACATTGCCGAATGGAAGCTGACATCGACCTTTTTCCATCCTAACTGCTGTAAGCCGCTTATCATTTCCTCTGTTAATAAAACCAAATACAAAATTACTCCATCACGGCATAGTGAGCGGATCAGGTTTACAATATCTCCCTTATCAATTGATGCATCGACTTTTACCTTCCATAATTTCATGATACTCTACTGTATTTTGTGCGCTTGGCTCATTTTGCGCTGCCTCCTTTGCTTTAGCTGCTTCTGGGGGAAAATGTGGGCCATCGGAGGAGATTGGCAGGCAATAGTCAACATCTACAACATGCTTATAACCATCCAAAGACCGGCGAGGTGGCTATGGCAATGACATTACAGATTAATGATGCAGCTAGAAAATAAATTGAAATAGGGAAAATTCTACATCGTCATAAATGAGCCTAGCAACAAGCCTTCTTTGGAACCAATCGGAAAATTGGCTACGTAAGACACCATACCGACCCTCTACCGCAATATTGTCTACCAATCTCACCTTTCCAATTATGACAAACTTCCTATCCAATCAGTTTTCCCTGCGGATGAAACTCCATCACTACGTAACTAAATTTAAATATATTCCCGTCCTTTTTCAGTAACACATTCCCTTTCTTGTTTCAAATGAGCATGTTATAAGGAATCACCAGATTAATACAATAGCCTTGTTATATTTCTTGTAGACCTCATTCAAAGGTAAAGCACAGAAAAAAAAAATGTTCACCAACTATGGACTCTTTTGATTTCTTTTCCATACAGTCAATAATTCTCGGTCAATTAATCAAAATAGGACCACCATAAACAAGAATATAGGTAAAGAAATTACACCTTAACAAGTTCTGTTTCCCTCCTAATAGATGATGTCCGCCAACCAACCATATCTAGATGATGTTAAGAAACTGATAGCGAAGAGAGGATAAATGAAAGATATGTTAGTCATGTCACTGTGCTTAGAACAGTATGAAAGAGGATACGGTCATAAGATACATTGGCATAAAGGATGCGAGATCTAAAAGCACCCAAGGCAGATCTGCAAAAATAGAGCATACGAAGCCATTAGATTATTAGGGGAGAAAAAACAAAAAGAAAAGTACATGAATTAAAAATTAAATAACAGAAAATTCCAGTAACTAAAAACCGTCGCTTTGCTTACATAAATTTTCCATCTTCACAATCAGAAGCCATTCTCAAAAGAAGTGGAGGTTTATCAGGTTTACCATCAGTGAGGAACAGCTGACTTCCAGTTCGACCAGCTAAAATAGGAGCAATAGGTGCGGCAAGTTTTTCCAAGAGGGGCACTCCCAGAAGAAATGGAAGCTGAACAACACCCAAGGATCAATTAAAGAAAATCACGTGTCTGAACAGAGGGTTCCACCAACAACAGTATGTTTTCAAATAAATTCAAGAATCACGAAGAGCTAACTAGAATCACAAGATTATCAAAGTCCACAGAAAAGAAGGTTAACGCCCTGTTTGGCTAAATTTTGGCTGTGTGCACATTTAGGTTTTTGAACTTTCTTTTGAGCTAATCATATGGTGTTGATAACTATAATGTAAAGGCAAGAAAAATATTTTACTCGATTAGTATGTGATAGTCTCCATTAGAAAGTTCCTGATTTGACTTTGCACAAGCTTTAGAATGCAAAGGATTAAGAAAGTTACGAACCCAGAAGAGAAAGCAATTTAGGTTGTAAAAAATATTTAAACGTTAGCATGTGTAATCATTACAAAATAAAGCTGATACGTAATACCCTTCTGTACAAACCTGCTTTCTCCCTCTTACACCAAGATGCGGAGTTGCCAAGGTAATAAAATTGATTGGCTCCAGCCCAGCAATCGTGCCTCGTTTTGAGGAATATTCTGCCTGTGGATTTGGCATTGTAGGATTTGCAAGATCGTTACTTTTGGAACTACTTGGAGTATTTGGAGAGTAAAGAACTGCAACTGCATATCTGGCGAACAAGCCACCAAGAGAATGGGCCAAAAATGAGATTCTCTTGAGGCTCTCTGTCTTTTGCACAACCTGTGTGACCTGTTTACGATGGAAAGTCACAGGTAATGCAACAAATCGACATAAATTAGAAATCAAAATTTCTACACATGTATGCAAAGATTACAAATTCTCACTTCATCTGCTAAACGCTTTCCAGCTCCATCAATGCCACCAAATGTTTTAGTATAGGTGTTACAGGAACTTGCTGCGAATTAAACATCAAAACCTACATAAACCCCCATACAGAAAATAGACAAAGGGAAAGAAAATAACTGCACAAATGTGCCATACTAAATTTTCCCACCTTAAGACAATGACTGTCTTGAGTTGAAAAACAAAATGCTAGCTTGCTTAATGCTAACTCTAACCTTGTTTTCTGTGCTATTAAACCCTCCAACAAAACATTCTATTATCCTGGCCAGATCACGTTTTTCCTCTTAAGTACGCTGTTTTATGTACCAATAAATATGAGAGTCATATGTTCCTAGAGAAGGCAGTGCGTTGTAACTCTTGATAGAGTTCCTGAGTAAATAAGTCGATTATTATGTTTATCTCATTGCAATTTGTTACTCGATGTTGTTATGCAAGTATCACATTTAAATCAAATGTTATTCTTCGTATGTTTAAGTATCTCCGTTGAAATCCCCTAAATGTCCTACTCTATTAGTGAAGCTATCATACTCCTTGTGTCCAATATTTTGGGCCCGTTTGGGGTAACATCTGGAGATAGTGTTTTGGAGGTTGAGTTGGAAATGTGTGTTTGGGGAGAAAACTTTTGAAAAAGTTCTGTGATATGGAAAATAGTTCAAAAATTTGAAATGTGTCTGGAATAAAATATGCAAAATGGATCTTGATTTATTCGTCTCGTCATTATGAGTATTTTGACATAAAAAACATCTCATTTCGATTTGAAATGAGAAAGTTACGGACTTTTAAAGTTGGAAATTTGAAATCCTAATGGCAAAATGCCATCCAGAGATGTTACCCCAAATAGCACCTAAACTTCAAGGAAAAGACTAGTTGTCAATCTGTGATATGAAATCAGATTAAACAGACAATAAAGGAGATGGACATACCGTAAATTAAGAAGTTTCTACCAAGACGCCTTTTTAACTCTGCTTCAACATATGTCCAATCACTTGGGCTGCAAAACTTAAAACCAAGTTTATGTGAATTGAAAGCCAGAGGAAATTTAACCATGAAAAACTGCCACAAAAGAATTGTGATAAGATCTAAACAAACATTCGTCCACAGATAAGTTAATCCCGAAAATTCAAGACCAGACTCACAACAACAAACACTCGAGGTCAAAAAAGAAAAGCACCAGGGGAATTCAACACATAACAAATTGCCCGGTACTTATCGTTTGTTCAATATGTTAAATGGAGTATGTACCTGGCCAATATGCCGTGAACAAGGACTAGAAGATGATCAGGCCCATTTTTTCCCTTTCCAATGCCTCTGGACGAGCCAAAATTTCCTTCGGTGGTCATTGACATAGCTTGAGCTCTAAGAGCTTGATTTCTCCAATTATTATTTGTGCCTGCACAAAAATGGAGCATGTTCACTAGGTAAAATATTCTGTTACGAGTGTTTATGCAAAATGATTTTGTATGCAACTTCTTTTCACTTCGCTCCACGCAAAGTATAAGGTGTGCTTACAATCACATTGGAACACTTGTCATGATCTATTAAGAATAATTAAAGAACGATAAACGAATGTGGTTTTCGGATTTTGAAAAAGAGACTCTGGATTAGATTCCAGATTCAAAATGGATTATATAGGTTTGGATCCATTAGCCTCCTTGACCTTTGATTGCTCTAGTTCTAGAAAGAATAATCCTAAATATGGAATCTGATAAATCAGAAGGATAAGATTTTCATTCCCATTTCCTCAATTTAAGTTAACACTTTTTCAGCAGCAGTATTCATGATCGCGAATAAAATACTAATAAGGGCTTGTTTGGCATTGTATATTCCAAAAGTTGATTTTGCCTTCCAAAGTCCTAAAGTTGCTTGTCTCGGTGTTTGGAGAACTTTTCAAAATAAAGAGCTTACAATCAAAGCCTTTTTTTTGGAGCATGGGTTCGAACCAGAAAATTCCATATACCGGATTGGTATATGAAAACGAGAAAAATAAGTATAATGCGGATTTCGAAAAAGTGAAAATTTTGATCGGAATTTGATTTGATCCAAACAAGGGCAAAGTCACAAAATGCGAGTGACTTCTCGGAAAAGCTCCTGTACGAAAACTTTTAATTTTACCTAAGCAAAACTGTATAAACTAAATATCAATTTTGTTCCCTTAAACACTTAAAAAATATGGTTTCAACGTTAAACAAAGTCATTAGTTTTCATTTCCTTTCTTCTAGTGCCTAAAACATAAGCAAAAGTAATCCCAAACGAATCCCAAAAATCTAATTAAAAAAAATAAAGCTTGTGGCTTCTTTATTCCCTGGACCTACAGAAATTCAAAATTCCAATTCCTAATTCAAACTCTCCCCAACAAAATTCACATATTAAATTAAAATAAGGAAAATTAAAGCTAGCAAAATAGAAGGGGAATTACCAGAGGAGAAGCTCAAAGACGAGGAAGAGCAGCAAGAGGAAGACGACGAACAAGAAGGCGAAGCCGAAGAAGAAGATGACGACGAAGAAGAAGAAGAAGAAGACGACGACGAACTCACGCCGCCATTTCTGCAAGTGGCAGTGAATCTTGGCGAGTATCCGCAGCGCGCGTGAATCAGAGGAGCCGAGGCCATCGGGGTGTAAATATAGGCGTATATATATAGCACAGACAAACCCAGTTAGGAGAGAGAGGGAGAGAGAAGAAGCTAGAAGAAAGATCCGAACTTTCTCGTTTCAATCAAAGCAAAGTCAGCATCCACGCCATAATGTTTGTTATCCTTCTCTATCCTTTACGCAAACCCCCACGCCTCTCTCTCTCTCTCTCTCTCTCTCTCTCTCCTCTTTCTCTCTCTCTCTGTGTCTGTACCTTCCGATTTCCTTGCACAGAAACAATCAACAATCAGTGAGGTGCAAATTATGTACAAAAACAGTTTTTCCTTTTTCCTTTTTCCTTTTTTTTTTTTTTTTTTTTCCTTTTTCTTTTTCAGCTTTAGATATTAATTAAGACTGTGGGCCTGTTTGATGCACAAGTTCAAGATGAGATTTTTAAGTTTAAATAGTAAATTTTTTTGAATTTTCAGAAAAGATAAAAAACTATTTGGGAAAAAGACAAAAACTTTTTAGGAAAAAGACAAAAAAAAATTTGAAAATCTTAATTTGGAATTAAACTCCAAACTCACCCTGTATGTTAATAAATTAATCAATTATATTCCCCTTTTGAGAGAAAAAAAAAAAAAAAAAGATTCACTAAAAAAATGTTTTTTTTTTCCTGCTGAAAAGATTCACACTGTCACACACAATTATTTTTTGGCAATTATTTGTCCCGACAAATCTGAAGAAGACACCTGTCCGACTGGACGAAAATTTAAAAAAAAAATACACAAAAAAAATCTGGAGCTGAGAGTCTGAGACTGGGACGGTATGTCTAATCTATTGCTTATTTGTTTACTTTTTTTTTTTTTTTTTTTGCTGGAATGCTTATTTGTTTACTTATTTATTAAATAATTTAGAGTAGAAGATTGAAATTTATATCTTATATTAAAATTATAGTTAGATCATGTCTATAAATTATGGACTTATGAATTATCAATCTATGATAATTGGTGTTAGGATTTTTATTTGGAAAAAGAGAATATCATTCATACTAAAAAAAAAAATCGTACGTATAAACTAAACAAGATAATGCGACGATTCGCACTACAATGAACATGATCTTCAACTGAGACTGGTTCCATCAGTAAAATCTGATGACGTTCAAAAGAAAAAAAAATACATGTTTGAGGCTCGAAAATAAAAAAATACCTTGACACATTAATATCGAACACATATAAGACTCTTTCTGAATAAATCTCTACAATCGATGGAAGTTTTTGATTAATTGAAAGCCACGACTTTCTAGCATGAAGGCCACCGTCCACTCCACATGGACATAAATTTAGTGTAACAAACGAATCACCACAAGACACTACTCCAAACCATATGGGGATACCACCGTCATAAATAAGAGCTTTAACTAAATAAAAAATTAAAAAAACAATAAACAATAAACAATAAACAAAAAAATAAAGCCCAGTATCTATTTGGTGTATAAAGCACCATTAATACATAGAAAAGACAAAATAAAAAATAAAACACAACCACACGGGAGGATCATTGAGACAACATGAGCGATGCGACTTGAGTAAGAGTGTCTTTAAACAGAGAAAAAGAGAAACAGAGAAAGAGTGTCTTTAAACAATTGAGGTAAACAATGTGGTAGGGGTTTTCAAGAATAAATAAATGGGAGAGATAGTTGGAACTTTGTTAGAATACCTATGTAATATAATTATCTTTTAAAAGTAGAATAATTAATTTTCTCTCTAAAAAAATGATTAGCATTGTCTTCGCATTATTGCTTAGTACTAAATTACACGTGTTATTACACAATGTTAAAATTCACCGATTATTTTGAACATTATTATTAACTAAAAGAAATTTATAGATAATATTGATCTTATAAAAAAAACGAGTCTTATAACATGAAATCTACAAATGATATTGACCTTCTGTCAGTTTTGGTGTCTTTCTTCATAGAGAGAAAAAAAAAAAAAAAAAAAAAAGTTTTGGTGTCTTTCGTTATTGTTATATCATAGTTTGGTTTGAGCTTATCATAAACACCATAGGTGGGGCGGTGGGTCCACATGGTCAAAACCCAAATGGCAATGGCGTATATGGAGAAGCTTGGGATAAGGGTCTAGGTTTGACAGTACCGATAACGGTGAGGTCAAACGTCAGAGTTTAATCCCATGTCAATCCACCGTTTGCTCTCTTCCACATTAATATATATATATATATATATATATATAGACACACACACGCACACAATATATATATACATATGTGTATATATATATGTATGTATGTATGTATATATATATATGTGTATGTATGTATTTATAAGGGCTTCTACAAAAACGACATGGTGGTCTAATGAGCCGAAAGATAACCCCCTCCAATGGTCTTAACTATGAAATTGAAATCCCCAAACGCACAAAATAATTGTCAATTTAAAAAGAGTGGACTTGGGAGAAGATTGATGGTATACTTGTGTCCATTAGTAATTTATTGGGATCACTAAATAGGATCCAATTTAAGAATCTGTACATGCATGTCACATATTATACGGGTATTATTGGCTCCATAATATAAACCAAGTTTTGTAACGAAGTTGTCCATTTCGTTAGAGTGATTATCAAAAATTAAACTAGTCCATGCAAAAATTATGTGAGTCTCTTTCATTGGAAAGCAATTTCAATTTTTTCATTGGAGAAGCTTGCAGTGCCTTGGGGGCTGAAATTTTGAGAGTGAATGTTGTTGTTATAACTTATATATCCTTTTACCAAAAAAAAAAAAAAAAAAACACACTCACACACACACTTACTTATATCAATGTAGTTTGGTATTGTTTGGAGATATGATCTTTTGGTTAGAAAGCATGTCTTCTTTTGTTGTTGGATTGCTAAGTTCCTTCGGCTCTAGAAAGTTCCTTTCTTTGGCCTAGCTACTAGATCAACCTGGTTGAGCACTTTATGTCTTTTCAAGAAGATGGCGTAACTTGTCTTTTTCTTTTCTAATGCATTTAGGAAGTCATTTGGTGGAGTAATTAAAAAATTGAGATCGTTTATGTCATTACGCTATCTCTTATAGACTTTAAAAGAAATATGACACTATTAACTAAATAGAAATGATCTAATTTAATTTTATTTGAAAGATGGATTTAGTTTATAATGCAACAAAATATATTGGGCGAACATGACCTATATTTAAGTTGCCGAATATTAAATTTGGGGGCATCTTGGGAGGAGAAAAATGAAAGACATCCTTATTACTGTACTAACTTATATTGGTGATTAATATCGAGTTTTATATAGCTACAGACGTTGGTTACATTTTTCTCCCAGCTCTTTTTCTTTTTATAAGTAGCTCTTCCTTACTATAGGTTTGGTTGAATTATTTTGTGTTTTCTAATAATGCGCTTTTCCTATTGAGAGGGTAGTTCTTTCAAAAGAAGAGGAGGGAAAAAAAAAAAAAAAAAAAATACAAAAAGACACGTTGTTTCCTGATCGATGCAAGATAGTCCATGTTGACAGGGCACTTTCGTAGGATAAACGACATTTACTTTACTTAATAACATAAGTGCCAAGGACCTTTTAAATGATAAAATAACATAAAGCTGTTTTAGGACTTTGACAAGACAGCAACATTTAAAACATAAATAATATCTTAAAATTTTAAAAATGCTATGGTATATTGTGAATCAAAATGTAGAATCTTTACACGGCAAAGAGCATGTCGTCTTCCATTAACGACAACAAACTTTCTGAAAAATACGACATGTCGTTTCCATGACTGGCAATTTATATGTCGTGTAGATTACGACTGGTGACTTCTCGTCGTTACTACGATTGTGAGATGTCGTTTTTCATAAATTAAAAATTCATATATACTAATTAATCATATAGTTACATAAACGACAATACTTTATAATAAACGCCATGATGTTGGTCTGTCATTTGACCAAATATTCTGGAGCAAAAAAAATTAAAAAAAAAAAATTTTAACGACTCAAAAAAAAGGAGGAAGAAAGGGAAAAAAAAAAGGGAAAATAATTAACGCATCTAATCTCCCATTTCCTTTGGCTAGAGTAGAGATCCAGAGACTAAGCAATAGAATGAAAAGGTCTCAAAATATGAGTTACGGTGTGGTTGCAAGTATAATTTAGTGATAATACCACATGTGACTTCACTTAAAAGTACAGAGTTTGAATCTTCTCACCCTCAAGTTTAAAATATATATATATATATATATATATATGAGTTTAGTTTTATTTGCACCATCACAAGCTCAACGCCACAATTGTTACGAAAACAGTGTGAAATCCTCAATTTAATGAACCCTAATTGTCAAGAGCTTATTCCCAAAGATCACCACAGTCTCGATTCTATAATCAAGCAGAATACAATCCTCCATTTCACCAATCTCTCTTCTCGTAACAATAGAGAGAAATCACAAAGAAAATTTGAGTTACAAATATCGCTCGAAGACACTCAAGACATACTAGTGTTTTGCAAGAATGATCCTAATCTATTCACAGTACTTTGAAATATTGCGATCAAAATAAGAATCTTATCTTGCCCTGTAGTTTAAAGAGAAGAAAGAAAGACATCCTAACTGTCGCGTCAATCCATGTGATTGTGATTTTGGATTATTTGATATGTTGTTCTAAATATCCTTGTTATATCTGTTCAATATTGGTTGCACTTTATCTCACCAAGGCCGACTAGCTGAGTTTTATTTATTTTTTGGAACGGCATTTTTTTTTCTTTGTTTAATGCTAAAATTAGATAATGGGTACGTCATATTCTCTCAAAAAGAAAAAGAAAAAGAAGAAAAAAGATTATGGGTATATATTAGGGACCGCGTAAGGATATGCCAACTAGAAAAGTAGTGGGCGGCATAAAAGAGCACGTGCACTGCTCATTCAGAGAATAAAGCATAAGGCGTATTTAGCATTTTTCTCAAACTTTTTTTTGAAAAAGAGTAATATGTATATTTGTATATTTTATGTAGCTTATGAAGTCGATGAATTGAGCATTTGAGGCAAAAGTTCTTTCAAATTGAGCTATATATATGTGTGTGTGTGTGTGTATATATATTTATTTATTTATTTACTGCTAGCTGGGAAATAACATCATGAACCCACCTTATCCAAAGAATAAAGGTTCACATAGAATTGTCCCCCCTTGTATCTGTGTTTGTATATACGAAATTTATTTTAAGATTATCACCATTCAATTTTCCCTTTTATATTTCTATTTTTAAATAAGAAAATCCTAATTGATATTAGCAGGAAACAAAATTGCTTTCATGAAACATTATGGATATAAAGATGATTTTTAATAAAGAGAATAAACCCATGTGGCTAATTAACAACTTTCTTATTGACACATACATATAACACTTTTGGCCACAGTTTAGCTAAAATATATATGGCCAAACGATCCGGCTATATTTTAAAAATATTACATTTTTAAAGAGACATAATAATGTTTATTACTTTTTATGATTTTTTATTTAACAAATCTTTTTAGAAGTCAATTTTTCTTTTTGAATTCAAAAATTATTTTTGAAAGTGTTTGAATGAAATATTAAAAAAGCTAGCGCTTTTAATCCTGACAAACTCGCAAGCTCTTTTAGAAGAAACGAGACTTATAAACATATATATATATATATATATATATATAGCTTTTTTTGGGAGAGCTTTCTTAAAAATATGAAAAATTATCATAATTTTATAGGGAAAACACCTGAATGATATAAATTTAAAGACCATTGCACCAATATAACATAAAAAATTAACACTAGATTAATATTATACAAAATTAAACTAAAGTTAACTACAATTTATGTCATGTTAGTTAAGAATATAAAATTTGTGTTATGTTGGTTAATAGATGACAAAAAAATGGTTATTTAGGTAATTTTCTCTAATTTTTTTTTTCATATAAGTATTTAGTTTATGATTTATTATTCATCAACGAATTACAAAAGGAAGATCTCATTTTATGCTTAATAAGCTCTTTTAAATTTTTATCCTCATGGTAACTTGAAAGTTGTGACTTTTCCTTCTCTTTTTCTACAATTTAAAAGTAAAATTATATTTTTCAAAACATATATGTTATGGTTCTCAAGACCTTCCACTTCAATGCTTTTTTGATTTTTACATAAGAGCTTGTTTGGTAAAAGGGAAAAGTAGAGAGAGAGAAGAATGCGGAGATTAATGAAAGAAATTTAAATGTATGGTTATTGGGTGTTAAAAAAAAAAAGAAAAAAAAAAGAGGAAATGAATTGAGAGACAAATAGTAAATCCTTTCAATAAACCTAAATTTTAATCTCTCTAAATAAAGACATATAAGGAGGGAATCGATACCAAACATAACAATATCCTTCTCTTTGTCCCTATTTTTCTCTCCTCAATAAATTTTATATGCCTTTCTTTCCTTCCTAGTTACTTAAACATAGTTTAAGCTTAAGAAGTACCATACTCCATAATCATATAAAGACCATAGACCATTTACATATAGACATATTAATGCGTTCGTAGAACTAATTAACTAGTAATTGAAGGAAAAAAAAAAAACCAAAAAAAAAAAAACAAAACAAAACAAAAAAAAGGAACTATATTCGAAGAGAAACTAGACGAGTACATTGATTTTATACATATATATACACATACTATATACATGTAGGTTTATTTAAAACATTAAACACGACTAATAATTAGGAAAATTAAAATTCTCAAATAACCCCATGAAACGATCACATAATGGAACAAGCGTGGGCGTTTTCATCACTAAACATGGAGGTGGCCTTGTGATCAACGAGGGTCGAATAAGGGGGTTGTTCATGACCATAATAACCTTCGCCAAAATGATCGTCACCGTTATGGAGGTGGTAATTTTGGGAAATGATGGAGGGCATATTCGGTACATCGTAGGTGGTGAAAGGGTGATATTCATGATGATAACTCTCGCCCTGATGGTGCTGACAGTAGTACTGCTGAACAGCGACGTTGTGTTGGTACTCCGGCGTGTACGGGTACAGCTCTGCCTTTTTCCCGATTTTCCTCACCGTCTTCAGAATCTTCTTTTGCTCCGCCCACCCCATGACTGTCACCTTCTGCATGTTCATGTCCACATCGACATCATCCACTCCTGTAATATTTATTCTCGACGCTTAAGTGACATCTTATTGACATCATTTAACTAAAAAAAATATACATCATATCAGATTAAGAAAATATGAAAATTTATCAGGAGGAGCATGTAATACAGATCTGACTAAAAGCTACGTTTTTATAATATCGGAACATCACGAAATTCTCCGGGGTGTATATATATATATATATATATATATATGTTTGTATGTTTACCTTTAAGTTTCTTGAGAGCTTTCTTTATCTTGCTCTCGCAGCCAGCGCAGTCCATTTGTACTATCAACTCCACCGTCTGCAGTTTCACAAAACCAAGAAATTTTTTTCATTAATTAATATTATTGGACAAACATTCAATACATGAACAAATTAGAAGCTATATATATATATATATATATATATAAAAAATCTTCACGAGGTTCTCTAAGCTATGTATGAAACTATTAGTGTGTGTACGTGTGTGTGTGTGTGTATTAGAAAGTCTTGGACATGATAGTAAAAACAGTTCCGGAGAGCCAGGCGCAAAGGCTTTGGTAACAAATGCATGGTGTGTTAATATACATATATATATATATATATAAAGAGATATCCATCGTTTTGTATCATCACCACCAATATGTGTGAACATTTTTATGTCATAAATTCGAGCGCATGGACTCTTTCTCAAATTTCAGAAACTTCCAAACATAACCGATCAAAAGAATACACAGACAAATATAAACATATATATATATATATATATATGTATAAACGCATAAATATATATACATGATCGACAGACGAAGAAAAACAAGCTCAAGATCACAAAGGGCGACAGAGATATCGATCTCACCGTCATGTTTGGAGCTAGCTAGCCAGAGAAATCTTGCCTTTCTTTTGTCAACGAATACTATAGATGTGTGTGTGCGGTGTAATTATATATATATATATATATTATATTATATTATATATTATAGATATATATATATATATGTAATATAAGCCTTATAACATGTAACAACTAACGATGACGTGAAGCAAAATGATGGAGTGGGGTCTCAATATATAGGGCGACAGAGAAGCATAAATCTTATAAATTGGCTAGTCCTTGAGAAGCAATTTAGCAAGTTCCACCAAAGCCGGATAAGAAAGAATTAGTCCCCACAGGCTATATAAATATATGAATATAGATTTTCTTTTTTCTCAACTTGCTTTGAAGCGACAAAACTTGCTGGAGACTTTTGGAAAGTGCAATGCAAGTGCTCAGAAATTTAAAAGGGCGTGACTTTCTGGGCCTCCTCGAATATCTTACTTTTGCAGCAAGATCGCATAAAGAAGACCCAATTATTGTGGTCAATAATAAGATTGGAAAGTAGTTTATAAAATATATATATATATATATATTTCTATATTTAGATATATATTACGGGGGATAAGTTGTGTTTTAGCACAATCTCGCGCTTTTAAGAATGCCAAATCCATTTTTGTGGGTTTATTTTGACAAAATTTGATCACACTTAAGTATGAAAAGGTCCATTTTTGTTCAAATTGATCAAACTAAAGGTGATTCAAAAGTCTAGCAAAATAGTATTTTCGCACTGTTTCGCTAATTAACACGAAATAAGAATATAGAAAGTTATCGTGGTATTTTTCAAAACAGAAGAGTTTCAATAAAAACATGCCATTTTAATAAGACATTGGGCCCTCAAAAAAAATTAAAAAAAAAAAACATTGGGATATTTTAGGTGACTTAACTACATCATTGTCATCGATAGTAGTTATCGTCGTATATATGCATATGTAATACACTTGTTAACAAAGCATTTCTGTCTATTGTCACTAAATTAGTTATATATAATTAGAACTTTATTATTTAATTAAGGTGCAAATAAATAACTTTTACTTGATAATTTGCATTTTCAAAAGACGAAATGATCAAATAATTAATACGTTAAGATAAGATATGTGTCTTGACCATTAACCTAATTATTACATTAAAAATAACGCGTACTTTTGACTATTAATTGATCCAAAATAGAGATCATATAGTGGTTTAACCAGGGAGCTGAAACATAAGAAGTTCGAGGAAAATCATTAGGCTGGACTTATATGATATACTAGTATATATATATATATATATATATGTACATAAACAATAATTAGAGAATATAATAAATAATAAACCCCCTCGTCCAGTTTTGATGCTGTTCATGAGCCGTTGACAAGTTAACCACTTTGCAGAGATTTCTTCAATGAGCTAAACACGATGAACCACAAGCCTATCCTGTTTGATGTTGACTTTGACTTGGTAAACTTCTTGTTATTATAGAGCATTCATGATGAAACTAGACTTTAAATAAAATTACGTACCGAAATATATAACTCTAGAATATATTATAGTATATTAGGGATTTTTAATTTAATAATAATTGCCAAAACGCAATTAATATTTTTCCTCAAGGATAATGATATATATTGGCACAATGACTTGTGCATTGGCATTACTTGAAAATATGTATTTGTAGGGAAAGTTCCGAGTAGAAGCTGAACAAACATATTTAACCGACAATATATCAGATTTCTGCATTAAGAATATTAAGCCGAACTTCTTTAGTGTAACTAATATAAAAACTCTACCATGCATGAGTCTGAAAGGGTTTATATTAGCTATTTTATGTAGCATCTTGGAAAGGGGTTTTGAGTAGGAGCTTTTATATTTAAAACTTATTTATTTATTTATTTTTATTTGAAAGTCATAATGTCCGTTTGAGAGAAGCATTCGAATGAAAACATTTAAATGAAAAAATTTGAACAAAATTAGTTAAACCGTCATACGAACTAGTATTTGGATGTTATTAACATTCCAAACAGAAACATTTAAATATCCATTTAGAAGTAGCTATATATATATATATGTATATTTCAAAAATACTCTAGAGGATATCAGAATGGAGTTTTTTTTTTTTTTGGGATTTTTTCTCCTTTAAGAATTAAAATTCAAGTGACATTTAGATTATGGTACATTTTCAATTGTGCCTACCAAACACATATTCGTAGAAATTATTCAAATGAAATAATTCAAATATTGATAAATTATTGCGCCAAACAAGAGATAGTCTGATACCGTATATAATAAACATATAGATATATATATAGGAATCTGCATTTATACACATATCTATAATATGTGTGTGGTGTAGTATCTAGTTAACTCCACAATGCTTCGTGAGAAAAATAAATCGACGTGACAAAGATAAGAACAAGCGTTTACTAAGTGAGGATCACCGCAATAATTAATAATACAAATTGATCTTTCTTTGAACCTATTCGTTTTTAAATATCACATCAATTACGTATGTTGAAACCAATACATAACTAAACAAATGAATATTGTAAAAGAATTTCTCACCTTAAAGTAACAGATATAACAGTTTAGGTATTGACTTGAAACTGCTACACAAGTTGGTTGGTCAGTAAAAATTTTTTGGATTTCAATTTTTGTTGGACTTTTTGTGACCAATTAAGTGCAAGTCAGATTCGCGGTCATACGTGACAAGCCTAAAGATAATCATGCAAATAGGGATGGTAATAGGACGGGTTCGAGATGAGATGGTCTTCTCTCCAACCCGCTCCACGATTAAAAACACCCCCATACCCATCCTGTAATCCGTTTAAATTGACAGGGTTGGAGTGGGTTTTCCCCGTCATAGGAAGTAAAAAATAAAAAGACATAAATATGAGACTTTAAGTTAAAATAAATCAAAATTATAGTATTCAATTTTTCACATATTAAAATTTAATACGTGAAACGTATATATTATAAAACATCTTGTATAATATTATAGTATAAAAGTAATATAAAACAAAATGAGGTGGGTAAATGGAAAATAGAGTCGGGAACCCCTAAACCCGTCCCCGCCCCGTTACCACTGACGGGTTAAATTTTTAACATGTTTATAACCCCAACCCATTTAGATCAGGTTTTCTCTGTCCCATTTAAGTCTAGTCCCCGTAGGTTAACGGGTTGACGGGGAAAATTGCCATCCCTACATGCAAGGCATGAAAGCAATCAAAACTATAATTTTATCAACCGAAGTTAGATGTATTACATTAATTAAAACTGTAGCAAGTGGCAATATTGTTAGGAAGGTTTAAGGTAGAACGTCTTATTTTGTACTATTTATTTTGTACTATTGACAAGAATTGTGTTTCAATCGTTAGATTAATTTTTTAATGTTTGATTTGTTAAGTATTCACGTTAAAAATTTACAGCACAAAATATAAAACTGCTCCAGTCAAATATCAAAACACTAAAAGATTTAATCCGATAATTAAAATAGTAATTTCACATTTTAAAATAAAAGGTGTTGCCGTAAAAACTCATATTTTGCCAAGGAATTTGGTAAATGGGAAAAAAAGTCTCATGCTGTTCTTTGCATTTTACGACTCATGGTGTATGCAAAGTTTAAGAAGTGAAAATTGAGAAAGAGATCGAAGAAGACACTTGCTTCAGCTAGAGTCGTGTTGCTTGACTTCAAGCCGACAGAGAACATTGGAAAGTTTCTATTTTGCGGCTAATTTGATTTCCGTACGTCCACAGAGTGGTTGATTTTATGGGATTCAGATTTGATTTGTTCCCATTTAAATTGACGCTGAGTGTTGAATATTTTTAAGAGAAGTTAACCGAATTGATGCTTGCAATTTATGTTTATATGGGGCCAATTACAATTGCTCCTCATTACTGGAAGTTCTCTTTTCTCTTAGTTTGTGAACGTGGGCACATTGCCGAACATCGTTAAATATCTGTATTCTCTTTCTCCTTTTCTTTTTCTCTTTAATTTCTTAACATCATATCATGGTTTCGATTTAGGGCATCTCTTCCATCTTAACCCACATGGCGTTAATGTTTCTTGCAGCATTCCTAATTAGAAATCATTCACTCTATCACCGTCATCAATTCTTCGTTGATCTCCGTCTCTGGCCACCAGAGACGGATGGAAAGAGAGCCTAGGAGGGTCCATTCACTCTACCCCCTCAACTTTTGTTTTTTGTTTTGTGTTTTGTGTTTTTTGTTTTTTTTTTAATAACCCATAATTTTAATTAAATTTTCATGGTAGCCCCTCTAAAAATAAAAATTTACTTATAATGACCCTCTTGTTATCTATGATATAGTTATTAGTCCCCTTAAGAAAAAGTTATGGCTTTGTCATTGCTGTCCACCATGGGTCCATCTCTCCCTCTATTGTCGTCATGTCTCCATCTACCGGAAAAAAAGAAAAAAGAAAAAATATATAATATAAGCTCTAATGAGGCTTCTTGTTTTTCGACCTATGGCCCTTCTTGTCCACAGCTTTTGGCCTTTGTTGATCTCGGCTTCTAGCCATCGTCTTGTACTTTTTGGCTAATGCCCTTTGCTTTTTCGTAGCTTATGTGTACGTTCTTTTCTCTAATAATATACTCTCTTAAGACGAGCTTATCAAACTGTAAAATAATGTAATAAAGAAAGGTAATAGAATTGAAAAACAAAGTAAAATAATAGACAATAGTATCATTAATTTCTTTTCTACTATTTATTTATCTATTTGATGAGGTAAAGAGAAACAATCACATTCCTTTCTACCATTTTACTAAACTTAATAATGTTAATTTAATTAATCTAATTACAAAATTATCTTTTTACACAATTAAAAAAAATCATTCACACATGAAAACTTATTATTAGTATATTAATAAATTTAATATTTATTACCTTTGATAATGAATCAATACTAAGGAGACGCAAGAATTGAAATTTTCGTTTTTCCTTCCCTATATTGTGAAGGGCTAATGACAACTCATTTTCCCTCCAAGTCATGCTGTTTAATCAGTTTGGGTACTCCGTCTAGTTTCTTCTTTCGGGTGTCTTCTCTATGTCTTGTCTACTTGATTCCAATGCATGCGTTCTCTTTCTCAATTTATTTTCTCTTTAATTTTTAACAAGAATTGTTTACCTTTGTCCCGTCGTCAACCAAATTTGAAATTATAATTAATATTAGGAACAAACTTTTATACAAATAAACGACAAGATTAAGCAAACTCATGCTTCATTTCCTTCTACAGTCTACCCCTAGGTAAAATTTTTTTTTTTGGCTTGACCCTAGGTAAATTAAAAAAATATAAATGCGAGTGTATATCATTCCCCAAGCTTCAATCCCCAATAAGAATGACATAATACACTTCACAAAACAGGGAATCGATGTAACGATATCGGTCTCAGTCAAGTAGAGAGAAAAGATGCTGATCTGCCGATCGGATAACCGACATTGTAAATTGGGTACGCTAGACGTCGGCTTTGTGTCCAGAAATGGTTGTTTTGTTATAGAGCGCGAATGCACGTTTAATTTTGTGCTACTATGGAAATAAAAAATAAATAAGGACAAACCACACTTTTCTCTTCATTTGTAAGTTGGTAATAGACGTCCCAAATTGAACAATTAGGCCTCAGACAAAGCAAATAAAGGTAAGGCCGGACTCGTAGAAATCAAAATCTAGGTGGTTTATTCAATGTTAATCACCTTAGTTTTCTCCACCTAAGTTGTCTCTTGCATGGTATGAGGTGACCATAAATAGCCTCTCATCCCAAAGTATACCTACCTGAAAGAAAAAGAAAACTTGATCGGAAACTTCTAGAAAATACTGAATCAGCAATGGCCGAGAAGGAAGGAGGAATCATCAAGACCGGCCATGAGGAGGGCTTGAAAATGGCGGTTTCTCTGCTGGAGGAGTTTGGACTTCCTGCGGGACTCTTGCCTCTTGAAGATGTGATCGAAGTCGGCTTTGTGAGGAGCACTGGCTACATGTGGATCCTGCAGAAAAAGAAAGTGGAACACAACTTCAAATTGATTAGCAAGCTTGTGAGCTACAGCACTGAGATCACTGGCTATGTTGTGCAGAAGAAGATCAAGAAGCTCAAGGGAGTTAAGGCGAAGGAGCTCATGTTGTGGCCTCCGGTGAGTGAGATATTCATCGACGATCCACCCACCGGGAAGATTCACTTCAAGAGCCTTGCTGGGATCACCAAAACTTTCCCTGTCGAGGCCTTTGCCGCTGGCCAGTAAATCGGTTTAATCATCTTGACCATCAAACAGTCCAAGGTCTACAAGATACATGAAACTTCATACTTGATTCAGTCTCTCACAACCCGAATTCTACAAATACAACGTCTTTTCCTTTTTCATCTTTTCTTTCTAGTTTTTCCTTATTTTCCTTATTAAAGGCCTTGTTTCGGTGGAGGATCTCATGATGATTGATGGTATATTGAGTAAAGAATAAAAATGATGATGCAGTATAACATTTCTTTTTCTGCTGATAAAAATAATTTCCTCTATATTCTTTTCGAGCGATCCTCCAGTTAAATGGCTAGTTCACTTTTCACCTATGTTGTAAAACTCATAAGCACATCTTAAACATTTAAAATGCCTCGTTACAGAGTTACCACAAAATCAAAAAAACAAAAACCGCAAACAGGGTTCGCAACGTAGGTGAGCATCCTAATGAATGAAAAGATAGAGCAGAGTACAAATTGCCACCACAAAGAGAAAGCAGAGGAGCAAAGATGAGTCAACGGCTTTTATTTGAAAGTTTACTCAGTTGAGCTATAACTCCTTACGTTTGAAAGTTTACTCAGTTGAGCTATAACTCCTTACGTAAAATAGAACCGCGTACTCTAAGATGCATAATACAGAGACTTTATTGAGCAAGGATCATAAAAGAATCACCCTTTTTACTTAATTTAGCTAAATGCAGTAACAAAATCTCTAAGGTTCATAATTCTATTTGAGGTTTTTTCTTCAGTTATTGACAAACGATCATCCGAAACTATTTTTCGGCAAGCAAAAGCATCAAACTAACACCAACATCAGTACATGACATACCAGGAAACGATAGGGTGAGTAAGCACAATAAAGGCAGCACAAGTATAGGAATTCCACCACTTAATTGCTCCCAATACATTTTCCAATTCGAGTGACTAGTAATGAATCAAAGAATGACTGTATGATATTCTATATGGCAGCTTCTCAAACAAAAGCAGAACGTATAGATTTATAAAATTCGAATATATAAAATTAAACAAATAAATCAGAGGACCTTGTAATTTCTATAGATGCTCGTGAAAAATGTATGTTTTGATCCTATAACTGCAAAAATGTTCTGAGCAGTAGTTCAACTATCCCTCTTCTCTATCATCCAGTGATCTTTGGAACAATTCCCGAGTTGAACACATATAAGTCCATCAAGGTGTTATAATGACCCTTCTCGATTTCCTCTTCTTTAACCTGATGAAGGAGGAGAGTCTCAATAATCAAATCTTCCCAACTGATAACATCAACTTTCGTTCCCTTCCTCTTCTTTCTCGGCTGTAAATCGTCCACACAAGAAATGCTCCTGTTATCATCTGAACCAGCAATCAATGGGAGCATAATCCTATCAATGCGCTGCTTGGCGGCACTAATATTTTCTCTCCTCTTCTCGTACACCTTGCAACCGGCAACGAAAGACGGTGGCAGAGCCTCCAATCCCACATCTTTCTCCAATATCTGCTTCAGCAAAAGCTTCTTGCTCAATTCCGACTCTCCAGTCCACCACTCTGTACAAACCCGAAAGTCAAAATCACATATTTCCCTACTATAAACCTCATTACCCTCTTTTACAAATTTCTCATTACTCACTTCACTTGAAACTTTTGCATACACCATGGACAAGCACTCCGGCGAAAGCATAAAATTCTCCATATCACCACCACTTACTAGCGCACTCTTCTCATCAAAACCTACCTTAAAGTACCTAGAATCGTCTTCCCGACAAACTAAATCGGTCCCATTATCAAAACCCTTTGTTAAACACTCGCTAACCGTATCTTCCAAATCCAACCTTAAAATCTCCAGATCCCTCTTCTCCTTCCCACCAGGATTTGACATGGACTTCTTCTCCATGTACTGAATCACGAAAGGCGCGTTTTTCATAATGTTCTTGACAGTAACATCCTTTCCCCAAGGCAACGCTTGAGCAACCTTAACAAGAGCATTCAAAAGCTCTCTGTACCTAGCCTTACTAGTGTGAACCTTGGCATGAACTTCTTTGGCGATATCTTCAATCTTGACCTTAACCTCATTCAATTCACCGACGAATACCAAAACCGCGACAATAACCGGAAGCGGCCTCCGACCGGTGGTCAACGACCACTTGACCATGCACTGGATCAAGAAAATCCCTTGCTTTCTCATCCTCTCCTTCTCGTCCTCCCCGACGCCGGCGAAGCTTCGGGAGTTCCGCAACCATCTCTCGAACGAGCTAATGATATCGAATTCGGGATAATCTTCGGTACGCTTCAGATTCTGAAACTCGACGACGCGATAAACCATCCGCCCAAGCTCAAACTCGTCGGAGCCGATCACCGACGAGACCTCCGCCATTGGCAGCGACTTGTTGTCCTTCCTCATCACAACGTAGGCGCAAGCGCCGACGAAGATCGTGAACCAGTGGCCTTGTCCGTACTCGCCCTCGGTGATGGTGGCGACCATGGATTTAACGTCGTTTGACTTGGATCCCGACAATCCGAGCTTGTAAACGATGTCGTCGATGAACTTCTGCGCCTCATAGACCTTCTTCTCCTTGTAATTGAAGACGGTTCCGGTGCCGGCGGTGCCGACGCGGACGAAGGTGCCTTGGGGGCCACTGATGCCGCCGAAGTGAGCTTCAAAGCTGTCAAATTCTTGGAGGAGACCGCAGATTTCGCAGACCAGGTGGCCGGTGACGTCGTCGCGGACTAGGGATTTGGACTTGCACTGCGTGCAAGAGTTGGAGCTCGACATTGCAGGGGCAAAATTAGGGTTCTGCTGTTAAGGGTTTGTTTTTTTCCCGAGAAAAAGGGACTTGTCTAGCGGGAAAAAGGGAGGCGAGGATTCTACGACGGCGGTGAGGATGAACAGAGAACGTCGGTTGGAGGGAGAGAAGGGCTGAGAATGGCGGAGAGAGGCGGTGGGGAATGGCGGGTAGGGTTTCGAAGTTTTTCGTAATTGTGATTCTTCGCCAATTAGAAACGGTGTCGTTTTATTTATTTTTATTGTTGGTAGGATTTTTTACACGTCAAGTCCCCAAACTTTTTCTCCAGCGAAAAAAAAAAGTCCCCAAACTTTTAAATCTTTGGTACTGGGTCCCCTTATATAAGAATTTTGACAATTGGATCCCCAAAACTTTATTTTTTTGAACGAAATATATTTCAGTGGGGACTTAAACGAAATTTTTTTTTTGAAATAGAATAAATTTTAGTGAAATTTATGTGAGAATTTTAAGTTTTGGTAAATTTATTTGAGAATTTTTAATTTCAGAAGGTAAAAATGATAAAAACATATATATTATTTTTATATAATTAATTTTAGTAAGGATTACATGACGCTTTTTATTTTTAATGGGATAAAATATAGATTATATGATAATTTTTTATTTTTAATAGAAATAAATTATAAAAATTATATAATTTTGAAGGCAAAATTAAAAGATTATAATATTTGAGTGGGGCACTATCCCTCCGCCTCTGGTCTCAAACTTCCATTTTTTTTTTTTTTTTGGCACCTATTTAATCCTTCCTCCAGCAGTCCAGCTTGATATTTTAAGGCCTTACAGTAGGAAATTAGAGTTTAATTAGGATTTCTATTTTTTTTTAATGTTCAGTTTGAGTTTTATTAGGACTCTTTATAGTTTTATTATTAGGATTTGGATTAAAAATTCTATTTGACTTAGGATTCTTAAATAAGTTAGGATTTATTGTCAATTCAGTTAGGTCTTCATTATTAATATTATCAAATTTAAGTTATTTTAGCCACTTTTTTATTCTGGTGCATCAAATATTCAATTTATTTTCTTTTTGGTAGAGCAATATTAAATATATTTTGGATATTATCAATCAAATATATATCAAATATAGGCCTAAATCTTTATTAAATTTATTTCGCGATCAATATTCTTTTTTGATTGGGCTTCTATTAAACAACATGAAGACAATTCTACCTCTTTCTTAATCATTTTCCTCATCTTGATATTTTACCCTTCATTTATTTCTATTTTTTCATCTTTTTTATCAAACAGAACATAAGGAAAGAGTGTGTCTATTACCATCGCCGAGTCTACTTTCCCATATTCTTTTAATAAATTATTTCCTTCTCTAAAAATTTACATTTAAAGACAAACATTTAAAAAAAAAAAAAAAAGACATTTTATAAGTTGATTTAGGGATGAATATTCCATACCCAATCTACGAGCCAAGATAAAATTTTGTTTTTCTAAAATTTTAATTTCAAATCCCTTTTTTGAATATGTTACTGTCTCTTTAAGCTCTATTTTGGAGCACCTATAATATTGAAATCGTTAACATATCTACACATATATAAGAAAGCTCAACATGAACTACTGTGCACATAAATTTTCTTACAGAACGTTTCGTTTCAGACGAAAAACTTTTTTTTTTCGTCGCTCAATTTTTTTTTCTTTTGGCCCAATTTTTTTTATTTTAGTCCTTTTTTTTTATTAATCTATTTTTAATACTTTTGTTCTTTTATCTTTTTTTCATGCCTCATTTAAAAAAAATTCAGGTACTTGGTGATTTTTTGTCTATTTTTAATTTATATATATGTTTTATTTAGATAAATTTTTTCAAATATGTCCAATTATATGAATCGTACATGCTTTTAAACTAGTACTACAATAGTAGTAAAGTCGTACGCTAAATATCTTAATAAAAACAAAATTTGAAGATATTCACTACATCAGTTGAACAACCACCTCCGTTTAGATTTTGTAAAATCATACAAAGAACTAATATAATCGAACACATATATTGGGATATCAAATTATCTTGCTTCACGCGTCTTAAATCCTTGAGGTATTTTCATATCGATATCACTATCTAGTAATTCATATAAATACGTGATTACCACATCCATTAGAGCCGAGATAGCGATAAGCTAAGAGGTAGCGTCGCATTAGAGAGAGAGAGAGACAGGAGAGACTGTGTGTGTGCGGGATTAATCCCACTTTGATCCTTAGAATCTAGAAGTTTACCTTTGAATTAACGAGTTGTACTAGTCCTTCAACTAACGTTGATGATGTGTATTGATAGTTTCACCGGGGGTATATTAAGAAGTATATTGAGAAAAATATAATATATTTAGAAGTAAAATTAAAAAAAATTAAAAGTTTATTAGACACCAATGCCCCAGGGTGGCCCACTATGGGCGGCAAGGGCAGAGCTAAGGGGTGCCAATGGGGGCTACAACCCCTATTGAAATTTTTTGTTATTTTATTTTTACCTTAAAAGTTTTATAGTTTTTACAATTTTTTTTCTATGAAATTAAAAAATTTCATATAATCCTTATTTTGTCGTCATTAAAAATAAAAAATTCCCACTAAAATTCATTTTATAAAAAAAAAATCATACTTTTACTACTTTGCCTCCAATAAAATTAAAAATTCTCACATAAACCGACTAAAATTAAAAATTTTCACATAACCCCCTTTAAAATTTATTTTACCTTGAAAAAAATTTTGATGTACGCTCCCACTGAAGTAGATTTCTGGCTCCACCCCTGATGGATGGCTCCGCCCTGAGACTAGGGGTCAGAGAGAACAATTAGCTGATGAACTTTGGTGATTGAACAAGTGTGGACTAAAATTTTAAGTTAACAAGATCGAAGATGCGAGGTTCTTCAGAGTGAAACAAAAGAAAAAGAAGATAAAACATTTACTAATCATGAGATAATTTGCATCAAATTAACTGTTACTAGTTGTGTATAAAATTGTCATTCAATAATTCGAAAATCTACTAAATCAATCCTTCAAGATGTTAAACTTCTGTAATCTATATGCATATGACAACAAAAGAACCTCAATCAATCTCACCATCGTGAATGCGACCCCGCTTAATCGTCGTCTCATAAGCAGCACTCATCCAATCGGCTTTTGTGCAGTTGAAACGCAGGGTTGATCCAAGCTCCGCAGTTGCACTGCATACCTGCCCAGTTGAAGTATCCCAAGCGAGCTTTGCAGCCCATACACTGAAGCTTGTCTTGCACATGACCTTCTTGAACTGTCAAGTGCAAAAATCAAAATTCAAATTCGAGTTAAGCATTGCCTATATTAACAAATACGTATATAAAGATTGGGGAAAGGAAACAAGAGTGATTAAGAAATCCACCTGCTTCCATCCACATCATGGGCTCTACAAATATGGAGGTGCATTCAGGTGGTTCTTCCATGCCACCACTCCTCTTTTTCCACTTGAAGCACGTTTCGCCCTTCCCGCGCTTGTGGGCAACAAGGTACTCCTCCGTAGCGACGATTCTCCGGCACTTCTTGCATCGGTACACGATTTGAGGTTTCGGTGTTGTTTCCGGAACAACAGAGTCAGTATCACTAGCTGCAGCCATTTGCAATTCCTTTATTCGATGATGTTTCACCTCCTACACTGAATGCACTCCAATGAGAGACCAAAGTAAAAGATTTTCAAAATACTTTTCACCCAATGTGACTAACACAAACAAAAAGAAAGTCAAAAACAAACAATTTCTTCAGCATGATTTCTATAGAAACTTGTTAAAGTTCTGAAATTTATAACCAAAACCCTAAACCCCTAACCCAAATTAAACCAAAATTCATCGAGAGCGAAAAATCACTCGAATTCTCCAATTAATATACACTTCCTCGAGTGCTCTGACACAATCTAGGGCAAAAAGCTTCAAATCAAGAAAGGTTTTTTTTTTTTTTTTTTTTTTTTAATTATAATTCTTTCCGTAGACGAAACCTCCAGCGAAAAACAAAATCCCAAAAAAAACAAAAAACAAAAAACAAAAAAAAAACACAAAACAGAGAACAGATTTCTTCAGCGACTTGGAGAGGACTTTTGCAATTGAAATTCTGAAATAATGAAAAATCAAATAAAGAAGAGAGAGAGAGAGAGAGAGAGAAATTTACCGGTAAAGCAGAGAGCTGGTTTAGGGGTTTGGTTTTGCCTTTTTGTGAGTGGAGATTTGTTTGGGTTTTTTGGCGAACGGTAGGTGTTGCTGTACTAAGAAGGTTTGTGCTTTATATAACCTCTTTCTAAGGCGAATCCTCGTGGGAGTCCCCATTAGTGAGTACTAATTCTTGTTCCGTTCTAATCCAATCTAATCCAGTAATAGACTGTTTTTAAACACTATCGTATTTAAAATAAATTGCTAAAAATAAAAATTTGAAAGAAAATGTCATTGGTGTTTTTCATAATTATTTCATGTTATATCTGAGTTTACATGATTTTTTTTTTCCTGAAAAGAGAGCTTAAATGACTTGCATTTACATCCAATAGTGGTCGTTGATATGTAATTTTGGACATTGCGTAATACTTTATTAAATTTAAGATCCAATTTGAAAAAAATTAAAAATTGAGATAATTACAGAAATATTCTTAGTGCCTTAGGGAAGGTTTTCACCTCACATTTTTAGAAAAGACAGAATCCCATCTATAATCGATTTCACAAATTACATAAAATTCCTCCATTCTCTTGTGTAATCCTACAAACACAATATTTTCTTTACCAAAAAAAAAAAAAAAAACCCCCACATTTTTGTTAATGATTACTTTAAAACTGAAAAAAAAAAAAAAAAAACATTCTTTTTTTTTTTAAGCAAGGACAAAAAACCAAGTACATAAATAAAACGTAAGAGTAAAATAGACATCATATTTTTTTTAATTAAAAAAAATGAAATCCTATTGAGAATACGTTTTCTACAAAAAAAAAAAAAAAAAAAGTTTTTGAGTTTTGAAGTGGCTAAGTTTTTCTTCGTCAATTAGAAATATCTCTCGTTACTTGAGGCATATTTGAGTACAAATTTGGTACACAATTCACGCTTATATTTTCCCAAAAGGCCTTTTAAAATAGTAGAGCTTTAGAAGATTCATGCAAAAAATAAAAAATAAAAAAAAATCCCAAACTTTCGCTCAAATATGCACAGGAACATAGGGGGATCATCTATATATATATATATATATATATATATATATATAAGGCAAATGGGGATCATGTTCATTGTAGTTGGAAATTTCAACCTCAACCATCCTCTAGCATTTAGAAAAAACAATGAAAAAAAAAATAATAAAGGGGGCATTTTTGACATTTTAACATAAATCGATGGATGTGAGTGCCAAATTTTAAAGTTAAGAGGGCATTATTAATATCATAATTAGGGTGATTTAAAAAAAAAAAAAAAAAAAAAAAAAAAAAAGCTAGTTTCATCTGTAATTGGAAAGGGGTAAATTTAACTCTTGTTGGAAGTTCATGGAATGGGTAGGTGAGAATAATATACTTTGAACTTTGAAGTTGGATAAAAGTAAAAATAGATTCATAAGTTTAGGTAAAAATTTCGAAATGATTTAAAAGCTAGAATTCATACCCTTAACACACACACACACACACACACACAATTCATACATACTAGATTTGGTCAAAGCACTAGCATAAAAACGGCTCGCAATAGTGACCAACCCTTAGCTAGGTATTATGGGCTAGCTACTTCGACTCTCTCAAGCAGGCCCCGTGGATAGTAAGTCAGCCTAAATACTTGACTTGCAAGGCATGTTGATCTCCCCAAGAATGACATAGGAAATCACAAATATATATATATATATATATATAAATGTATGTATGACACACGCATAGTTAGCAAATAACAATAAGGTAACAACAAACACAACACAAAATTAATGTAGACACAGAATATGTGTACTTCCTTTATTGATAAAAACAAGAGAGTACACAATTAGATCTCTTATCACATTCATTGCTAAGCTAGTTATATCACCTTAATTCTTATTAAAAAAAAAAAAGCTTGTCATTGCACCTAACATAAAAAGACCAAGACTAAGCTTGTGTTCGGACAAAGGTTTAAAAATAAAATTTTAAAGTTGAAGTTAATTTACTTTTAAAAAACTAACTATAATTTTTGTTAATCAGTACTTTTTATAAAAGACAAAAATATTCGAGCCGAAAGTTTTAGTTTGAACCTTTGTTCCAAACGCACCATAAATTAAAGACTAGGCCTAGTGTAGAACACATCTATTAAATATATAAGATAATGAAAATGATTTGCAAGAAAACTAGGAAAAGTCGTTTTATATCACCTACATAAGTTTAAAACATGTGTATTTATGACATTAATGCTAAAACTTTTCCATACTGTCTAGTGATCTATACATAATTTATAGTTAGGATTAACATAATAGAAGTTCGCCTTATTATACAATCCATATAACAATTTATTTCTTTGTTCTACAAAATGCAACATTTGTCATTCCCCGTCTATGAAACGTTAATGCAAAACTCCTTTCATTAAGTTTTTAGCGGAAATGGACATATGAATAACTTCAGATACATAAGTCGAAGATAAAAAAAGTGAAAAAAACTAATAATTACATACTTAATATCTTAATAGCCACACCTTTACAATGTTTTAGATCGGGGATAAAGACAAAGTGTTACACGGATTATAATCGTTGTGTGTGGAGAGGGAACTTCATAACATCACAACTATAGAGAGGAGAGAATGAGAAAATTACTATTTTGGTTGCGGAAAAAAAAAAAACGAGAAATAGAATTAGAAGCTCCAATTCCTTAATAAAATAAAATAATAAGGTGATTATAATACAAAACTTTCTTCTAATCAATTGCTTAACCGTGTTGGTAATTGCCACCTCCTTATATTCTCAGCTTCCGTCTCTTCCAAATCATGCTGGCCTATTTTTATCCTACAGGTTGAAAAAAATACCTATCTTCACCAACAGAAATTTACCTCACTGGTGAATGATATACTCTAGCCAATCCAAAATCACGTTAACTAGGATCATGCATATAATATATATATATATATATATATATATATATTATTTGAAGTTATTGGCTGGTTGGAAATTAGCCAATTACAAAACGTAACTTGAACAACATGAGGTCTTAACTCAAAGTTTTTGGAGTTCATTTCAGAAGATCTTCCAAGTTACGAAGATTATCAAAATTATAATATTATGAAGAAGACAAGTATCGAACAAACTTTTCCTATAACATCCGAATAGCCCAATTGGAAATCCCATGTCCCAAATTTAAACAATATTATTCTACTTAATTTACCTCTAGTCTCCAAACAAACATACCATTTTTTTTTTTTTCACCATTCACTTATAACCCTGGCTTAAACAAACCCAATTCAACATCTCATAAGCTTATCCTCTCTTTTACGACTGGCCATTTGTGCCTCCCAATTAGCTTTCGGTCACCGCGAACTCGGTGGCGGCGAGACGAAAATGACGAAGAGGCACGAAAGCTGAATGGCTAAACATGGACGGGCTTATGAAGACGTGCAAGAGAAGGAGAGACGTTATGTGATTTTCAAGGAGAACGTGAAATTCATTGAAAGTTTTAACGAAGGAACCGATAAAATGTACACTTTAAAGGTGAACAAGTTTGCGGACTTGACCAATGAGGAGTTTCGGGCCATGTATAATGGCTATAAGAAACAATGTTATTTTAATTCCTCAAGGGCTATGTCGAGTTCTTCTGATCTAGAAGCTTCTAGGTTTTTGCATGGGAATGTCTCTGACCTGCCTACTTCCATTGATTGGAGAGAACAAGGCGCTATGATCCCTGTCAAAGACCAAGGAGAGTGTGGTAAGTTCGATTCTAAATTATCCATACTTGTCATATATATATATATATATATATATATATATTTGTTGGTATAGGCGTATAGCATCTTGTCGTGTATATATATATATTTGTATTATAAAACATTTATTTATGGATACTTCCTATTTACGGACATGAGGTGTGAAAAAGTCTAATGAACAACCCTAAAAAATGGTGACTAATATGTACATACGTTATGATGTAGAGCTATATTAGATACTCAATAAAATTTTTGTTTCGTTTTTAAAAAAGTAAAAAAAAAAAATTTTTGACTTTTTGTTTCCTAATTAACCCCTTTCCCATAATTAATAGCTTAAATTTACAGTTATAACCAATGTTATGTATTGACATTAAAAATTAAAATATCATTTCTTAAATATCCATTTAACCTCTGATATGGATATATTTGGAGCTAAACAATGTTTTCTTCTTTTTTTTTTCCCTTAATGGAGAGAAAGATCAACTGACATCAAGGCATTCCGACAAATCCCAACTAGATTGGCTCATATCATAAAAGACCTATATATCACGTCAAGATCCAACTCTTATATATATTAAATAAAGAGAAAATAAAAAAATAAAAATCTAAAAATATTAATCCAAGCTCTGGTCCTACTCCTCTTAAGAGCTTAACAATGCTGTTGATCAGTTAAATATTAATAAAATTGTGACGGGTGGGATTTGGAACAAAAACTATTTCAAGAGGTTAATGCTAATTTCTGTGCAATACTTTATGACTTCACTAATATATGCACTACCACTATTATGTCTAGGTTGTTGCCGGGCATTCTCAGCAGTGGCTGCCACAGAAGGGATAACCAAACCCAAAACCGGGAATCTGATCTCCCTATCCGAACAACAGCTCATGGATTGCGACACGAAAGGCGGAGATCACAGCCGCGAAGGCGGTCTAATGTCCGGCGCCTTCCAATTCATCCAAGCCAATGGTGGCCTCACAACAGAAGCCAATTACCCCTATAAGGGAGTGGATGGCACTTGCAAGGCTTCTTCTGCTACCCCACCTGCAGCCACCATATTGGTTGGTGAAGAATTCTTTGGGCATAGCTTGGGGAGATGGTGGATATGTGAGGATGAAAAGGGAAATTAGTGCAAAGGTAGGTCTTTGTGGGATAGCCATGGATGCTTCTTATCCAACAAAAAAAGAAGTTATTTACAATAAATATTCTAGCATATGATTATTATTATGTATTGATAAACAAAGTATTGCTCAGTTTATTTTACCTTGTAATTTATGTATTAGTTCTCCTAGTATGTATTCCATTATTTTGTATAATTATTTAAGTAAATTGGGCTTATTTATTACATTAACCTTGCGCTGATAAGCAATTAATTGTTTATTTATATTATTTTGATAGAAGGGAAGAGTAAGAGTATTGGATTTATCTAGCCAAAGCCAAAGAAGATCGCCCTTTACCTCACCAAAAAAAAAAAAAAAAAGATTGCCCTTTATACTCATAATATTAATTGTGGAACATAAATTCTATCTAATTTATTACTTGATTCTCCATCGACTCAATTAACAGCTTCTGACAATGCAGCTTCCGTATAGATCACGTTTTGTCAATCAATATATCTTGCAGTACTAAACATGAAACTGTATTCACATTCCTTCTAATAATAAAATTAAATATGTCGGACACTTTTCATTTCAATCGTGGACTGTATCCTAAATTTATTTTACAAATGATGTGAATGGATGACGGAATAACACTACTAGTCTTTTTATTCATTAACATAAAATTAAATATAACAAAATAACCCCCGAATTTTTTTTTTTTGATCCTCTTATCACTATTCATACTATTTAAAATGATGCACAAAAAATTAATTGGGCGGTCCTAAATACATGGGTGAAGAAAAAAAAAAAAAAACCTCTACATACATATAGTGTGTGTGTGTGTGTGTGTGTGTATATAACTTGGCGTGGAAGTAGATGGAATTTAATAAATTTAGCAGATTAATTAAGAAAAATGTGAAAGAATAGATATATTCCTATAACTTGATTCAATTTGAACGGGAACAAACAAACCTAAAAAAATTCCAGAGACATATTCAAGTGGCTTATCATATGAAGTAGTTGGGTTTCTTTGGACATTAATATTGGATTTGAGTAAAGCAATATCTGCTATTGTGTTTGCAAGCTGAGTCTCTGCGTGGTTAATTTCTTGTTGCAATTGAGAAATAATCCCTCCACAGCCATACTACTTGAGCTCGGACAATCTGTTGGTAATGTACAGCGGTAATTAAATAACTTACTAACACAAAATTAATTATTACATCAATTATATATGTCACATATCACTACCGACTTCTGTAAAGCTTTGCTAAATGACCGTTTAAATAATCATTTATCAGACTGTTTTTTAACATTATTAAAAAAGTATTTTACAGTATTGTCTTTCTCTCATAAAAATTTATTTGTATTTTTCAACCTATGATCAATGGGCCCGATGTATACAAATGGGTGGAGGGAGGTTAGGCCCTGGGCTAGATTTTAAAACTTTCCTTTTCGGCCCCTTAAGTATAATGATTCATTTATAATTTCCCTCTATGGTAAAATGTTTTATAACTTTATCCCTTACTTGGCCTCCATGAAATTTTTTTATCACTATATTTACATTATTTTTTAGAAACAACTTTAAATTTCACCCAAATTTTATTTTTCATTGTTCACATTTAAATTTTTGTATCTCAAGTGCATATAAATCAATTATACTGTTACATTTATATTCACACTTTTTTGAACTTTCAAATTAAAATACACTCTACTATAAGCTTAATTCATATTAAAAAAGATATTAATCGATAAACAATGATAAAATATTTTAACAATACAGAAATTTGATTCAAATTTTCTTCATTTAATTCACACCCCATGCAAATTTTTTTTTTTTTTCTAACTCTATCACTAAAGCGTAAGAGAGAGAGAGAGAGAGAGAGAGAGAGAGAGAGATGTGTCATGCACAATGATCTAATTACAATGGTCATCTTAGAGCTCTTCATTTTTACTTTCATAGAAAATAGTTAAATAAATGAAACTGTAGGAGAAAAAGAAAAGGAAATTGTAATACAAATGAAAGAAGTTTTTAAATGTGAATGCAGAAGGTTGAGGTTCCTATTCAGATTGTTGCAAACTTTTGAATATTATATATACATGCATGCATTATGTTTTGATTGAAAAAGCTAGCTAGTTGAATAGAATCACATTCGAAACAAAAAAAAAATGAGACATATATATATATATATATATATAATGGGATAAGTATATACATGCTGAATATATAAAGGATATTATTACCTTAAGCATTTTCTTGACATTTTTTGCACCAAAGATTCTTTGAACGCAAACAAATCTTTGAGGAGCGGGATAATAGGGTGAGAAAATGCAGTTTGAAGATTTTTAGCAAATCTTCTCTAATTCTTGCAGGATGCACACCGACCAGAGATCATATTCTCAGAATCTGGAAAATAAATCTGAATTTGAAAACTCAAGATTTATATCCCCTATATATATCTTTTTGCAAATCTTTCAAAGATTTTTCAGTCTCTTTTTGGATTAGATTTAGAAATAGAATATGTGTTTCATATAAGCATATATCTATTTGTAGCTAATTTAGCTTTGTTAGGTCTTTCTCCAACGGCAATATATACTGATTCTTTTTTTTTTTTTTGCCCCCCCCCCCCCCCCCCCCCCCTCTCTTAAATGAATATGTATAGGGAAATTTTGCTGAATATGGCAAGAGAAACCTTTTATATAAGATAATATAGGGCAATCTTTTCCACTACGGAATCTTTGCCTCTCATGGTTTTTCTTTTCCACGTTGAAATTAAATGATTAGCATTGGTTTATATTTTGAAGTAAAAGCTTAGTTTTCTTCAAAAATTCACTGTAACTAACATAATGCGATTTAACTCATTTGTCATTTTATTTATGTCATATTCATATCCCTCCAACATGATCATGACACGTATCATAGCATATTAATTAAAATATTATAAAAATTAAATATATATCCTGATATTATTATATGGACACAAAAGATACACAAATAAAGAAATATATGAGCCGAATCCTACATCAAACATACCAACTCGACAAATTTCAACGTGACCAAAAGTTTACAATTAGTGATGCTCAAACGACGTCGTAAAGTGCATGGTGCGTGGTCAATATTAAGAAGCACGTTGGATTCTTTACGGTAAGTGGAAAGACACTTGGAAAATCAGAATTGAATAAGATTCTTAGAGAAGCGGCACACACTGAAAATATAAATTTGAAAATAAAGCCTTTAAAGTATCTTTTTTGCAACATAAATGAATAGAGAGAGAGAGAGAGGGGGGAAAATTGTCCATCTGTGAACATTGAGAAAACTACGATATTTTATAGAGAAAAAGATATTTCAAGTTTGAGAATCCTATGAAAAAACAAAAAAAACAAAAAAAATGGGATTGTAAAGATATCCTGGTCCCAATAATTGGACTTTAATGACCCTTAAGCTTGTGGATTTATGTTTGTGGGAAAAAAAGTCGCTGGCAATATTAATTCATAATAGAAAAATTAATGAGTGGAGGAAAAAAAATAAAGTTTCTCATAATAAGAAAAGTTAGTATAATCCAATTTGTCAATTCCTTTTCTTTAAAATAATCACTCCACAGCTGGCATAAGGCGACCTTAAATATATTAAAACTTTGACAAAAATATATTATTGTTATTTTAGTGGAGAAGTATACTTTGTTGTTGTAATATATTAAAACAAGGTTTTGCTATCTGCAGTCTTTGTATTGCGAGTGACTGTCTCTCGACTGATCGGAATATTCCATTGATTGTATTTTTTTTTTAAATAGCTTTGTACATGTTCAATTATAGGATTGCCAATAAATTCGAATAATTTTCGTATCACTGGGTCTCGGCTTATATCCTCCCCACTGAACTTTATTTGATTTTACTGATGAAATCAATTTTAGTTGAGGGTTATGTCACTCGTATCACATAGTTGTTTCATTTTTTATATTGATGTTTGTACCCAATTTTAATTTTAATGATAATTTCTCTTTCAATATATATATATATATATATATATATTAAAACAAAAGAAAAACAAAACTTTTGTGTCAATGTGGAATAGAAAATTATTTACACATAATAATACAAAAATACAAAAAGGCAATCTTATATGTGACACCTAAACAGCCACATTGTTCTCTAGTGCAAACTAATTAAATTGAAGCATATGCATATATATATATATATATATATGTATGTATTATAATCTAATAACCGACTTATGAAAAATTATTTTCTGGTGTGGTAATTTTTTTTTTTTTTTTTTTTTTAAAGAATCAGAAGCGGTTCTCTTTATTTTTAAGCATTAAGTAGAATCATAATTTTGTATAAGTACAGGAGATTCTTCATTTAATATGTGGATATGTGATGCATACATATATGTATATAATTTTCCTTATTTTGTTATTTTCATCATTGAATTTCAAAACTTTCTTAATTTAGTAAAAATAAACAACATGCATAAAAATATGTTAGGATATCAGGTACTGAATGCCTCTTTTTATTTTTGGGGAATGAGATATGGGAATACCACATTCACCAACTTATTAAAATTTGAAGTTTTCATGTCTTTTTTTTTTTTTTGGTTGAAAGAAGTTGTTATCTACTTGTAAACCTATCTGTTGTTCATTTCTTTTTGAAAACACTGCATTGATGTTATGAGATTATCCAGACCGTAAAGTTGACGATAGAACAATATAATCTATTATTCTTGATTCACCTTTTAATAATTAAAGTTTTTTAATAAATTTATCACAAATTCAATTCTGAAGGCATTATCATTTTATCATACGACGTTCTTATTGAAATTCCATAGGATACAATTTTATATCTTCTTGGCAACTTATAATTCTCTTATCATATCTTAACAAAAAAAAAAAAGTTGTCCATATTCAGAGAACTTCAGCATATCAGTTTAAATTTCCTAAGAAAAAATTGTTCTCTTTTCTACCAAACTTTGGGTCATCTAAATTAATTAAATTAAAGGAAAATTTAATGCCCACTTGATAAGTTGGTTCACTTGTTATCATGCAAGAGCCAATCGCAAGAAAAAGCTTTAGGGTAGGCGATGTTGGATCAAGTCACTAGATAAACTGAATAATTTATGTCTAATTGTCTTATCTTAAGTAAGTTGAATCTAGACAAACATTAATATTCATTTTCTTTTATAAATATATATTTATTGTTTTTGCTAATTATAAGTGCGGCAACACAATATTTAAAACAAGAAAGAAGAAGAATTATAGTATAAATTATACGGTAAAAAAAAAATGGTTGAAGAGGAAAAAAGGAGCCAATTAGGACCACTTCAATAGGGCAGATAATGAGGACAAACCTAGACCTCCGTAAAACCTCAAAAAAGCAAGTCTTCCCAGATGGTGATTGGGCTAAATTGGAAGCAAAGTTTAGTTTTTGCTTTTGTTGTTTAATTTAGGAGTCGAATCTTTGATGTCAACGGGAAGTTGTTGAAAGCACCTATTGGCCCCATTAAAAGGATGGGGCATTGGTACTTGTACTAATCTTGGCCCTTGGCATTACTTGGAAGACAAAATCCTAATTCAAACAAAAGTTAATGGACACCAAGTAATATGTAAAATAGAAGAAAAGTTCAAAGAGTAGTATGGAATTCCAAATCAATCCTTGTTATAGAAACTTCGATGATTTGTGGGTTTGATTTTTACTTTGTTGGTCAAAATTTTTTTTTTTTTCACTTGGGGTATTTCATGGTGCAATATCCCTAATAGTTTTGTGTATTTATGAATATCATATCTCACTTTCTATCTTTTCTAGTTAACAAAATAGGTGAATAGACAGTTTTTAAACACTCATTAAAATAAAATATCAAAAAAATTTTACTTTAGAAATTTAACCCTTAATCAATGATTGACTGTGGTCAATTTGTAATTGATCATAGTTAATCAACAAAAGTACGTATTAACATTGATCAATAATTGATTAACTATGATCAATCAATAATTGGCTGATTGATAAAAACAGTCATTTTTATAATTTAACAAATTAAACTTCAACTATTTATTAAGAATACTTCATAAAACAAGGTTATTTACCTATAAATTCCTTCTGGTTATCTGTTCTCTACTCGTATGAGCATATGATTCTGCCACACTATTTACAACAACTAAGTACTAATAGGGTTTTTTTTTTTTTTTTTTTTTCCTCCTACTCTTCCACATAATTCTCATTATTTTATTGGGGCAAGCCAGTGCAACTCTTGGCTTCCATTTTTACGTATAAATTGGTTTACATTTAAAAGTAGTACACTTTACATCCTCTTCCATGTAAGAATATAAGATCGTTACTACTACTACTACTACTATTATTATTATTTTCATTTGTATATGAAACATTGTCTTTTCAAGGAGGGTGGGTCTATTGACATTTCCTATTTTACTTTTCTAACCTACTTTTTAAAATTACTTATTATATTAATTTTAGAATTCAATAACTACTTATTCTACCCCTTATTTTTCAAAAAAAAAAAAAAAAAACCCCCCCTTATAAATAAATTATATACTTTTTTTCTTTATCCTTCCTTTACAGTCTAAATCCATATACAATTTTTCCTTACTTTTTAATGTTTTATTTTGTTGTTATTTTTTAATTTATTTCAACGAGATTTTTTTTAAAGATAAGATTATTTTATTTTGTTTGTTTTTATTCCTATTTTTCTATAGTTTTTGTAGTTTCATGTTATAACTAGTTTTTTGTTTTAACAAGTAAATAGAAAAACACATATGTATGATGTGGATATATAATCAAATATATTGATTTGATTAGTTGTTTATTTTATAAATAATTGAGAGAATTGATTCTGAATTCATGCAAACTCTGAATTGTGAGCTTTTTATAATTATCTAATCAAAGTGTTAACCAAATTCATAATATCTTCAACTATGCTTGTGGAATACTCAACTTCATTAGTATAATATCCTCAAGTTTTTATCGTCTCAAGAAAAAGTATACTAAAGAATAAGTTCATAGATTTTTATCTCAACATATAAACTAATGAAGAATTTTTATTGGATATCTAAAAAGAAAAAAAATAAAAAAAAATCTCATGAAGAAAAAAAATAAAAAATTAGAAAAAAAAAACATATTACTTTAAAAAAATTGTGCAGTGATTTAGATTTAGTATGTGGAGAAAGAAAAAAGATAAATAATTTAGTTGTAAGAGTTTTTTTGAGAAAACTAAAATGTGGAACAAGTAATTTTTTAATTCTAAAATTAATACGGTAAGTGATTTTAAAAATTGAGTAGGAAAAACAAAATTAGGAGTGTTAATAGACCCATCCTTTCAAGTAATGGAAGATCAATTCGAAATGAATATTCGCGTTCAATAGGAAATATAACTCATGATACGCTAAAAGTAATTTTTTATGAGGGCATGAAGAGCAATTGTCTACTACATTATCAACGGCAGCTTGGAAATTGCCACAATATTCGAATTATTATGATATTTTGTTAAAATGCCATGCCCTTTTCTTGCCAAAGCATTTGCACATCGGCTTTGAGAGAAGCATGAAAAGTGAGTAGCTTGGTTGGGACTTGGGACCAAATAGTTTGATCAACCACACAATTAGGTTGTCGCGGAAAAGTTTTTGGCGACGACATCGCTTTTTTTAGCGAGGACGAAGTCAATGATAATCTTCGTGTTTCTTGTAGTGCATGTTAATTTATTCGAGATTCATGAACTACAAAATGTATATGACTATTTTATTGCTTTAGATTCTTGCTTTTGGATGCTTTTTACACTCTTTTGAGTACTTTGAGAACGAATTAGAGAGCAAGTAAATTGAAGGTTGGACACGCATCTTGAATCGTTAACACTTAATTGGCCAAATGAGAGAGACAGGTCTTTAGCCACCACTAACTAGTAATTATTAGCTTATAATACAGCTGATATTTTCTTTTTTCTCTTTTGTTTTTTTTTTTTTTTTTTGGGTGAAATGAGTATTAACATTATATATTCTCTTAAAATTATGCATCTTTTTAACAAAAAACAACATTGAATTAGTCGGGAAAAAGAAATATGAAAACTGAATCTGCTTCGGTTTTAATTTTCATAGATCAAGGGGTTTGTAAATATTAGAATAATCAATTCTAATTAAGTATTGAATATAGGAGTTATTATAAGAGATTCGATATTCTTTCTCCATTGTAGGAGATGTTGATGATGATTATTATTAATGAAAAATGGTTACCATTAATGAGCGATAATCATGTTTTTCATTTTTCATCTTTTAAAATGTCCTCAGATTTGATATTTTCGGCGATCTTAATTTAAAAGTTTTTGCATGGTTAATAAGGGGCAGAATGGTACCAGTAATCCCCATCTTTTTACTAAGGGAGCGTTTGGTATTAACATTTTAGTTGAAGTTTTCAAATTATTACTGTATTTTTCTTCAAAAGTAAACAAATTTCACCATTCACATCTCAAAATCTCTCATTTTCATTTTCAAACTTTAAAAATCTGTAATTTTTTTTTAAATTTCAAATCAAAATAAGATAAAATTTTTTAAATTACATAAAATGACGAGAGACACGAAACAATATCTATAATGTCATTTTTTTCCTAATACATTTCAAGTTTTTATACTTTTTAACTATCATAGTTCATTTTTAAACAAACATATAATTATAAACATTCACTCATTTTAAATCAAAACATTTTTAAAACTTCAATTAGAGTGTATATTCCAAACGTCCCCTTAAAAAAATAGCTTAATCCTACGTTAAATCCAGTACAAATAAAGAGATAATTTTGATATATATATATATATATATATATTATTAGATTCTGAATCGTAGTCAAGATATACCTTAATACTAAAAAGGCTAATATAGTCTTTTCGAATAAGCCCTGTCCACAGCATAAGTTGAAACTTTCTTCCAAATATTCTTCTGTCCACTCCTCCTACACTTTTCAATCAATCTGGATTCTCAATCTCTGTTTTCATTCTCCTCCTCCTCTTCCTCCTCTTCTTCCTTGCTTAGAAAACCAAAAATCAAACACAAAACACTGTAACTTCTTGTTGTTTTTATATAGCCTTTTGACTCTCCTATCCTGTGCCTGTCTCTCTTCCTCGAAATCCCCACCCCCAGATTTTCACTCTGTCTATCTGACACATATATATATTTTTGGTTTTTTTCCTTAAAAAACACAAACACAAAAGACCTCGAAGTGACCATGTTGAAGACGATTAAGAAGAAAATGTGGATGTTCTCACTCTGATCATATTCTCTCTCCCCAGAAAGCTTCAAAAACCCAGAAACCCTTTTTTGTTTCTTTGCGTAATGGAAGGTCTGTACACAAACAAATACAAGCCCGGAAAAACAGTCAACGTCTCCACCAAGATCATCATCTTCATTCTTAGCAACAAATTCGCCTCTCAAAGATTCAAGCTCTCCTTCTGGTTCGCCCCCACCTCTCGCCCACCTGGTTCATAAAAAGTAAAAACAATACCCGTCAAGGTTTTAGCTTCCAAAAAAGAAAAAAAAAATCGAAAAAATATATATATATAAAAAAAAAAACAAAAAGAGGAAAAGAAATAAATAAAAATGGCTTCTTATGGCTTCTCGGATCATTTCGAGGCGTTTAGTTCTGGAGGTTTTGTTGTTAATGGCGGTCTGAGAGGTGGGTTGTCTGCGGAGGCGGCGGCGGCGAGTCTGGTTTTGGACAGTGAGAAAGGGGAGCTTGTGAAGGCTCCGGCGAGGGTGGGCAAAAAGGGAATTTCGGAGGCCAAGGCTTTGGTGGCGCTGAAGAACCACAGCGAGGCTGAGAGGAGGAGGCGAGAGAGAATCAATGCTCATCTCTCTACACTTCGTGGTCTTGTCCCCTGCAATGAAAAGGTAATTACCGCTTATATTATATATATATATATATATATGTCTATTTGTATATGCTTTTTGTGATATGTTTTTGTTCTGTTATGTTCATATTATTCTTGGTTGTCTGTTTTTCTTCAGAAAAAAAAAAAAGAAAAACTACTCTGTTTGTCTCGACCTTTGTGAAAATCCTGGCCTAAAACATAGAGAGTTAACAAGGTTTTTCACAAACTTTTCAAATGATTCTAGAACTCTTGATATAATTTACCAAACATTTGGTGACATTTGAGATGGATTTTCTGATTGTTTACAACTTTGAAAACCAAACATAAGTTTGATATTCATGATTTAACAAACGTTTGGTGGCATTGGAAATGAATTTCTTTAGTGTTAGCTACGTTGTTCACTTTCATATTTTCGGGTCGTGATGTTCTCAGTCACCTTAATTGTTCTGATTCAATGTTTCTAATTGCTCCTGTGAGGCTCGTGACCATCTGCGAGTCCCAACGTTCATCGACATAAATGCTCTCACCTAAAATTTAAATCTTTAGATTTTGTAGTTATGGAAGTTTTTGCTTAAAGAAGTTCATGACTAATTTTTTTCCTTGTATTAATTTAAAGTGTTGTTTACTCTAGAAGGTAGATATTTTCATTTTCCACAATTTTTGGATAGTAAGAGTTAGGCTAGAATTTTTTTTTTTTTGTTTGTTTGTTTGTTTTTTTTTTTTTTTTTTTGTATTGTCTCTGTTATTGCAGCAACCGAAAGATCGGCGACGGCTAGAACGTCTTCTAACTGTAGAAAAACTGCATCAGACTAGTAAAGCATCAATTCATCACCTGCATTTTTGAACCAGTATGTTGTGGAAAAAAAACAAAAAAATCAAATGCGAATAGATAAGTAATGACAAGAGAGGCTGCTGATTAGAATCAATTCTGGATTCTGATATCTGATATGTGAAAATAGATCCTGTCCGAGGTTATCTATGTAGAACAGGCTCAGGTTTGCCACAAGCACATTTGCTTTCCTTTACTTTGATTTATTTATTTATTTATTTAATTGTTTTCTGAAGGGAAAAAAAAAAAAATGCAACTTACATACATAATACTTAATTAAGAACATTTTGTTGAAGAGTCAACTTGGGGATAGGAGCAACTAATGTCAAAGATAATTTATTTTTTTGGCGTAGTTCCAAGTTTTGGAATTTCAAAAGTAAAATACTTAATCAGCTAGAGTCTGTTTTAATATGTAAATATAGAAACATATATGTTTGTAATAGTGATATAAATGTTTTTATTTAGAAAAGAAGTAATGTATTTCGAGATTATGCAAGCAGCAGAGCTCATCCTTAGTTTTTATGGACATTAGTCAACTTAACAAAATATATTTTTTTTTTCATTGCATTATTTGTGATTTGTAAAGTCAACCCTAAACATAGAACACTAAAGTCAACTACTATTAGATCAATCATCCATGGGAGCACCATCGATTATGAGCACTACAACCTTTACAACATATAAAAAATGAGCTCCATCTATAGATCTCACGTTACCGAAGGTGCCTCGGTGCCCCTAGCATTGCTCATATATTTTGTTTAGTAATATGGTGTTGTAAATATTTGATGGTTCACGGATATGAGACCCCTGACAGTCAAGACCATTTTTCTTAATCCTAGCTCAGAAATATGTTCATCAATGCCTCCGTTTGGTTCTGCATTTTCTATAGTATTCAAGATTATTTTCAATTTGAGTTTAGAGACTTTTGATTAATTTAATTAATATTCTGTTTTATTTATTTTTAATGGGAAGTATGTTCAAGGGATGGCATATAAATGGTTTAATGTTGGTTGATTTTGTCTTTCCAAGCTTATAAATGGTTGGAGAACACGTTTTGTTTTTAATTTAATGATTTTAATTCCGAATAATTGGCACAGTGACACCTGTATTATGGATGCTGGCAATAGGTCTACATCTTGACTAATTATCTATGTTTTAGTTGTTTATTAGTCAACTTATTAATTTAATCCATTATTATGAAGGAGATGTAAGCTAGAAAAATACGTCTAGGAGAAGAATAACCACTAAACATATTTAATTAAATGTTCCTGCTTAATAAAGACCCTTTTTTAATTCTTAAAATAGTGTTCTTTTCGGGGTATCTACAGTGTCACCGCCATATATATTTATATATATATAAATATGTGTATCTATATGTTTCATATTTAGTTTTGGGTCCTTTAATTTTCTTTTTTCTTTTTCTTTTTGTTTTACAATTTAGTCCTTTCTTTTGTATTGATCAATTTTTCATTTTCGTCCTTTGATTCTTTTGTATTTTTTTCATGCCTCTCTCTTTTTTTAGGTCCTTTGTTATTTTGTTTTGTTTTGTGGGTATATATTTTTTAACTTGTTATTTTAATTTTTTCTTATATAGATAAATTTTCTTAATATATCCTGTGGATAGCACATGCTTTAGACTAGTATAATATATGTCTAAATGGGGTAGGTTTAGGCAAGTGAAGGAGCTCCTAATGGTGAGCTAAAATTAGGTGCTTCTGTTGTAAAATTGTCTTGTCTGAGTTTTCAAGTTATATATCAAGGAAGGCAGATACCTAACTTAATGGTTATGTCGACCTTTTTTTTATTTTTTATTTTTTGGCCCCTTGTGAAGAATGCTAAATAATTGTGTTGATAACATAAACATGTCTTGATTAAATGTATACAATACATTGACATAGACATGTCTTATTGGTAGTTTTACAAGTTTACATGGTCACTCTTATTGTGTATAGTAATCCTATATATCTGTATATATGTGTGTGTCTTCTTAACCAAAAAGAATTTTCAAAGAACTATACATCTTACTCACATATCTCTTATATCTCTTACCTATATTTAAAAGAGATGTCTTCCTTGCTTGTTACATGATCATCACGTAGATATTTTTTCTATTTTTTATATTAATTTATATATATATTTATATATTTTGTTTTGCTTGTCTATTCCGCATGTATAAACATACGACTAGTTATGATAAAAGAGTCAATATTAATTTGTCATTTTCCTTTGCTATTCATAGATGGACAAAGCGACATTACTTGCTGAAGTTATCCGCCAAGTGAAAGAGCTGAAGAAGAATGCCGCAGAGGAAAGCAAAGGATTGCTCATACCAATGGACGCTGACCAAGTGCACGTCGAACCATTCGACAGCAGCGGGGCGGCGGGAGACGGAGCCCCGGCTTTCAAGGCCTCTATATGCTGCGGATACCGGCCGGAGCTGCTGTCCGACATAAGGCAAGCCCTGGATGCACTGCCAATGAAGATGGTCAGGACAGAAATATCAACCTTGGGGGATAGGCTGAAAATCTTATTTGTTTTCACCTACTGCATAGAAAAGAATATTAGTGGCAACCCCGACACATGTCGAAGTCTCGCAAGTTCAGTGCAGGAGACCCTGAGTTCCGTCCTGGATAAGGCTTCCGCCTTGGCAGAGTACTCGCCGAGGACAACGCTTCCCGGCAAACGACGGCGGTACTCTTACTTTGATTCCTCAAGCTCATCCTCATGAATCGGATGTTGGTGTTAAATGTCAAGTGTGGTCGTGAAAATGTGGCAATGTCTATACTTGTATTTGTATTTTATACGTAGAAACAATGTTACGGTATGTAGCAATCTAAATAAGTAACACATAAAGTTGTTTGTACTATAAAAGACACTCCTTCAAAGTTTAAGTTGTATGTCGGGTCCGGTGTTTCGACAAAAAGAACTACGGTGTTCTTATGAAATGTATTTTGTTATGCCAAACCAATAAATTTGTTTAAATAACGTTGTAATAAGTTGGAAATGCTTTTTTTTTTTTTTTTTTTTTTTTTTTTTTCAGATGTGTGTCATTGAGTAACGAATATCGTAAATGAAATAAAGGCATATTCCTAACCATGCAAGTAATATTAAATCAATGAAAGCCAATACAAATTACGTAACCTAAATAAGTTTTATGGTCAATTTGGAAAACATATTTATTCTATATTGCATTTGAAATGTAATATATATTACAATATGTATTTGGATGTCTTTGTTTATATTATATTCAAATGTAATGTGTGTTTGAATTATTTACATTTGAATAGTTATTCTAATGTGTTTTGGTTTGAGAGAGTATAAGATGGTAAAAATAGATAGAAAAAATAAATAGATGAATAGTGAAATAAATAAGTGTATTGTCAACTATTTTATATTTCAATAGAATATATAAGGTACCCAAATACACACTGCATTGCATGAGGATAGAATTTACAATAAATGTAGGTTCCAAATGCACTAAAATATCAATTTTAGACTTTGAATTATATGTGATTAGAGGCATAGTTTAGCGGAACAATGATAATTTCACACGTGATCTTACCATAAGATAAAGAGTTCAAATCTTCACACTCTAAAAGTCAAAAAAAAAAAAAAAAAAAACTTTGAATTATATCTGTTCTAAAATTCCGTCAAAAAAAAAAAATCGAAAGACTAAACTAAAATTAAAAAAACAAAATAACATAACGATTTGTTTCTAATGAAACTCGCACAATTTTGACACGCACACTATCATTATGTAAATGCAATTATTTTAGAATGTGTCATTTTTTTTTTAAATTTTTGTTGGGTAGAAAAGCATATTTTAGGATGTGTCATTTGCTTCGATAGAGTTCTCTCTTTGACCCATCCATATCCATATCCTTCGTTGTGAGCTCATACCTTAATCAACCATATAAAAACTAGGCTCATAACAAAAGAAAACCGAATTTATGTAATATACAACGTTCTACAAAGTGTATAACTTGAAATCAGCAATAATAATAACAACAACAACAGCAACAACAATATTAATAATTATATTATACAAAAACCAATAATAACAATTTGACTTTTTTTAAAAAAAAAAGACACAATGTTTCAACTACAACAAAACACTCTATCATTACCAAAATTAATTCATGCCACGTCCAATCCACATCTTAATTCCTTTTAAAGAATCATTATCCAATACTACAAGTTATATCCCAAAGAAAAATGAATATCAAAATTTTATATATTTTCCAAATCTCTAATAATGAGCAATAACAATTTACCTATAAAAAAAATAATGTTAACTAATAGATTCCGTCCAAATTTTTTTAAATAGATTATTTTAGCAATATTTTTGATAGTTTAGAGTCACCTCCAACTTAAAAAAAAAAAAAAAAAAAAAGCCAATTTAGAAATTACAAGGAATTCCAATTTTTATTATGCATGTGTTATAGATTAGGCCAGGTCCAGGAGTTCTGTGTTTACTATACAAAAAGTTCTAATCCTTCAATGACATCAAACCATTTGTTTAAGTATATCCAATCTTATATTTTCGAAGACATGTAGTTGCTTGATATACAATATAATATTCCTAGTTTTTATATAAGATTTTGATCCTGATTGTGATGAATTTTCCGGTGGTATCAGAATACATACGGGAAAAGGGGAATGGAGTTTATTCTCAAAGCAATTAACCATCCTACCTATCTGGATTTGATGAAATCAGCTAGCTCTTTTCAACTAGACTGGGATGCGGACACAGATATCGATAATGACGATTATGTCGAAATCCGGATTTGATTGGTAGGTTTGAGTTGAAAATTTTGAACAAGAATCGTTCGACTTTTCAAAAACTAGTTAATATTTCAGTTGACTTTTTAGAAAAAAAAATAAAAATAGGTCGAGTTTTTTAGGTTTGAGTCATTGCATCAAACAAACCAATTCTTTTAACAAATTTTTAGTGTTGCAAATAACACTTTTGTCAATTGTCCAAAAATTAAATCAGGAAAGTAACCTAGCTATAAAAATAAGAATAAGCAAATTAATAAATGTATGATAGAAGATGAAAAAAAAAAAAAGATTTAATGTGGTGTCATCTACAAATTAGGAATAAAGAGAATGTTAAAAAAAAAAAGAAAGATGTATAATACTAGATAAATACACATAAAGAAGATTTTCAGTAGAAAAAATAAAAAACACACATAAAGAAGATAGTAAATGAAACCAATCAGACCTAATTGACAATTTTATAATAAATCTAATTATTCTATCTACACCATTAATCTGTTCACACCTAAATTTATGAGATTTTCATATTTAATACCGACTTGGTGATAATATCAACCAACTTCAAATTAAACAATAATAGAAATAGATGTTATCCTAAATAATTTTATATTGTTTCACTCATTTTTTTTTTTCCCAATCAAACGATCAACCTTTCTCCTTTTTTTTTTTTAGCAAAGAATTTTCTTTTATTTTTTAATTGTTTTTTCCTTAAATTTTGCCTCCTTTTTTTTTTTTTTTTTTTTTTAAATTTAGATTTATTATTATTATTTTTTACTGTTTTTTAATAATATGTCAGTGGTGAAGACTTGGCAAGTTCTGTGGCACTTTGCGGCGGACAGTCTTTGATAGCACTCGACGGGCTCTGTGGTGCTTCGTGGCAGACAACTGACAAGTTTCGCACGCTGGGGGAAGATAAGATTTACACTAACTAGCACTATTAATGAAAGGAAAATTAGCTTAGCGACCGGTTATGGTCGAATTTTTTTTTATTCAACAAAATAACTGTTTGGCTTTTTTTTTTTTCTTTTTTTTTTTTTTTAAGATTGGATTAGTCAATAAAGGGAAATTGATTATTTATAATATTATAAATCAGTAATTTATCAAATTAATAATATTATAGGTCAATTATTGATAATCATTAAAAAAAAATTAATCAATCATTTAAAATTTTTTTTATCTTTTAATTAGTTTTTTTTTTTAATTTCGGTCCTCCATTAAAAAACTTCAAAAAATTTTTATTAGGTTAATGAAATTTCATATAAAGAGAAAATATATTTTTATAAATTTCGTATAAATTATGCTAGTATTCTAGGAATAATACTACGAATTGACCTAAAAATGAGTGATTTCTTAAAAAGAAAATACTTACTAGATACAATTAAATTGGAAAGTCAAAGTTTCCTCAATAGTCGTCTGTAAAAGTGCCACGTAGTTACCGGCTTTTAATTGGGTATTTTTAAAGGATTCACAGATTTTCTCCCGAGTTTTTTTGAAGCTCTTCGCACAGGGTTTCTGTTTGGAAAAGAAGAAAGTGAAGCCTCTGCTAGAAACTACGAATCGAGGAGAAACTACGCACTTTCTGAAAGTTGCATATTCAATCCTCCGTAAGGTGATAATTTTTAGACATTTTTGTGCATTTCTTCACAAATTTTTCAATGCAAATAATGTTAATAAACCTTTTATGTTTAACGATTTTTTTTTTAATCATGCTACGAATTCAACTTTGAATTTTATCATTTTGGTCAGTTTGAGAAGGATTCAATTTCTATATATATATATGCTTATCAATTTTGCTTTCAGGTCATTTTTGCTCCGAAAAATACAGAATTTGAGATGCTATTTTCACGGACTTAATCTTGATCTTGATCAGAGATCAAGCAGTAATGTTGCCAGAAGAGGTGGCGGAGGAAATCATGTCACGGCTGCGTCCAGATTCTTTGATCCTATTCAAGCTCGTTAGTAAGTCCTGGGACGCAGTCATAAAATGCCTCATTCAGGACCCGAAGTTGGTGGCCAAAAATCTCCGCAACATGATCAAAGCCTCGTCCTCCACGTCCTTAGCTTTCATTCGCCTTTTTCAGTGCACCTGCAAAGGAGCCAAAGCGAATGGAACATTTGCCACATCGTTTTTCATTTGAGTCGCCGCATTCGCCATCTTGTCCTGCACATGGAGGGCCCTATTTGCTCACTTTAATCCACAAGGATGGTGATGTCGAGAACGATGATGACAACTCTCGTTGTGTTACCGATTATTTCCATTTACCGCGTTTGCTGGATGACATGGGGTTTTTTATGACACGTCTCTCAGTCATTGTGATGGCCACATTTGCTTTTTTTAGGCGAGATTTCCACAAGACAAAGTGCTATTTTTTATGCAATCCAACCACCAAAAAAGTCAGATGTCTTCCAAAATCGATTCTTTCTGATAGCTTTGTAGTGAATGGAGCAGAATTATCTTATGATTGCAATACTGATGATTACAAGTTTGTTGTCTTCGGGCATAATTATGCATTTCATGAACCGAAAGCGGAGATATACACATTCCGCAATGACTGTTGGAGGGACATAAGTTTTGATCGGGGGGACATGTTTGATTACATAAAACGTGCAAGCTGGTATGATGATCCCCAATCGATATTCTACAGAGCAGTTCTTTATTGGGCGTTGTATCATGGCAGCGAGTACTCTATAATCTCGTTCGATGTGGCCGATGAACGATTTGATAGCTTACCATTGCCAAGTAATCTTGCAGAGTTTAAGAGTATCCATGGATTAAGCCAAGCTCTGTTGAATGAATCCATTGCTTTGTTTCACTATACCGATTTCAATGAGTATCATGAGGTATAGAGTATGACACACATTGAAGTATGGATGATGAATGAATGCTTGTTCCGCGGTGTTAAAGGCTCATGGTCTTGGACAAAAATACTCTCAATTGATCCTCTACTTGACATTCCGACTCCGTTGATGTTCTGGAAGGACGATATGATCCTTATGGAAGAAGACGATATAAGGCTGATCTCGTACAACGTTCGCAGTCAAAAGATGAGGATTCTAGCCGATGGCGTTGGCGTGAATGATTTCAAATTTGTGTACGTTAAGAGTCTGATCTCAGTGCATGGAAGGAGACAACAAGAGACGCCGGAAGAGAAAAATATGAACAGTTGGTGGAAATCATTCCTTTTGTCTTCTTAAACGAATGGTGAGCCGGAGTAACGAACCATAAGGATGGCCAAAAATGTTTTTGGAAGGAAAACTCGGGTTGATTTTGGAGGTTAAGTTAAATGTGGAGTAGAATTTGCTGATACAAAGAAGTCGATTAGTTTAGAGAAAGTCTGTGTTATGACTTTTAGTTTACAAGAGAAGCAGACAAATTAGTGGCACTGAAGTTTTCAGTTTTGCATTTTTTTTGGCTATAGCTTGAGAATTTAAATGGGTTTCTCAATAACATCCGATATATGGTGTAGTTTAAGGGACTCCAATCTCTGTTTTTTTTTTTTTTTTTTTTTTTATCCCCTACTGGTGTTTTGTCCTTCCCAAACTTGCCAAAATTCTAGCCATATATTCTCCAAATAAACCATACATATATTTATTTTTTTTTAGTTTTACTTTTTACTGGCACTGTGCCAAAGATAGAATTTAAGGTTCCAATTTGGGGAACATCTAGAGATGCTGTTTTGAAAGGTGAGTTGGAAATATGTGTTTGAAGGAAAAATTTTTGAAAAAGTTCTTAGATATAGAAAATTATGTAAAAATTTGAAATGTGTTTGGAAAAAAATATGCAAATTGATCTTGTTTTGTTCCTCTTGTCGTTACGAGCATTTTAACATAAAAATCATCTTATTCCGATTTGAAATGAAAAAATTACCGACTTTTAAAATTTGAGCTTTTTAAAATAGAAGAGATAAAAAATTTGATGTAGTGTTGAGATTTTGAAATCTAGATTGTGTTTTGCTATCTCCATATGACATCCCAAATGACCCTAATTTTTTAAAAAATGAAATTAAAAAAAAAAAAAAAAAGAATCTCTTTGGTACAACTGCTTGCTTGCAGCTTATCATCTTTGTACATCAAAACAATCAACAGAGATGAGGCGGAATTCTTTTGAGTTCGAAATATGGAGTAAAAGCATCTGAAAGCTGTTGTTGATTTTTGAGGCTGTTTTGTTAAATGTCGAGTAGAATCAGCTAATGCTAAGGAGTTGTTTAGTTTAGAAAATATCTGTCATATGAATTTTTCGTTTACAAAAGAAGCAGACAAAGTAGCACTGAAGTTTATGATTGTTCTTCTTTTTCATCTGAATGGCTTATCACCTTTGTCCAATGAAAAAATGAAGAGAGCTGAGGTGAAATTTCGTTGAATTGGAATATCGCGTGCCAATCACTTGTATGAACAATTGCTACATGGCTCTAGTCTGTACTCTCTAGAGTTCGGACATAAGGCAGATAAGCATTATTGTTCGTTTTTTTTTTTTTAATTATTTTTTTTCACATTTTTTTAAGATAAAAGGAAACAAGCGAAGAAGCGAGTTAAGGAATAGGGCTCCACTCTCTAATGATCAACCAGAACATCAAACAGGCAAAAAAAAAAAAAAAAAAAAAAAAATATATATATATATATATATATCAAAACAACCAAAAGAAATAGCAGGTGGAGCCCATTGTAGATTTTCAAACATGAATTTATAGAATTTGCTGTAATCTAAATTTCATCCGAGCACCAGTGGTCTAGTGGTAGAATAGTACCCTGCCACGGTACAGACCCGGGTTCGATTCCCGGCTGGTGCAGAGCCATGATGATTCTAGCGCCTTTGCGATGGAGGGGTCCATCACGATCATCTGATCCAACGGATGAAATGGGCGCTTCTGAGATCTTGATGATGATAGCACTTTTATTGCATTTATTTTTTTTTAAAAATTTTTTTGGCAAACCGCATTTTTCATTAAAAAGCAAAAACTGATATGCTGCAACTGAAAAAGTTTTTCCGCTCTAGTTAAGGATGTTTCAAATATCTAACATTTAAGCTCTCCACTCATTCCAGCACTAGTCGTCTAGTGGTAGAATAGTACCCTGCCACGGTACAGACCCGGGTTCGATTCCCGGGTGGTGCAATTTTCTCTCTCTCTCTCTCTTTTTTTAATTATTAAATGGATGCACTATTTTTAACAGTTTCTTTTCCCGTGAGACAAATCGCAAACTTCTCAATTTGGATTAATGGATGTCGCTTTTTCTCGCTACTTTTGAATATTCTCGACGATTAAAAAGTGTTTGGAAACCTTCAACTCATCATGAGTAACCCTTTGAAAGTTTTTTTTTTTTTTTTGGTAGAAGAGTAACCCTTTGAAAGGCGCACCAAGAATATAGAACACTAATAATAATAATAATAATAATAATAATAAAGTCTCAAAGGACACCAGTCTAGCCATATTGGATTAGAACCCACACGTCAATCAGTCAATGCAACAGCATACATGCTCTTTAATAAGCAAGTTCTTGGAAGCCTTATTTGTTGATCAATATTTTCCTATCATCATATAGAAAATTAGACATAGATTTTCAGCTTAAATTTGAACGAAACGAAAGCCAGAAATTGGACTCATTGTTAAGTGTGTGTTGCAAGTTACAAATATTTTATTATCGGAAATAGTCAAGACTTGAGCGTAGTCAAAGGTGCCTCTGTGATACGTCTTTGTGTTTTTTGTAGCACACATAATGTGGCTAAACACCTTGAAAATTTTTTTTCTTTCTTTTCTTTTTAATCTTTAAGAGGAGATAACTGATATTGAGAAATTTAAGCACATCACAATTAGGTTGGTACCAGGTTGAAGTACATGTCGTCTACCAAATCTCCAACTCAATATTGTTATTAAAGAAGAAAAATATACAAAAGCATCAAATATGAAAAGGGAAAAGAAAACAGCCTGAGGAAGGTGAAGAAATTAGTAAAAACATAACAAAAATTGGAAGCTAGTCTTATAGAATCAAGCAACAACATTCATCTTGAGAGTGCGTTACAATTATGCCTCGTCAAAAACCACCCTCAAGTAGCGAAACCACAGTGAGAAAAAGAGTACTAGAGGGGAAAAAGAATACATAATTACAACATATAGTTGGTTAGTTCGAAAATCTATAACAAGAATAGCTTGTTATATCTCAACCAACAATTTGAAAGTTAACTCAAGCACAAGTTTTTCTTTTCTTCTTCTCCCTCTTTTTATATTCATTTTCAGTATTTTAAGCGTGGGGATTCGAACTATATATTTTATGATTTAATCATGTATGAAATTACTGATAAATTATATCTACAACCGTACCTCAAGCACTCGTGTGAAGCAAACAAATTACTGATAGGAGTTAGGAGACTGAATTGGTCGTATAAGATGTACTACAAAATATGAAATGTGACGGTACTTTATATTATTTTACGGAATTTCTTACTAAAGCCATTCCTTGAAAGAACCGACTTCAAGAAAGTAGCATTAACTCATGATGGACCAGAAACTTAAGTAAAATACGGCACTGAATTGAACAATTCAGCTGAGAAGTACTAAAATTTTCAAAATAGAAATATTGGCAAGTGACCACTGTTTGAATGGAAAATTAAGGTCACAAACCACAACAAGAACAACAACGTATCTCAGCAGATTTATTCTTTCAACTACTAAACAATATTAGGCATAAAAGTTGGCAATCCTAGTAGACTTTTCCTGCCTGCAAATTTCAAGCTTTTGTTTTGTCAATGTTTTGAAGTTTGAACGACGCGTCAACTCCATGACCTTAAACAAATCAGCGTATTTATATGTATATATATGCGTGTGTAGATAAATACATACATATATTTATATATATATATATATATCTTGTCCTTGATGCACGTGTTGAGGCTTCCCAATATAATACGTATAGGAACCCTTTTTACATGTAAATCAGAACCCGGAAAGAAGCTTCAAATTAGACTTGAGCAGAAAAAGCAACAGTTTGATATTGGCCATTATAAAAAAGAAAAAGTAAAGGAAAAAGAAATAGAAAAGAAACAACTTTTTGCTTAAAAGTCACCAAAACCCATCATAATCAAAGGCATTTTGGAGTGTGATATATAATATGTAACATACCCGTTCAATATTTATCTCTCTATCATCCATTGGTATTAATGCGGCTGTTGATTGTGGAAATTGACCCTATAGAGACTCATGACTGATACTCCACCCCCCAAGATTTCTCATATACATTAGTGGTATCTCCATTTTGAGTCTCATAATTATGAAGTGTAAAAACTATGATATAACAAGAATTTTTTTTAAAAAAAAAATGGTAAATCACATGTAGGATATATATATATATATATATATATAACCTTTCTTATAGGTTGCTTGGCTGGCATGACACGTGGCCAAAAAAATGGTGCAATGCCAATTGGCATATTTCCAAGTTTAATTAATGCTTATATATATATATATATATATATATGACATTGTCTTAAATCCAGTATCGGAAGATAAACGGTACCGATGTAGACGAGATGTTGTGTCCACACATGCACATGTGGTTGAAGGAGGGTGAATATCACAGAAAAAGATAGGATGAAAGTCCAAAAATGCAGGCTGGAAGTAGGGAATCGATAATGTATTTTAATCAAATGAAGAGTGGATTGGTAATTTTATTTAGGTATATAGGTGTCTGGAAAGTAATTAAATATTAAAATTGGAGGTGAATGTGTATTGATGAAGGAATCTATGTATATTTCAGGGAAATGGGATGTGAAATTATTGGTAGATACAATGTGAAATAAGACATGGATGTCGTCGTCGTTGGCACAGGGAAAAAACTTAGAGTGCATGTGTATTTAAGAAGGAACATATGTATATTTTGGTGACCAATAATAAAAAAACAAATACAATGTGAAATATAGCAGGGTTGTCATAACATATGCATAGTAGGATTACTAGTAATGAAAAAAATCACATTATAAAGAATTGATGAAATATAGCATAGGCGTCGCTGGCCTAGGGGCATTCAAAGAATGGGAAGCACAATTGGAAAGGGAAGTAGTAACTAGTGTTGGTCACGAGAGATACGAATAGTTAGGATAAACGGGAAGGAAAATAAGTGTATACAAATCATATGAAAATGAAGCAGGAATGTTGTTGGACAGTGAAATTGCAAGCACTAGAATAATTTTTGGAAAGGAAAAGTGTAATTAGGGAAATGTGAAGCTATAGTGAAGCGAAGAAAGGACAAAAAATAAGCGGTGAGAAAATGCTCACGATGCAGTGAGGAGACTAATTGAAAATCATATAATGCAACATATAGTTGATGATATAGAAGGGCAAGTTGGAAATCATGAAGCTATTATAGATGTAGCCTTGTTTTAGAGATGAGCTCTTTTTGGAGCATTTTTTTTAAAAACCCCTTAATTGACAATGACATAGTAATGTTATTGGGAGAAGGGAAATTGCTATAGTTGAAGAAGTTTTGGTAAGAGAAAGCGTAATTAGGGGATATGAAATTATAGTTAAGCTAAGAAATTAAAAGTAAAAAAAAAAAAAGGTAAGAAAATGCCTATGACACAGTGAAGAGAGTAGGGTGCATTTAGTTTGCAATTTCCAACTCAAAATTTTCATATCAATTTTTGTATTATTCTTTAAAAAAAAAACAATAACTAGTTTTTGAAAAGTCAACAAACTCTAACTTAAAAATTTTATCTTCAATAGGTGAATTATATGAGGGCTAATTGAAAATATGATAATATAGCAAATAGGTAATGGTATTGAATGACAAGTTGGAAATTAGAGAAACGGAAAATAAGGTGATGATAATGAAAGATTTTTTTTTTTTTTTTTTGGCAATCCTTCAACAACTTTTCTATATTTTATTTCAACTTTAGTTCACTTTTGGAGTTTTCTATTGTTTTCTATTCTAAAACATAGCCTATAGACGTGTCAATGTTTTCTCCTAGCTTACCCTTTGTTTGGCTTCATCAGATCACACCATCCAACTCTTGTCCAACTCTCATCCAATGGTTACAGTTACAATGCCCGATTTGTCCAGAAAAATCTAACCGCCGGACTAAAGACCAATCATATATATGTACACACACACTTAGTGGCATCCCCATTTTGAGACTCATTATGAAATGTAAAACTATATGGTATCACGTGTGGGAAATAGTATTTTCTTATTAGTTATTTGGCATGACACGTGGCACGAAAATTTTCGATAAGATTTTGATACGTGGCAATAAAAATGGTGCTATGCCAATTGGGATATTTCAAATGGTGCTATACCATCTAGTTGGCGTGAGGATAGCCAATGGAAAGATTTGGGTGAATTCTTATAAGATACCCCAAGAAATAAGAACATGATATTACATATATAGTCCAATAATGTATAATCTCGTGAGCACCTCTTTATCCCAAAAAAAAAAAAAAAAAAAAAAATCTCATGACCAACTTGTACAAAAGTGAAATGATGCCAACTTTGAATAAGGACTTTGGGTTGGCATTACTTGCAATAGCCAATGAAAGCTTTTTGGAAAATTCCTGGTTGCCCCAACTAGTAAGAACATCATATATCATATTTAGAGTCCACTTTTTGCAGCTATGTAGTACTAAATTGATATTGTGGCACTTTGCCTAATAGTTTAGCAGGCATTTATATATATATATATATATATATATATATATATTTAGCCAACTGAAATTAAGATGTTGGAAAGTTTAGGGCCTTCCCGAGAAAGTAAGAAACTGATATCATAGAGTCACTTTTAGCTGCCACTTTTAACATCTCTTATGCATATATAATATCTATATTCGGGTTTGTGAACCATACTTCTAACTTAACATATAAAAATGAGGAGTGATATATATATATATATATGATATTATTTATTAAATGTTAAACTGATCAGGAGTTGTAATATGAAGAAATTTAGTTATCTCATTTCAATATTATACTTTTTTAATATCCGGGTGTTTCGTTGAATAAATATCTTATTAGATTGTTCACTTACATATATATATATATATATATATATATCACAATAGAAGTATGGCAATTTTTCTTTGAGGACTATAGCAAAAAGCCTGGGTGGGGGCGTTGGAAATCCCCCAACTTGGATGAAGATATTTCAAAACCAAGCGACTCATACAAGAGTTACACATTGTTATAATTTAATATATTCCAAATGTAATTATTTTTTTAAAGTAATTAATCGACTAAAATAAACCTAACCTAACTGGGGTTAGCTCAGTATAGGTGGAATATATAAAAAAAAAAAAAAAAAAAAAAAATTGGATATGTGCTATTATTTTCTTTTATTTTAATAAATAAGACTCATAAGTTTAATATCGTAAGAAAATGAATTACTAAATAAAGCTAGCTGGAATACGTAAGCACTTTTCTAGTTCTCACTTTGAAAAGGAGAAATATGAAGTTAAATAATTGTCAATTAACTGCTAGACAAGCTGAAAGTGATCATAATGTCTAGAGCAATCTTATCAATGCATTCCTAACTATCTATTGGCGTATGTATAAGAATATATAAGAGATGTGTATATATATACACACACATATGCACACACACAATATTAGAAGTCACCGTCTGAGTCCAATATAGTGCATGAGACATGTGAAGCTGAAAAGCTACATTTTTATATCAATCGTGTGGTACACATCATAGAAGCACATTTCTTCTCATTTTAATTTGGGTTTGAAACATATATATATATATATATATATATATAATATAAACATACCAAGACATCAACTAAATATGAACCACACATATATAATCCGTGTTCTAATCGCAAAGGTGTGGTGTGTACTTCCCACGTGGGTACAATTCCCATTTGCCTAGGGCTGCTCAAATTAAGATGGGTCGATCAATCAAATAAACTTTTGTGGAGTGTGACGTGGTGCTGCCACTTCATCACATGATATATACATATATACGTTTATATATATATATATATATATTATCTTCAAACATGCCGGTAATTTCACTCCCAAATTTATTCAAATTTTCTTTTCATTATTTATTTTTTTAATAGGTCAATAATATATAGTGATCAGTACTTGTGTGTCAAAGTGGTGCACTAACAAGGATTTGTACCGAATATATATATATATATATGTATATTTATATATATAAATTTTGGGAGGAGTACCGAGTAGATTTTTGGCAACACTAGCAAGGCAATGCTGCATATATTTTTTATGTTGTTGAAGCGTATTATTTGCTCTGATCTCAACCCTATTTGCTGCCCACCACCAAAGCTTAATAGGACTATGGTATATAGATATAGAATATGCTAATCCTACAAGCTAACATGATTATTTTAAAAATTTTCTCTATATCAACGTTCTTATAGCACTTCCTAATTTCATTGATAATATGATTATAATCAAGATTTCACACTAATAAATTAACACGCTTTGATGTCGAGCCTTTGTTCTAACAGTAATGAAGGTGAATTAACAATTAATAAACATGTATTTATTGTCATCATGACTAGCTAAATTATTATTTGTACGTGTCCAAATCTCAATATTAATAATAATGCAGCTGTATTGCAATTTGCATTTAATGCAACCATATGACAAAAGATTGGCCGCCAAGATCAACTTCATCATATACATAACCTAATTAGACCAAATTATTAATTATTAACCATCTAAATCTTCTACCTTTCTTCAATAATTAAAAGATGGACGATTAATAATTTGTAACAGATAATATGAAAAAAAGAAGTAATTTGATCCGACAAATTTCACAAACAAACAAGCATGTGACAATATCAAAGTAGGTCTAGATTGTAGATTTTCAAGCATATAAAAACAATTAATGAAAATTAATATTAAAAACAAACAAAGCAGAATAGATCCAACAAATTAGCAGCATCCCCATTTCAGTGCCGCATGCATGCCAGGTATGCGCATCAGATCAAAAACAATTAATGACCCTTCCAAGGAATTGCCCCATAAATGTGGCTCTCTTTTTAAAACATTAAAAAAAAAAAATTCTTGATGCATAAATTAATATAACACAAACAATGTTAAGAACATTAATAGTGTTTAACATCCAATTTTAATAAAAAAAAAGTGCAGATCTTATTATCTGCAGATCATAAATATGACTTACTATTTATTAATTATGACGTTTAACATCAAATAATGTGCGAACGCATTTTTCTTAACATAGATGTTCAGGAACCTACCAACCAACATGGATCATAGTAGTTTGTGGCACGTCTACAAAGTAATAGTTAATGTGTACTCCGAGAACAGCCAACATACGAGTGTCTGTTGTTATAAGCCGTCAGATTTTGATGATCATGACATACAATATCCAAGAAACTTCCCCCACGAAAACCGCTTGCCTAAATTACATTCAAATGATTATTAAATTAATTAACTAATAATGTGGCTCTAACATTAATTATGTCTACTAATGAATCTCCAAATCTTCCTTATTAAACTAAAATATACATTGATACGTGTATATTTATATATATGTTCATATATAAATATAATGCCACGGTCGGTCCGCGAGTTTAGAGGGACAGGACTGTTCCTTTAGACATATAATTTGCATGTGCTTTGTGCTTCTTCATGTTTTAATCCCCACAAACCGCACAAACTTTCTAGCCACTCTTTCTCTCTCTCTCATCTTTCTCTCTCTAAAAAAAAGTCAGAGGTTTTCGGAGAATTTCATATAAATAAACAAAAACCCAAACACCAGTTTTTTCAACCCTCTCTCTCTCTCTCTCTCTCCAAAACACCAAAGATAATAACAAGTTAACAACAACATGTCTCAGTCTCAGTCGTCCTCTTCTTCTTCTTCTTGTTCTTCATCATCTTCTCCTATTTGGTTGTACTCTTACATAAAGCTCCGATTCTTCACCCGCATCCGAAAGTTCCGGCGCTCCAAAGCCGGCCGCAAGCACTCCACGCCGTCCGATCATCATCATCAACCGGCGGCCATCAGAGACAGCCAAGACGACGCCGTTGAAGTAGTGGTGGTTGTGGAGGACGTTCAGGCTATGGAGACCGCAAAAGGCGGCGGCATCGGCGGTGGAGGAGGTGGTGGTGGTTGTGATGACGTGGCGGGGCTGCAGAGGGCGGTGAAGGGGCTTCACTTCGGGAGCTGGGAGGAGAAGGAGATGGCGGCCAGGGACATTCAGAGTTTGGCCAAAGAGGACGTCAAGTTGAGGAAGTTGGTGGCGGAGCTCGGCGTTATTCCGGTTTTGGTCGCCATGGCCTCGTCGGAGGTGGCTCGCCGCCGTCGAGTAGCCGTGGCCGCTCTCATTGAGCTTGCTAATGGAACTTACACGTAAGTCTTTCTTAATATCTTAACTTACTACAATTTTTACTTTGATTAATAAAAAATTTTTCATTAATACATGTCATAGTTATTTTGTTCATTTCATTTCAAAAAAAAAAAAAAATGTTCATTTATACTATTTTGTGTGCGTAAATTTGTGTGTATACCCCTACCATTTTAGAGTACTTATTATTATTAGGAAGGTACACACATAAACCTTATATTATTTTAGTTTAATTATTAGAAAAATATGTGTGTCATTAATCGCGCATGTTGAATTCATTATATTATGTTAGGTGCTTTGAATAATTTCCTTGATTCTCTTCTTAAGAAGGGAAGAAAAATGCATAGGCGAGAGAGTAGTCGTACGTCTTTTGTTTCTATAAAATTGTTCTCTACGTAAATTAGAAGGGAGGAGTACTTTCATGATTGGAAGTAGAGTTCGAATCTCCTATCTACAAATTTAAAAAAAGAAAAAGAAAAAAAGAAAAAGAAAAAGAACTCCTATAATTTGATTGAGTTTTGGTTCCATTTTTGTGAAAAGTTTTTTTTTTTCTTTTCTTTTTTTTTGGAAAAGCAGTTTCGTTGAAGTTGATTGGGGAGAAAAAGTGTTACTTGAAAAACTCACTTATTTTTAGTAATTAATAATTTTGATGTTTTAGAAGAAGAAAGATAGAAACTAGTGGGAACCCCTCTTGACCTATGAGCACCATGGCAGTACTGATCTTTTGACTATTAAGGCACAATATATACATACATATATATATATATATGTAATTCATTCAATAATATATAAAGTGATGAGGTAAGGCTAAGACGGTCTTGGCGTCATTAACTCAAATGGTTGGCAATTGACCCACCCCATATCCCTCCCCCAAGTTGACGAGACAATCGATGCTCTCGTTGAACTATGAAATGAATAATTCTATCAGACAACAAAATATGAAAAAAAAAAAAAAAAAAAAAGAGATAGAGAAAAGAACAGACGACAAAATTTTTCAATAAAATCAACCATGATGGAGACCCATCTTGGAGTAGTGATTCCATTTTTCCTTCAAACTTAAGCTAAAGCTGAGTCCATGTGGGGTAGAATATGTTTGCATTGTTTTACTATACAAATAAAAATAATTATAATAGACGAGATACAATTTTTAACCGTCACATCTTTATTTTTATTTTGATATATAGTTATGTAATATGACAGTCTAGAATTGGATTCTAGATATTTGCAATCGAAGCTGTTCAACTAAAACAAAACTACTTTGCTAGACAAGAAAATGTGAAAGGTAACCTTTTTTTCAATAAAATCAACCATGATGGAGACCCATCTTGGAGTAGGGATGCCATTTTTCCTTCAAACTCAAGCTAATTAAAGCCGAATCCATGTGGGGTAGAATATGTTATTTGTTTTCCAATATAACAAACAGCAAGAAACAGTTTTTAACTGCCAAATTTTAATTTTAATCTAAGATGATATTTTATGTGATATAAAGGTTCAGAATTGTATCCTTGATATTAATAGGATTTTTTTGTTTATATCTTAGCATAAAATTCTTTTAATAAGTAACAAAAATTTTATCAAGTTTTCATTTAGTTAAGTTATAAATATTTAGGATAGGAAATCTGCCAAACATCGCCACCACAAGATGTAGGCCAAGGTGTTTGGTGATGAACAAAAGCATTTTGGATAGAAAAGGATTATACATGCATATAGCCAAGATGGGGAAAAAATTAATAATAATAAAATAAAAAAGTTTAAATTGTAATACTGTTGTCCCGTGGCTGCTGTTATCTGAAGTAAACTTGACTCTTAGTAGTCGTCGTATTTCACATATGCATCCCACCAAAGAACCTTTGCTGATCAAATCCAACTTTTCTTTTGTTTTTTTTTTTTTTAGTGGGTCAAGTGGGTCTTATTCCTATTCTAAAAGTTTGAATCTCCTTCACACAGTACATTTCATTTTTCTGTACTTTTATTTGCTTTTTGGATGAAATAATTGTAGAGAACCCTCTAGTAAAGTTATGCACAAAAAAAAAAAAAAAAAAAAAAAATCTTGTTTCCTAATTACAAATTTTCATTGAATTCAACTGAACCACTAAATTTTTCTTAATCAGATATGATATGACGGTTTTGTTACAATTAATTGAGGTTAGGAAAAAGCATTAATTAAATTATTAGAAATCTTTATGGAATTAGGGTTGTTATAAATAAAGTGTCGAGTAAAATGTTCCTTGGGTCGGATTAATAGCGCAGGGTGCGCTTAAATTATCCATAAAGGTTTTTCTCAAACCGGCATGATGTCTTAATTAGAGATGGGATATATTACAGCTTGTAAGATTTCTAAGTGTAGTTGTTCAGATTCCATTTCGATCTTGGGGCAATTTTTTAAAGTTTAAACTGCCTTTTTTTGACCCCAACTCTCCAACACAGATCTAAATCTTGGAATCTCGTTGACTTGATATATATATATATATATATATATATGTAACATAAATATAATATTTTCTAGCTAGCTAGTAGTTTAGTCTATTCAATAACGCATGGGGGTTGTTTTGGTTTCTCATCTAACATTTGATAGGATTTCAAAGTCATTATTGATTTGCTCGTGATGATAAATATTTTATTCCTATATGTTCAACTAATGTTTGAAGTTTGAAAAATGTTCTCCTACTTTGTCTTTTAACTTTTTCTTTTTCCAATTTGTTTATTCTTCAGGAACAAAGCCCTCATGGTGGAGGCAGGAATTCTATCAAAGCTACCGAAGAACGCCAACCTTCTAGATGAACCAACCAAGCTTGAATTCTCCGAACTTCTCTTGACATTGTCTTCGCTAGCCAATACACCTTTCCCTCTAGCCCCCTCGGAAATTGTCCCGTTTATTGTTGACATACTTGAGTCGAGCACTTCAAGCATTGACACAAAAGAATCATGTTTAGGCACATTGTACAACCTCTCGATGGTCTTGGAAAACGCGGGGCCTTTGGTCGCCAATGGAGTAGTTGACACCCTCTTGAAGCTGTCCACGACGAGGGAAATCTCCGAAAAAACCCTAGCGACGTTAGGGAATTTGGTGGTGACCCTAATGGGGAAAAAGGCCATGGAGAACAGCGCAATGGTGCCGGAGAGCTTGATAGAGATTTTGACATGGGAAGACAAGTCCAAATGCCAAGAGTTGTCTGCTTATATTTTGATGATTTTAGCTCACCAAAGTTCAGCTCAAAGAGAAAAAATGGTCAAGTTAGGCATTGTGGCTGTACTTTTGGAAGTTGCTCTATTGGGAAGTCCACTAGCACAAAAGAGGGCACTAAAATTGCTCCAATGGTTTAGTGATGAAAGACAAGCGAAGATGGGCCCGCATTCTGGGCCGCAGACCGGAAGGATCGCAATGGGCTCGCCGGTAAACCAAAGGGAGACCCAAGAAGGGAAGAAGATGATGAAGAGTTTGGTTAAGCAGAGTTTGTATAAGAACATGGAGATGATAACAAGGCGAGCTAATGCCGCCGGGGAGTCTTCTAAGCTCAAGGCCTTGGTGATCAGCACAAGCTCCAAGAGCTTGCCTTATTGAAAATACACACAGATTTTTTTAAATCATACTCTTTTTTTTTTTTTGTTCAATTTGTTTTAATGTTTTTTTTTTTTTAAGATGTGCATTGGAAAATGCAATTCTTTTAGAGTAGCATGTGATGTGGTATGGTGAAACTGTGGACAAGGATGATTTTCCAAGAGAGGGCGCAGATGTCCTCCTCCAAATAGAAATGCATTTCTTGTGCATAATTTAACCTCAGTAGCTTGTAACATGTTCATGACTTTGTGACCAAAACGATATCAAATGCAAAATCTGCCATGTTTTATATCACAACTGGCAATTAATTGCAATCACCAATGCGATGGTGTACTGGTTATGATACATACATACACACACAGATATATATATATATATATATATATATTTCCTCCTTACAAGATAGGTTCACGGTTTGTATTTTGTAATCTTAAAATTAAAGTTCTTATGCGGTCAATTGACTGTGCAACATAAGACTTATAGTAAAATGAGCACAGACGGATGCACATATCCTACTGTAGGGGCACGTATCCCTCTGCATTTATTTTATTTTATCATACTTATATCAAATTTCAACTAATATCCCATTCAAATTTTAATTAATGTCCCAATATAAATTTCATTCCTCGAAATGTCACCAAAACTAATTTCCTTTCTAAAATTTTTTCGAGTAGAATTGGGAGGCACGGATGATCTACGTTTTCGTAAGAAACAAAAGACATCACAATTGGCAAGCAAAAATCAGCCCACAATATCCTTCTCTAAAGATCACGTGAAATAAGAAAATTAATGCACTGCTCATGGCATCAACCAAAGCACTACGAAGAAGCGAGGAAAGAACTTTGAAATACGATTCTTTTTTATCAAAGCAGCAGAAAGAAGCCAGCTGCACTCTAAGCATAAGTTCCCTCCAACCCTGTCCAAGCAATATTAAATGATAATAATACCTTTCCATCCTCCCCTAGCTTTTGTTGGGTGGCGCGCGGTGGTTCTCCGGCATGGATGGCGGCAGTTTGCTATGGTTCGACCACTCGCTCTTGATAATGTGCTGAGGTTTAAAATGAATTTGTAGAAATAATCAACAGTTGAGATTAGAAAAATGTTAGATCATGTTCCTAAAAAAAAAAAAAAAAGAGATCATGACTTTTATTTTTATTTCTGAGAGATCTCACTAAAAAATGACAATGTACGCAAAGATTCCTGACTAAAATTTAATGGAATTTTATAGTTTGAACCACTATTATCACTCTAATATAAGATTATATTAATTGTTCCTTAGAAAATCGGTTCAGAACTAAACTATCACAAATATCTTTATTATTATTATTATTATTATTATTATAATTTTGTTGCAAGCATATGATAATAATAATTTCACACATGACTTAATTATAAGATATATAGTTTAAATTCCTATACCCCAAATTTAAAAAACAAAAAGAAATCTTGGTTTTTCATAGTTAATTATCCTATCAAAGCTAAGAATCGTATTCTCAAAAAAAAAAAAAAAAAAAAAAAGCATGAAAATTGGTTGAGGAGAATAGAACCGATCCAAATGGGCCAGCAAGTGATTGATGATTGGGCCAACCATTCTCTATTCCAAGCTTTTTAGCCCAAAGTGGTCTAAATCGGCCCGGCCTGGCTCAGTGCTAGCCTAGCCCAAATTGGCAGTTAAAAAGCTTTTCTAGGGTTTATATATTCCAGTACGCTATCGTCCTCCACCCAAAAATTCCCAATCTTGGCATCTCCTCTCCTCAAATTCCCCTTTTACCAAAACCAAAAACCAAAAACCATGGATTTCTCTAAGAAACGTAAAGCTGACGAGAACGGCACCGCCACAGCCGTGGCCACCGCCGCCGGTGGCGGTGCTCCCACAGCTCTGACGCTGGAAGACGCCCGCAAGCTCCTCCAGCCATTAACGCAGGAACAACTCCTCGACATCCTCCAAAACGCCGTCGTACGACACTCTGACGTCCTCGACGCCGTCCGCGCCGTCGCCAACCGCGAGACCTCCCTCCGCAAGCTCTTCGTCCGCGGCCTCGGCTTCGAGACCACATCCGATTCCCTCCGCTCCCTCTTCGCCACCTACGGCGATCTCGACGAGGCCATCGTCATCTTCGACAAGAACACCGGCAAGTCCAAAGGCTACGGCTTCGTCACCTTCAAGAACGCAGACGGCGCTCTCCTAGCCCTCAAGGAGCCCAGCAAGAAGATCGATGGCAGAATAACCGTCACGCAGTTCGCCTCCGCGGGTTTGTCCGGCGGAGCCAACGGCGCCGCTTCGGGTAGCGACGTCTGGGCGAGGAAGATTTACGTCGGCAACGTGCCGTTCCACATCTCCTCCGAGAGGCTGTTGAGCCACTTCATGATGTACGGCGAGATTGAGGAAGGTCCGCTAGGGTTTGACAAGAATACCGGGAAGTCCAAGGGTTTCGCTTTCTTCGTCTACAAGACAGAAGACGGCGCGAAGGCTGCGCTCGTCGATCCGATGAAGAGCATCGACGGGCACCAAGTGGTTTGCAAATTGGCTGCGGACAACAAGAAGAAGGTCGGCGCTCAAACCCCTTCCGGAGATGCTGTGCCGCCACCGCATTCGTCGGTGCCCGGTTCGTTTCAAGGTAATCAATATGGTCCGCCACCACCGGGTGGTCTGTATCCCGGATTTCCCGGTGGGCATCACGGGCAGGGCCCGCCCTCAATTCCTGCTAGTAACTATGGGTTGAATTCCTCGGTTCCATCGTCAATTGGTGGCGGTGGAGGTGCGGGTTTATCGTCGATCGGGAGTCATGTTCCGTCTTCAGTGAATGCTGGAGGGGGCTATGGTAGTAACTTTGGGTATGGTCCTCCACCGGCTGGAGAATTCGGTGCTCGGTTGCCTCCAAGTTCTGGAGGATTCCCAGACGGTTCGCAATATGGCTTGCCGTCGTCGGGCCACCCAACAGCGCAGCATAGCCAACCGCCTCCGGTGTCCAGAATTCATCCTGGTTACCAGGGCTTGCAGCATTATTATTGAGGTAATTCATTGGGTTTCTTCTTTGTTGTTTGTTTGTTTGTTTCTTGATATCTATTTCAGAGTAGTTTTCCTTCAAAGGCTTGAGTTTTTTTTATTGCAATTTTGGTTATGGCTCCATGAAAATTGATATGCTAGGTTTTGTAATAGTAATGTTTGTCCTTGGTAGTTTAAAGTCATGAAAATCTTTTTGGTTTTTGTGAAAATGTTTTATGGTGGTTACTTTTCTTCCCGGTAAAGATGAAGTCTTTAGGTCTGGAATTCTTTCTCTGTTGGACTAAGTGGCTGTATAACTGTTATGTTATTGTAGATTTCTTGTTATTAGCAGCATCTCTGTTTTGTACGGCAGAATTTTTCATTACTGGTTTGAGTTATGAATGGGTGTTTGATTCAGGTGTATGAGAAGCTTCTTGGGAGCCAATGCTTTAAATGCTTGTGGTGATTTCGTGAATGCAGACAATGAAATTCTTGGTTGAATTATATGGACTACTGAAAATTTGTTGCTGCTACACTTCATCTGCCTCTTTGAGTTGTCCTTTAGTTGCTTTTCTATGCATAGTAGAACTTTTGTGGTAGACTCTGTCTCGCTGAACGGGTTTTATATTTTTCTTGACTAGGTGAACGATGCTTTTGTTGAACTGATTTTAAGGGTGCCTTTTTTTTTTTTTCCCCTTCTTCTTCTTTTTTTTGGTTGTCTTTTATGCTATAATCTTCTATTCATATGTGTACAACTCTCTGATCAAACAAGGACAATAGATATGCATGCGTCTTTTTTATATGATGAGATAGGTTTTGGTTGTATGTTTATGTTAAATAAGGAACGCCTTTTCTCTAGATATCTTCTTCTGTATTTGCAATGTAATAATTGCTTCATCAAGTGCAGTCTGAGCTTGTATCATTGTACTTCCGTGGCTATTTGGGAACGGTGTGTCCTATGTTTCTTGATTGTCATTATAGGAGCATATGCAGAAACCGTAATGGATTGAATAGTATGCTGACCAATGGCTTTTTTTGTAACTTAAACAAGTCTACGTTTTAGTTGTTTGTTTTCTATGTTTTTTCCTGGGATTTGAATTGGCATCTGAGCTTTTGCTATAAAGCTCTACGGGTGTGTTTTTTTCCTCCCCACCAAAAACTTTCTTGAATGTCTTGAGGTACTCGGCATGAGTGCGACTCACTTTTATTTCATAGTATGGTTTTATGCGTCTTTGATGATAGGTTGTTTTTCCCTACTTGTGTTGTTTTTATCTGCCTTTCCCCTTTTTGCTTAATCCATTCAACCTCATTGGTTTATCCAAGGTGGCTTTTCCTCACCCCACCCCACCCCCCCCCCCCCCCCCCGCGCCCGGTTTGGGTCTCTTTGGATCATATTTAACTTGTCTGAGTAACGTTACTCTTGTTTTAAATATGTTTGTGTGAGTTTTCTATTTTCTTTATCAAACTCATTATAAATTTGTTCTAAGGTGTTGTAGATTGTTGGGTTGGTTTGGCTCATTTTGACATTACCGCTCTCACTTATGATGTATCGGTAGATTGCTTTTTGAAGTTTTAACTAGTTGAACGTCTTTTAGATTAACAGTCTGGGGATTTTGATTTTTTCTTTTGTTTTTTGTTTTTGTTTTTTTTTTTTTATTTGACTTGATGTTTCTGAGTGAACCGTGTGTGTCTTGGACTTAAGGAGCATCAGTGATAGTTTTCTTTCCTGACCCTACTTAATCTGTGTCGTTCAGAAAGTTTGTCCTTTTAGTTGTTTTGATTCCTGAATGGTGTCCACCATTTAAACGTTTGTTTGCTTTGTAACTCAGCTGCTGAATCTCCCTATTTTTAGAAAACCATGGGTGTCTTGAACAAAGGAGTGATGCTTGTATTCTTGGTCTCAATCTGTATTGTTAAGAAATAATTGTTTGTGTATTATTCTAAACGGCGTTCAAGTTGAATACTTGATCAGAATTCTCTCTAACGTTCTGCACCCATCGCTTGCTGAATTGGTTGAAATTCTGTGATATTGGTGTTGTTCTATCTTCTGTCGTTTTTTTTCTTGAGTTCTATTTCCTCTCTAGAGGTAGATAGTCTTGAAGTTGTCTCCACCCCCATATAATGGGGACGATGGTTGTGTGTAAATTTTACCTTGGCAAATTTTTATTTTTGGGCTCCCAGGCTTGGCTCTTCAAACCAAAATCTGACAACTATACCACCCTCCCTGTTGATTCTGATAACATCACTTCCAAAATTAACTCCTTTTAAACTTTTAACAAAACTGGTTATGTATTATGCACGTGATCTTCAATGAGGGTTAACTTGGGATTAAAGGCTACCAAATAACCTTTTTTTTTTTTTTTTTTTTGAAGTTCCAAAATCATGCTTAGTCTTCATTTTGTCTCAAATTAAAACTTAAGCTGTCGGACTATTTTTTTAACTGTCTGGTGGTTCTCTCTTTGGTGCTTAGCCTTGATCCTCCTGGGGGGAATATTTATTTACCTAGTGGGGGGAGTTCAGGAGTCCGTTTTGACATTCTCATGTGGATTAATCTCTATGTGTTTGTGTGCTTATGATCTCCAAAATCACCTCAAGAGTTTGGCCGGTAAAAAAAGATATCGAATGAATTGTGAGGTGGGGGTAATTTATTCATTAAATAAATATATAAAATTAATCCCCAATAAAGGTCACATGCATAACTCAGGACTAGTTTTGAAATTTGGCATAAATTGGTTTTGGTTTGATGTTAAGCAGAAGTGAAATTTATTGTGTTTTTTTTTCTCTCTCCTCTTTTTTATTTTTATTTTTATTTTTTTTTAAAGAAAATTTTGGGTTAAGCATGAAATTTAGTTTTTGGATTTTAAATGACAAAGTGTATTTTTGACGTACGGACGCACGGCTATACCCTTTGGGCTGCTGGAGCTAACATACTACTACTACTACTGCTATTACTACTAATCTGGTGGAATGTCACAAACATATGTATGTCAAATTCTTGTGCGTAGTCGCTATTAGAAGAAGCCACGAGCGGTAGGGTTTTTTTTTTTTTTGGGCTCCGAGAAGAGGGGTGGGTTTGATTGTGGGGATTACTTCGATTGTAAAATTTACAACTCAAGCTTTCTGGATTGTACATGTAGGAACAAATTCTTTTTTGTATTTTATATGTATTTATTATTTGAAAATTTTAATGATTTTTAAGAAAGATTTTTATTTATTTTTTTGTCGTCTGATCTGATTATTAATGAAGTTTGGTGTAATCAACTACTATCTTTTTCTTTCCTTCTTTTCTTGCTAACCATTTTTTTTTTTTTTTTTAACTTTTAGGTGGTCACTCTTTTCTTGTACTTCAACTCCACCTAGTTTAAGATATCAATCTTATTTGTTAAAAAAAGAAAAAGAAAAAGAAAAAAGAAAAAGAAAGTGGACGATAGGCCCGGTAATTATTAATCAGCATTTCTTTAATTACCCTAATACCCAATGATAGTGAAATTGAATTGTCAAGGGGGTTTAAAAGCTTCTAAAGGGTGAAAGGTAAAATTCACATTTAGCACGTGTGATGGAAACCCTATATAATGAGTATATGATGCGAAAAAGGATTACATACCATCCATATCTCATATGGTCTCCTATAGTACCGTCCATATCTCATATGGTCTCGTATAGTCTTGGAAATCAATTTAGAAGGAAGTGTTCAAAACATACAATTGCTCCCACGGACACGGAACAACTCCAAAATGAGTTGAAGAGCTTAACATGGATCTAACCGTGTTAAATAGAAAAGATTCATTTTTCTTCAACGACATACTATTTTATTTTGGAGTTTTGCTACGCTCAATTGAGAATATATCCACTTTTTCAACGAGTGGTTCTTGAATTCATCAAAAAGTTGTTTATCATCTTGATTAAATCAAAGTAACTTATCATTTTTTTTTTATTGGAAGTTTGTAGCTACTAAGCTATCACATTCTAACAACCCCACACTTAGGTATCACCGATTTTTTTCATTTATATTTTCGCAACATTGTAGCGCAAGGACCTTTTATATATATATATATATATATATATAGTTTCTGTATTACTTTCAAGTAGTAAAAAACTTCTGTTTGGTGGTATAGTTTTTGGAACGGTTCAATGTGTTTTCCAATGTCCCCGTTTTGGAAATGATTTATAATTAGCGTTTATTTAGCAATAATGAAGAAGCAAAAGCAAAAACAAAAACAAAAATTAAAATTTATCTAAACTTTAATGGCAGAATTTTGCAAAACTACCAAAACTTATTTTTCCTTTTATATTTTCATTTCCTAGTATTTATATACCTAATAAATATTTTTATAAACATAACTAAACACAACTTTATTTTTTTTACTCTTAACTACACACAACTTTATTTTTTTTATTCTTGAAATAATCTTTCTTGAAAAATAACAAACACATTTTTAATACCCAAAAATACGTTATGTTCAAAAAATGGATTTGGATGCTGACGTGGAATGTTGTGATTGTGAGTATCGAAATCCTTTTTTTTTTTTTTGGTTTATGTTTATGTTTTTTTTTTAAACAATTAAAAACGAAAAAAAAAAAAAAAAAAAAACAGATGGAGATTTGAGAGTGAAGGACCTCCAGCAAAGTAGGGTTGAGACTAGAGAGAGAGAGAGGCATAAGAAACACGCGGGAATATGGCGGACAGTTCGTTGGGTCTCTGTCTCTGTCTCTCTCATTCTCTCTCTAATTCCCTCCTTCTTCGTACCATCCACTTTCCCCTTTTTCCCTTCCCTTTCCCTCTCTCCTTCGGACCTCCTTCCATGGCTTCCCTTCCCTCCTCCATCCCTAACCACCACCATTGCCGTTCCTCCTCCTCCACCTCCGCCTCTATTCCCAACCCCGGCCCTTCCCAGCCCTCCTTGCTCGTCTTCTCAGGTCTCATTCCGCTTCTTCTTCTTCCTTCTCGTTCTCCATCTCCTAAAGCTCTAACTTTCGGTGCCTTTCGCAGGTGGAACGGCCTTCAATGGCGTCGTCGAGGAGCTGAAGAGCTTCACCACTCGCGTCGCTCATGTCCTCCCTGTTTCCGACGACGGTGGAAGCACGGCCGAGATTGTTCGCGTCCTTGGTAATTATTCGACATTTTTGTTTGTATATGTGTATGTATAGATTGTATAGAGGATTTGTTTCTTTCCTGTGAGTGTGGGTTTTCGAACTTTTGGTTTTGTTTTAGGTGGTCCTGCTGTTGGAGATATACGGTCCAGATGTTTGAGACTGTCTGATCAGAGTACTTCCGAGGCGCTGGCCGTCCGGAGACTGCTCGGTCATCGTCTACCTCTTGATCCGCTCCAAGCTAAATCGGAGTGGTAAGGTCTTGTATTTCACATTTGACATTATCAAGTTTCTGCCTTTATGTTGCATTTTTAGATGTAGAGTGGAAAGTGGTTCAGAAATAAGGATTTTACTTAACCCTGTAAAAGTTTTGGAGAACTAATGCTTGAGATAAATGTAATGCACATCAATTCCGTGGTCGTGTGATCCATTGTCGTTAAGTTTTAATTTATATAGCCTTGGAGTTGATTACATGAACTTTATCATAGCAACGTTTCGTGTGCTTGATTGGTGTTTACAAAGGTGACATGTTGAGTAACAGTATACTGAGTTGGGAAATTTACAGGTATAATATTGTGGAAGGAGAACATCCTCTGTGGAAAGGTGTGTCAAAACCTTACCGGGAAACAATTCGAGCATTTCTGGTTTATTTTCAGAACCAGGTATTCGAGCTGATCCTGGTGCCATAATGCCTTGGTTGTATTTCCATCATGTTTGGTGGTCATTTACCTTTTGATTCGTTTATTTTATTTATCAGTTTTTCATTACTAATTTTTGTTTGCATTAGGCCCTTCTTTTGAACAGCTTTATGCATTTTTTTTACATATCCCTTTTTGTTCCATAGGCATTTGAAAGAGTTTTGGCCAGCCATGACTCTTTTGATCTGTACGCTAATTATGTTGTTTTTTGCCTTTGCCTAATACAGATTCTCCAACGTGCTGATGACTTGTTTTGCTTTAGCAATGGCAGGTAAGTGTCTTTATTATAAGTTTTTGGGTGTACTTGTCTTTCCTTTCCTGTGTGCATGTGTGTGTAACTCTGTTCCATAGATTTTTCTTATGTTTTCCCCATTCTCTTTCTATGTGTATATTTGGGGAGTTTCATCGCTCAGACTCCAACAATTACTTAACTTAGCAGACTCCATATGTTTTTTGCAGTATTGGAAATTTCTTTTTTGCAGGAGCACGCATATTTTTTCAGTCATTAGATGCTGCGATATTTTTGTTCTCGCGTGTTTCAGATATTCCTTCTGAAAGTTTGGTCCTTCCGGTGATTTCGACCAATGACAGGCTCACATTAGGATGTGAATTATTGGTACAATTAATGCTCTGTATTTCTTGTGTATCTGCAAGATTTAAATACAAAATTTACAATTGAAGCTTACATGGCATTGATAACATGTAAAAATGGACGAGTGCTTTTCACCATAATCAGTGAGGTAGGGGAAAAAAATGATATTTTAAGATCTTATCTGAATGTTTCTTTCAACCCTTACGTATTGAAGTATTATATCTTTGTCCTTCAGAAACCTTTTTATGGTTGATTATTTCCATTGGAACATGGTGATTTTGGTTTAATTCAGATTTTCTTGATCGATAATTTCCTATCAAGAAAAACCTTGTCATTCTTCTTTCTTTTACAGTTTATTACCTAGGCCTGCCTTAGTCGTAGTTGTAAATTCTGAATTATTTTCTACCGTTTTCTTGTTCCAGGATGGGACCATAATACGTGGTCAGAATGAAATATCTCATCCAACCAATGGATCTATGGAACCTATCAATAAGGTATAATAATTTTGTTGGCATGCTCAAATCTTTACTTATCCCTATTAGCTAAAACCATAATTTTACTGGTTCGCTAACTTGACTCCCAAAATCTCTGGAAAGGTATCAATAAAATATTTGGCCTTGACCAATAGTGTATTGGTTGATGATGGTGGCTGTGGTGTTAACGGTCATTGTATAATTGACACGGTGAAAGCAATACCAGTGCTTCAAAAGTGGAAAAAAGTTCTGGTGCTTCTGAATTTAACGCAGTCAATTGTTAGTAATCCAGTTCAATGGTTTTTGGTTTAGTTATTACTTTAAATGTCTGGATGATTTTAGCCTGCATTGCAATCTAACATGGATTTAGGATGATCTGATTCCAAATCCAGCTTACAAGAATTTTCTGAAGTTTCTCTTATTTAGACATTAGAGTGTTGGGATAGCTAGTGACCTTTAAACTTTTAAGCTTTTGAACGATGCTTATTGTGGCAGAGTCACATTGCTCGATTTCTCATTCACTCAAATGCTAGCTTCTCATGGACAGGTAAGATCATTAGTTCCAGGACTTCCTTCAAGAATAAAGAGGGTGTTCTACATGTCAAGTGAGGGAAAAAATTTGCTGCATGAGGTAAATATGCATCAGGTGCTTGCTCTTTAGTATGTTGAACTGAAATAAAAAGAAATACGGTAAGGGACGATATTGTTCACAAAAATATTGATAAAATTAAGATAGAAAACGCCACTAATTAGTTTTTCTTAATAATGCGCTTGCGTATATATGGGGAAATTTTTTCCCCCTTTTTCTGTTAAGAGCGAGACAACAAGATTTTATTATAATCAGCTATTTTAATGACCAGGTCTTCCCTGCAGCAAACCCAGCTGTCCTCGAGCAGTTGAGTAATGTGGACTGCATCGCTTATGCTATGGGGTCTCTCTTTACATCCATCTGTCCATCCCTGGTAAAACATAATTGCTCTTTGCGAGAACACTTTTTGCTTTGTTTATTTCGCGTACATAATTTTAATGAATGTCCGATGCTAATGATTTACCAAGTCATTTTCTTTTTGTTTCTAGCAGTCTAGAGTCATCGATCTTGTTTTATGATGATTTAATCTGAATCTCAAATCTTGTAGTCTCATTCATTCTTTCCTATTACAGGTATTAATAAGCATTGGGGAGATTATATCTTCAAGGTCCTGTCCGAAGGTACTTCTTGTCAAACTCTCAAACGATTTATCATATGGTACAGGGGAATACTTGGTAACAATTATAGCACATGTTCGCTTCATAATTTTCTTGTTCAACGTTTTCACATTCCCCAGATTGGCCATTTTTCATCCTTTTGTACGTTTAGTTATTTCTGACGTTAATTGAGGACTTCATTTATCACACAGTTTGTTTCCATATATCAGGTCCTTTTATTGAATGGTACTGATGATCGAGAAACAAGTGGCTTCACAGCTTCTTGCTTTGTAACTGCCATTACAGATGCACTTAATCGAACATATGGAGATCATCATAATTGTCTGGAAAACCTTGTAAGTAGGAATACAAGATTACGGTTTTGAACACTGTTAGATAATTGGATACCGGATTCATCAGTAAAAAATGCTTGGTTTACCCAACAAATGAAAGAAATATGTTATTCATTCCACTTCATTTTTCCTTGCAGCCCAGTCAATACATCAACACCATTTTAGTACCCAGAGACAGTGAAATTCCTGTAGACGTTGAAAATTTGGCTGCTCAAGGAATCTTGGATGTGGTATGCATGTTGTTCTGCTGTTTCAAGTGATTAAAAATAGATGCTGTTACTTCTAGTAAATTACTCTCTCTCCTCCTTGTGAAAATGATTATAAGCAATTAAAGGTTGATATTTCTCGGATAAAATATGAAGTTGCCATTGGACTTAGTTTGCTACGGTTTCAAATTGTTGGGTTTTTGTAACTTAAAATATGCCTGATATCTAGCTCCTGAATGAAGCATTTGATGACATCCTCGGTTTTCTTATTCTTATTGCTATAACCACAATAACCTGGTTAAGGTGAGATTTGGCCAAGTTGAATGTTGAATTAGCTGGTCTGGGTTCCCTTTGTTTTGTTTTGTTTTTGTTCTTTTTAAAATGTTTTTATCATGTTTAAAAGTCATAAGATTCTTGTATTCCTTGATGGTCAAATGTTTCCTTTTGCTTTTTCTTTTTTGATTATTGATAGCTTGTTATTGTTTAAAATCATAAGCGAGTATCGATGCCAAGTTCTTGCATTCCTTGTTAGTAAACGTTTTTATGCATGCATGATGAACAAGGATACTCAAACCAAATTGACTTTGCAGATCTTGGTCAATTCTATACGTGACCCGAAAGTTGGTATCATATTTGATCCGAAGTCATCAATAGAAGCACTCTCCAATGTGGTAGGCAGTACATGAGCGCAAATATAACAGTGGCTTAAATGTCCAGAATGATACTGAAGAGAAAACATTAGTTACGTCAAGTTGCTGTGGATTTCTCTGCTCGTCAGGTTTGTTATTCCTGAGGTACTAGTTTTCACATATCAACCTTTGACATCATATCTCCAAACGTAGGTAGCTGTTTCTGCTCTTAATCACACTTGTGTCCTCTGAAATTACAGGTGAATTGCCCCGCTTATTTGGATCGCTAGTGTTTTCGATGGCACATGAGATAGTCTACAACGCTTCATTGAATTGAATTGCCGACGTTATATTCACATCAAAATGTTGGGGCTAAAGTGATGCATTTTGGAAAGGTGCTCTCTAATCTTAATAATGTCGACAGCATTCAGGGTCCAGAGAAGTATGTCGTGGAACTGAACCTTGGAGCTTAAGCGTAGTAGTCTAAGGACCTCACTTGTGTTTTTTAAAAACTTGTGTACATATCTCTTGCACAAATACTGCAGACATGATAGCAATCTTTTGGTCTCCAATGAGTTGCATCAAATGGCAATTTTCTGTGTCATTGCTGCTTGTTACTCTTTTGTGCAAGTAAAAATAAAAATAAAAATAAAAATATTAATTAAAAAAAAAAAAAGCCTTTCTGCATAGACAACCCCTAAACTTTTCAGATTTGGTAATTTAGTCCATAATTGTTTTTGGGCAATCAATTCCTTGAACTTATAATTTTTGATGCTGTTAGTTCTTTTTACTTAAATCCGTTTAAATTTAGATGGTTTTTTGCACATGACTTGCACATTATAGCCTAAGAAGTGCATTGCCCATCATTTTTACTTGAACCTAAACATTAAAAGGAATTTGCATTCAAATTAAGTAAAAATGATCAACCATGTGTTTCTTGGGCCATAATTGCAATTCTTGTGCAAAAAAAACCATTCAAATTCAAATTTTAACAAGAAGGACTGATAGTGTCAAAAATGATAAGTTTAGGAGGTTAATTGCCAAGAAAAAAATTGATAGACTAAATTACCGAATTCGAAAACTTCAATAGTACTGTTCATAGAAAATAGCCCCTAAAAAAAAAAAAAAACACACACACAGACACATAAGAGTTCCAACGGAGTTAAATTGACCGAGAAAGCTTAAAAAAAAAAAAAAAAAAAAACTGATTGAGAAAGAAATCATAATAATGACAAATAACGAGTCTGGATGATGATACTTGCCTTAACTCAAAACGTATTCTGTATTACGTACGATCAAGCCACAGAATAAGCATCAAATAAAACATTAATATATAAGTAATCAATATACCATCGTATCCTGCAAAACACCGACACCCCCAAACCTCTGATTAATCAATTAATTAACTATTAATTTCTTTTTTGAGGATCGGATTAAACCATGTAGTTACTTATATATCCCTCTTAATCATAAAAAAAAACAAAAACAAAAACAAAAACAAAAACAAAAAAAACATATATATATGGTGATACGACAGATATAACGTTTATAATAAAAAATTATTATTCAATGACAAAAGGTATCGCTCATAATTCTAACAAGAAAACGTACGGAGTTGGAACTAAGTTGTCTATTCCAATTTGCCGGACAAACCAGGGAAACCAATCAACCTCATCATCACCTGATCATACAAATATATATACCTCAGTTTCTCTGCGATCAAAATATACCTTCTCATCACAAAACATCTCATAAGTTTCCATCTTCAACCAACAAGCGATGGCTTTGACATACCAAAGGACATCAATCTTCGTGTCACTTCTAGTCCTAGGCATGTGGGCTTCCCTAGCATATTGCCGCACGTTGCCGGAAGCTTCGATGTCGGAAAGACACGAGCAGTGGATGGCTCGCTACGGTCGGACATACAAGGATGATGCAGAGAAGGAAAAGCGGTTTCAGATATTCAAGAGCAATGTGGAGTACATAGAGTCGGCTAACAAAGCTGGGAATCGGCCTTACAAGCTGGGAATCAATGAATTTGCAGACCAAACCAATGAAGAATTCCGAGCCTCTCGCAACGGCTACAGAAGCTCATCTACTCCTAGGCCGATCCACACACCCTTCAGATATGAAAATGTCACTTCAGTTCCGTCGTCCGTGGATTGGAGAAAGAAGGGAGCAGTCACCCCCATCAAGGACCAGGGTCAATGCGGTAATAAAAACTTCTCCACCGAACTCTGAATATCTTTTACTAATAAAAACAATAAAAACATTATTTAATCTAGTAGTTATAAAATACATGTTACCAAACATCATAGGTAGCACCGTTGATATTTTGAAATAGATAGAGCGGAGGAACTAAAGCCCTCTATTCAAATTTAATTAGTAAAAAAAAAAAGGAAATAAAATAGAGAAAATTTGAATCCAATCTCAATAACAAATTAAAAAAACTTTCATGGAAGACAAACAGATCCATATTAAAATTGAATAATCTATACATCTTGAAACTGATACTGATTTTATTGGTGAATAATCTCTGTTCAACATTAATCTGTGATCTTATTATGATATATGTGTGTGTGTGTGTGCGTGCAGGATGTTGCTGGGCCTTCTCTGCAGTGGCAGCCACGGAAGGAATCACAAAGCTGTCAACCGGGAAGCTGATATCCCTATCGGAGCAAGAGCTAGTGGACTGCGACACAGGCGGCATGGACCAAGGCTGCGAGGGCGGTCTCATGGATGACGCCTTCGATTTCATTACCCAAAACGGAGGTCTCACAACCGAATCAAAGTATCCTTACCAGGGCGTCGACGGGACTTGCAACCAACAGAAAGCATCGTCCCATGCGGCCTCAATCATCGGCCACGAAGACGTGCCTGCCAACAGTGAGAAGGCACTGCAACAGGCGGTCGCTCACCAGCCCGTCTCCGTCGCGATTGATGCCGGTGAAATGGACTTCCAGCACTACTCGAGCGGGGTCTTCACCGGACAATGCGGGACGGAACTTGACCACAGCGTCACCGCCGTGGGGTATGGGACAGCAGAGGATGGAACCAAATATTGGTTGGTGAAGAACTCGTGGGGGACTAGTTGGGGTGAGGAGGGATATATTCGGATGCAGAGAAATGTTGATGCTCCGGAAGGTCTTTGTGGGATTGCCATGGAAGCTTCTTATCCCACTGCTTGAATTAATCTTATATGGAACAAAAATTATTAGGTGAATGAGTTATGAAATTTCACCTTCTACTTGTAATTGTGTCGTTTCCTCGATAATGTAATTGCTCATTTCTATGTATATATATACATAGATTGATGATTAATATGATATTTCCAGATTGATATACATATACACACATATGTTCATATTTGATTATCCATTGGTCTTGAAGCTGCATATATAGTAGCAGGATTCAAATTTTTGTATTTCAAATAGTGTCTAACTAATAATATTATATCATGTCATTTTAAAAAGTTTGAAATGCTTTATAATTGATTTTTTATATCTTAAAATCTAATTTCTTCTAATAATATATCAAAATATAATTGGTAAGACATCATTCGAGATATCAATATTGGATAGGAGATGTCAGCCCATAGTAGCATATTAATTCAATTTGTAATTTAAGCTTCGGATTACATTGTAGAGAATTATATATCACCACCATGTATAATTCAGCAAATTTGCATGAATGAGGATCAACGACAAAAAATTGGTTAGATCAGTAATTTGGCATGCAACGCATCAGATAGAAAAGCGTTATGTAAAGTTACCCATCAAAAAGATTGCTGTAGAATGGGAAAGATATCACATCATCGTTGAAATTAATAATTTTTTTAACGTTGTTGAAATTAGGTGTTTACATACACATTTATTAGCTGTACATTTTGTCAATAATCAACTAAATGCATTCCTACATTGCTGTCTTCTCGTAAGCTCTGGGGAATACAGAGAAAACACCATGTATTACGCTTGGCGATTTAGTTAGAACTTAGAAGAGAAAACAGAATGTGAATTAGACTCAAGATTGCTTCTTCTCATCAGCACAATTCACGCATGAACTCCAGCAACTAATCTGAACATACTTATTAAATAATTTTGTTATTAGAAGTTGGCGATCTTCCGTATGGTTTACGAATTACGATCTGTATAAACACAAGCTAGCAACTATCTAGCTTCGAACTTTAGGAATTCGATTACTAAATCAGCGTAAGGATATTTCAGCATTTGCAGATTGATACATGAAAATGTTAGATTTTTCTGTTTCGGTTTGGATTTTTTCCATTTCCGGATTTTCCGTACGGATTTCTGAAAATCTTGATAACAACCGGAACATACCCATTATGTGGTCCATATTCATTCCATTTGTTTTGGAACATTCGTAACCGTTCCGAGATTCTCGCCCATTAAGTGCATACGTTTGAGAATGATTCTTTGATGGAAAGAATCTATAAAAGGGGACGTAGCAATTCGGTTTTGATACCCTAAGCCTGCTTTCTCATTCAGAATCGAAATACACCATCAGCAGAGAGAGAGTGAGGGTTTAAAAGAACCATAAACCCAAAAGAAACACTTACCCATAACCTTGAGCGTTAAAAACAACAATGGCAGGAGGTATGTTTTCGATCCAAATTTTATTCCGCATTTGATCTAATTGCTATTTAGGATTGTTGGTAGCATGTTGAGATCATTAAGTTAAATATATAACAGAAAAACCAGCCAGTCTGAACGCAATATTTTATTGACTACTAAATTGCTTACTCTGATCCCTCAAAATTTGCTTTCTTGCCATGCACGCCAAGGAGAACAAGTGTAACTTCAATCTCGTGGGACATACCTCCGAAATTTATGCAAAACAAATCCCATCACACGACGCTGAAATTTGATCTATAAATATCCCGAAGAATCTAGGGCTTTTCACAACACCTGATCAACATTTAAAATTCACTTATTTGTATACTCGTTAGAATTCGTTGCGAATCACAATGGTCAGCACATTTGTCATTGTTGTGCTCTCGATTTTGGGCATATAGGCATCTCAAACCATATCCCATTTGTGTAATGAAGCGCCGTCTCTCGCCAAGAGGCATGAGCAATGGATGCATCAGTATGGACGCACTTATGCGAGTGGGAGAAGGAAAAGCGATTTAAGATATTCAAGGATAACGTGAATTTCATCGAACAGTTTAACAAAGGAGGACAGCGCACTTACAAGCTGAACATCAACAAATTCGCAGACTTTACGAACGAAGAGGTCCTCGATAATTACACCGGGTTGAAGATGTCTACTAGTGAAAAATTAAACAACTAATTAGTTTTTCTTAATAATGTGCTTGCGTATATATGGGGAAATTTTTTTCCCCTTTTTCTGTTAAGAGCGAGACAACAAGATTTTATTATAATCAGCTATTTTAATGACCAGGTCTTCCCTGCAGCAAACCCAGCTGTCCTCGAGCAGTTGAGTAACGTGGACTGCATTGTTTATGCTATGGGGTCCCTCTTTACATCCATCTGTCCATCCCTGGTAAAACATAATTGCTCTTTGCGAGAACACTTTTTGCTTTGTTTATTTCGCGTATATAATTTTAATGAATGTCCGACGCTAATGATTTACCAAGGCATTTTCTTTTTGTTTCTAGCAGTCTAGAGTCGTCAATCTTGTTTTATGATGATTTAATCTGAATCTCAAATCTTGTTTTCTCATTCATTCTTTCCTATCACAGGTATTAATAAGCATTGGGGAGATTCTATCTTCAAGGTCCTGTCCAAAGGTACTTCTTGTCGAACTCTCAAACGATTTATCATATGGTACAAGGGAATAGTTGGTAACAATTATAGCACATGTTCGCTTCGTAATTTTCTTGTTCAACGTATTCACATTCTCCAGATTGGCCATTTTTCATCCTTTTGTACGTTTAGTTATTTCTGATGTTAGTTGAGGACTTTATTTATCACACAGTTTGTTTCCATATATCAGGTCCTTTTATTGAAGGGTACTGATGATCGCGAAACAAGTGGCTTCTCAGCTTCTTGCTCTGTTACTGCCATTACAGATGCACTTAATCGAACATATGGAGATCATGATAATTGTCCGGAAAACCTTGTCGGTAGGAATACAAAATTACTGTTTTGAACACTGTTAGATAATTGGATACCGGATTCATCAGTAAAAAATGCTTGGTTTACCCAACGAATGAAAGAAATATGTTATTCATTCCACTTCATTTTTCCTTGCAGCCCAATCAATACATCAACACCATTGTAGTACCCAGAGACAGTGAAATTCCTGTAGACATTGAAAATTTGGCTGCTCAAGGAATCTTGGAGGTGGTATGCATGTTGTTCTGCTGTTTCAAGTGATTAAAAAACAGATGCTGTTACTTCTAGTAAATTACTCTCTCTCCTCCTTATGAAAATGATTATAAGCAATTAAACGTTGATACTTCTCGGATAAAATATGAAGTTGCCATTGGACTTAGTTTGCTACGGTTTCAAATTGTCGGGTTTTTGTAAATTAAAATATGCCTGATATCTAAGCTCCTGAATGAAGCATTTGATGACATCCTCGGTTTTCTTGTGCTTATTGCTATAACCACAATAACCTGGTTAAGTTGAGATTTCATCAAGTTGAATGTTGAATTAGCTGGTCTGGATTCCGTTTGTTTTGTTTTTGTTCTTTTTAAAATGTTTTTATCATAGTTAAAAGTCATAAGATTCTTGCATTCCTTGATGGTCAAATGTTTCCTTTCGCTTTTTCTGTTTTGGTTATTGATAGCTTGTTATTGTTTAAAATCATAAGCGAGTATTGACGCCAAGTTCTTGCATTCCTTGTTAGTAAACGTTTTTATGCATGTATGATGAACAAGGAGACAAACCAAATTGACTTTGCAGATCCTGGTCAATTCTATACATGACCCGAAAGTTGGTATCATATTTGATCCGAAATCGTTAATAGAAGCACTCCCCAATGTGGTTGGCAGATACATGAGCGCAAATATAACAGTGGCTTAAATGTCCAGAATGATACTGAAGAGAAGACATTAGTACGTCAAGTTGCTGTCGATCTTCTCTACTCGTCAGGTTTGTTATTCCTGAGGCACTAGTTTTCACATATCAACCTTTGACATCATATCTCCAAACGTAGGTAGCTGTTTCTGCTCTTAATCACATTTGTGTCCTCTGAAATTGCAGGTGAAATGCCCCGCTTATTTGGATCGCTAGTGTTTTCGATGGCACATGAGATAGTCTACGACGCTTCATTGAATTGAATTGCAGACGTTATATTCACATCAAAATGTTGGGGCTAAAGTGATGCATTTTGGAAAGGTGCTCTCTAATCTTAATAATGTCGACAGCATTCAGGGTCCAGAGAAGTATGTCGTGGAACTGAACCCCGGAGCTTAAGCGTAGTAGTAGAAGGACCTCACTTGTGTTTTTTAAAAACTTGTGTACATGTCTCTTGCACAAATACTGCAGATATGATAGCATTCTTTTGGTCTCCAATGAGTTGCATCAAATCGCAATTTTCTGTGTCATTGCTGCTTGTTACTCTTTTGTGCAAGTAAAAATAAAAATAAAAATAAAAATATTAATTAAAAAAAAAGCCTTTTTGCATAGACAACCCCTAAACTTTTCAGATTTGGTAATTTAGTCCATAATTTTTTTTGGGCAATCAATTCCCTGAACTTATAATTTTTGATACTGTTAGTTCTTTTTACTCAAATCCATTTAAATTTAGACGTTTTTTTGTACATGACTTGCACATTATAGCCTAAGAAGTGCGTTGCCCATCATTTTTACTTGAACCTAAACATTAAAAGGAATTTGCATTCAAATTAAGTAAAAATGATCAACCATGCGTTTCTTGGGCTATAAATGCAATTCTTGTGCAAAAAAACCATTCAAATTAAACTAGTAAGTTTAGGGGGTTAATTGTCAAGAAAAAAATTAAGAGACTAAATTACCAAATTCGAAAACTTCAATAGTACTGTTCTTACAAAATAGTCCAAAAAAAAAAAAAAAAAACACAGAAGAGTTCCAACGGAGTTAAATTGACCAAGAAAGCTTAAAAAAAAAAAAAAAAAAAAAAAAACTGATCAAGAAAGAAATCATAATAATGACAAATAACGAGTCTGGATGATGATACTTACCTTAACTGGAAACATATTCTGTATTACGTACGATCAAGCCGCCGAATAAGCATCAAATAAAACATTAATATATAAGTAATCAATACATCATCGTATCCTGGAAAACACCGACACCCCCAAGCCTCTGATTAATCGATTAATTAACTATTAATTTCTTTTTTGAGGATCGGATTAAACCATGTAGTTACTTATATATGTTGTCCCTCTAAATCATTAAAAAAAAAAAAAACAAAAACATATATATGGTGATACGACAGATATAACGTTTATAATAAAAAATTATTATTCAATGACAAAAGGTATCGCTCATAATTCTAACAAGAAAACGTACGGAGTTGGAACTAAGTTGTCTATTCCAATTTGCCGGACAAACCAGGGAAACCAATCAACCTCATCATCACCTGATCCTATAAATATATATACCTCAGTTTCTCTGCGATCAAAATATACCTCTCATCACAAAACATCTCTTAAGTTTCCATCTTCAGCCAACAAGCGATGGCTTTGACACACCAAAGGACATCAATCTTCGTGTCACTTCTAGTCCTAGGCATGTGGGCTTCCCTAGCATATTGCCGCACTTTGCCAGAAGCTTCGATGTCGGAAAGACACGAGCAGTGGATGGCTCGCTACGGTCGGACATACAAGGATGATGCAGAGAAGGAAAAGCGGTTTCAGATATTCAAGAGCAATGTGGAGTACATAGAGTCGGCTAACAAAGCTGGGAATCGGCCTTACAAGCTGGGAATCAATGAATTTGCAGACCAAACCAATGAAGAATTCCGAGCCTCTCGCAACGGCTACAGAAGCTCATCTACTCCTAGGCCGATCCACACACCCTTCAGATATGAAAATGTCACTTCAGTTCCGTCGTCCGTGGATTGGAGGAAGAAGGGAGCAGTCACCCCCATCAAGGACCAGGGTCAATGCGGTAATAAAAACTTCTCCACCGAACTCTGAATATTTTAACAACAATGTTAAAGGATATCGGTAGTGTCGAGCATCTTTTACTAATAAAAACAATAAAAACATTATTTAATCTAGTGGTTATAAAATACATGTTACCAAACATCATAGGTAGCACCGTTGATATTTCGAAATAGATAGAGCGGAGGAACTAAAGCCTCTATTCAAATTTAATTAGTAAAAAAAAAAAGGAAATAAAATAGAGAAAATTTGAATCCAATCTCAATAACAAATTAAAAAAACTTTCATGGAAGACAAACAAATCCATATTAAAATTGAATAATTTATACATCTTGAAACTGATACTGATTTTATTGGTGAATAATCTCTGTTCAACATTAATCTGTGATCTTATTATGATATATGTGTGTGTGTGTGTGTGTGTGTGCGTGCAGGATGTTGCTGGGCCTTCTCTGCAGTGGCAGCCACGGAAGGAATCACAAAGCTGTCAACCGGGAAGCTGATGTCCCTATCGGAGCAAGAGCTAGTGGACTGCGACACAGGCGGCATGGACCAAGGCTGCGAGGGCGGTCTCATGGATGACGCCTTCGATTTCATTACCCAAAACGGAGGTCTCACAACCGAATCAAAGTATCCTTACCAGGGCGTCGACGGGACTTGCAACCAACAGAAAGCATCGTCCCATGCGGCCTCAATCATCGGCCACGAAGACGTGCCTGCCAACAGTGAGAAGGCACTGCAAAAGGCGGTCGCTCACCAGCCCGTCTCCGTCGCGATTGATGCCGGTGAAATGGACTTCCAGCACTACTCGAGCGGGGTCTTCACCGGACAATGCGGGACGGAACTTGACCACGGCGTCACCGCCGTGGGGTATGGGACAGCAGAGGATGGAACCAAATATTGGTTGGTGAAGAACTCGTGGGGGACTAATTGGGGTGAGGAGGGATATATTAGGATGCAGAGAAATGTTGATGCTCCGGAAGGTCTTTGTGGGATTGCCATGGAAGCTTCTTATCCCACTGCTTGAATTAATCTTATGTTGCACAAAAATTATTAGGTGAATGAGTTATGAAATTTCACCTTCTACTTTTACTTGTGTCGTTTCCTCGATAATGTAATTGCTCATTTCTATGTATATATGTATACATAGATTGATGATTAATATGATATTTCCAGATTGATACACATATACACACATATGTTCATATTTGATTATCCATTGGTCTTGAAGCTGCATATATAGTAGCAGGATTTAAATTTTCTGTCGATTTTTGTATTTCAAATAGTGTCTAACTAATAATATTATATTATGTCATTTTAAAAAGTTTGAAATGCTTTATAATTGATTTTTTATATCTTAAAATCTAATTTCTTCTAATAATGTGTCAAAATATAATTGATAAGACATCATTCGAGATATCAAAATTGGATAGGAAATGTCAGCCCATAGTAGCATATTAATTCAATTTGTAATTTAAGCTTCGGATTACATTGTAGAGAATTATATATCACCACCATGTATAATTCAGCAAATTTGCATGAATGATGATCAACGACAAAAAATTGGTTAGATCAGTAATTTGGCATGCAACGCATCAGATAGAAAAGCGTTATGTAAAGTTACCCATCAAAAAGATTGCTGTAGAATGGGAAAGATATCACATCATCGTTGAAATTAATAATTTTTTTAACGTTGTTGAAATTAGGTGTTTACATACACATTTATTAGCTGTACATTTTGTCAATAATCAACTTAATGCATTCCTACATTGCTGCCTTCTCGTAAGCTCTGGGGAATACAGAGAAAACACCATGTATTACGCTTGGCGATTTAGTTAGAACTTAGAAGAGAAAACAGAATGTGAATTAGACTCAAGATTGCTGCTTCTCATCAGCACAATTCACGCATGAACTCCAGCAACTAATCTGAACATACTTATTAAATAATTTTGTTATTAGAAGTTGGCGATCTTCCGTATGGTTTACGAATTACGATCTGTATAAACACAAACTAGCAACTATCTAGCTTTGAGCTTTGGGAATTCGATTACTAAATCAGCGTAAGGATATTTCAGCATTTGCAGATTGATACATGAAAAACCAGCTAGTCTGAACGCAATATATATTGACTGCTAAATTGCTTACTCTGATCCCTCAAAATTTGCTTTCTTGCCATGCACGCCAAGGAGAACAAGTGTAACTTCAATCTTGTGGGACATACCTCCGAAATTTATGCAAAACAAATCCCATCACAGGACGCTGAAATTTGATCTATAAATATCCCGAAGAATCTAGGGCTTTTCGCAACACCTGATCAACGTTTAAAATTCACTTATTTGTATACTCGTTAGAATTCATTACGAATCACAATGGTCAGCACATTTGCCATTGTTGTGCTCTCGATTTTGGGCATATGGGCATCTCAAACCATGTCCCGTTTATGTGATGAAGCGCCGTCTCTCGCCAAGAGGCATGAGCAATGGATGCATCAGTTTGGACGCACTTATGCAAGTGATGCGGAGAAGGAAAAGCGATTTAAGATATTCAAGGATAACGTGAATTTCATCGAACAGTTTAACAAAGGAGGAAAGCGCACGTACAAGCTGAACATCAACAAATTCGCAGACTTTACGAACGAAGAGGTCATCAATAATTACACCGGGTTGAAGAAGTCTACTAGTTCAAGCAGCCCTTCTGGCGGAATTAAGAGTTTCAGGCATGAAAACGAGACCGATGTTCCAACTACCGTCGACTGGTCGAAGAACGGAGCTGTCACCCCAGTAAAACAACAAAGTCAATGTGGTATGTAAAGAACTGAACATTTTCTGTTTTTCCCTTCATTTTTCTAGTACACTAAAATATAGCACAAGAGCAAGAGATTGCAGGTGCTAAATATTTGTTGCAAATGCTAATTTATTGACTAAAACCACAAATTGTGAGTTAATATTAAGAAAATGCTTGCGACACTAAATCTAATTCTAACTTTTCAATACGAGTTGAGATATGTTGTCCTAGATTCATGTCTCATTGATTGTCCTTCAATAGTATTACATCATATAATCTGAATTTGAGAATTTAACCGCACAAAAAATGCTAAATAATAAAAATTCTTAAACAAATTGAGTTATCAAAACATTATTGAGGGGACAACTATTGACACAGGAAAATAGAACAACAGACTGAGACTCTTTGAGTACCAATCTATGTGGTATGTGAGTTATTATTCTTTTATTGGTAAGTGTTTAAACCATTGACACAATAACAATTTGTATTTACGAATTAAAAGATGATAACTAACCATCACATGAGTTGATATTAAAAAATTGGAATTTGAATTGATGTCAAAGAAGTTTGTGACATAAAAGTTAATGTAAGGCTTCTAATATTTTCTACGGTAATATGTTTTTTTTTTAATTGAATTAATAAGATGATAATTCATCATCATATTTATTCGCAGGATGTTGTTGGGCATTCTCAGCAGTGGGAGCAGTGGAGGGAATAACGCAGATCAAAACCGGCGAATTGGTGTCATTATCAGAACAACAACTTTTAGATTGCTCCACCGAGAATCATGGCTGCGATGGTGGTGACATAGACGAAGCCTTCGAGTACATTAGACAAAGCAATGGCATAACCAGTGAAGCAAATTACCCGTACCAAGGAAGTGGGGGAGATTGTCAAGCTAGTGAGAACGCGGACAACTCGGCTGCCCATATCACTGGCTACGAAGATGTGCCAGCGAATAACGAGGAGGCATTACTACAGGCGGTGTCCCAACAACCGGTCTCCGTGGCTGTCGATGCAACAAATTTCCAGTTCTACTCGGGGGGTGTCTTATCGGACAATTGTGGGACAGATCTCAACCATGGTGTTCTTGTCGTGGGGTATGGGACGGCCGAAGACGGCACTAGCTACTGGTTGGTGAAGAATTCGTGGGGCGAAGACTGGGGCGAGAAAGGGTATTTGAGGATTCTGAGAGACAGTGGCACCGAAGGAGGTCTCTGTGGCATTGCAATGCAAGCTTCATATCCAACAATTTAGAAGAAGTCCATACACACACACACATAAGACCATATGGGGGCAAACTAAACTCACTTCACTCAGTGTCAAAGGCATGATTTATTTGGATTCAAACCGACTTTTCAAACATTTTTTTTCTCTTTTTAGTCTTTTCTTTTATTAAGAGTTGAATTTATTATTTGAATAATGAGTTTGAATTTATAATCTAAAAGATCATAAGAAATAACTTTGCAAATTACTTTCTACAACTCTTTGTTTGAATTTCAAATTGCTATATAAGAGAAGCAATAATATTATTTTTCTTGGGAACCAATAACACTAACAAAAATTATGAGTGATAAGTTAAATTTTCGTTTTCGATTATTTTTGGCTACTAAGATGCATTATGGTTTGCAATGGCCAAAAGCAAGGGCGGGGCTATACATTGTTTCATTGGGAGCATATACTAATTTCTTTCAAGAAAATAATGAATAATATTAAAGTATAAAACTAAAGAATTAAATTATAGTGGAGGCTATGTGAGATTTTTTGTGGTAGAATTAATTTTAGTGGAAACAATGTGAGAACTTTATAATTTTTAATGAAGGAAAATAAAAAAATAATTAGAAAATCTTTACGGAAGAGTTTATAAGGAAAAATATATATATATATATATATGTATATATAGAGGAAGAAGTTTTAGCATATTAGTTCTATTGTTTTAGATTGGCAAACATTTCCGTTAATACCGTCAATAGCTGCCACTTAAGCAATTGTAGTAGCTCCAGCACCATTGAATTTTCGCTTTCTAACATTTAAAAGGTAAAAATCATTCTCTTCATTAATTATTGATTTTTTTAAAACTTTGATATGGCAGCTTTTTTTTTTTTCAACGATCGAGATTGTTTTTTTCCATTATATTCTAGTGCCTGAGACTTGGGCATATGGCACATTCAATCTCTCTCTCTCTCTCTCTCTCTCTCTCTCTCTCTCTCTCTTCTCTTTATATAAGATAAGATATATTTCAAGTAAACATATGAAAGTGTCCATCTCTTTACTTCATGTCTCACAAGCTTTTTTGTTTGGCTTGTAGACGTTTTCTAACTTAAAAATCAATCTTATTGGCGCTTATAACATAGCTACAATCTGTCGGCCAAATCTAAAGGAGACGAATATATGACAAAATTATCATGGGTGCTGGTATAAAAGATGATGTCAATATAAAGTAAAAACTCTCAAGATTGAAGCCTTAAAAAGAATCACGATCAACCATCATATTAGTTGCTACGAAAAAATATTTAAATTTGTATTATTGAGTTCTTGAGATAAATAGCCATAGGTTTATTTTTACTTTTTAAAAAAAGAAAGATTAAAAATTGAAGAAAAAGTCATCGTATCTACTAGAATGCAATAAAAAGGGTTTTGAATTGGAGAAAAAACGAAAAAAGGTTATGATTTCCCATAAGTTACTCATTTGTATTTCTATTTTTGTTTCGTTTGTTAGTTTTTGTTTTCCATTTTCATATTTAGGTTTTTTTTTTTTTTTTTTTTTTTTTTTTTTTTTTTTTAAGTTGGTATGATCTTTTCCTTCTCCTTTTTAGTTTTTTAGTTTTTTAGTTTTTTTTTTAGTTTTTTTTAGTTTTTACCTAATTGTTATTTTTAGCTATTTCTCTTAACTTTTAGATCATTCTCACTTTACTTTCTGAATTTTAAAAATTCTTATTTGGCTTCTAAAATTGTGAATTATTAGCCCACTTGACCTATTCTGTTTGAATGGTATGATAGGAAATGGACTTAAAAAGGAGTTTAAGTACAGTTAGATGGTTTTTTTCTATTTGTTTTTAATATGAATTTTAACAAAAAGGATTAAATGTAATTCCTTTTTTTTTTCACCGATGTCTAACAAAAATCCTAACAAAGACTAAAGTGCAAGTAAATGATAAATTCAAGAGGCCAAATGAAAGATTTTATGGTTTAGAAAATAAAGCAAGAATTATCCTAAATTCAGGTGTTTTAGCGAGATATTAATCCAACCAAAAAAAAAAAAAAATTTGTAGTTAGCGTTGACAACGGAAAGAACTGACAAACCGACTAACAAGGCTTTGGTTATTGATCATCGAATTTAGGTGCAACTTCTACCACAGGTTTTTACTTTTTTTCATTACGTTCATTTTCCTATATTTTTGTTTCACTCGTAGCAACTAATTATATTCTAAATATGTGCTTCACCACACATCTTGTTCAAAACAAATTCTACTTTCATACCATAGACATGATCTTCTAAGAACAATCAAAGTAATAACTACATATAATTATACATATATGTATATATAGGTATCTTGAGATCACATCCATTGTATCAAAATTAATACCATATCCCCAGAAAGTCGATCACAATTCCCTTCAATTTGAACAAGTAAAATTTTGCAAAATGGCCTTGACACTTCAAGGGACAACAATTTTTCTAGCACTTCTAGTTTTAGGGGCTCCTCAAGCCGAGTCCGTGAGACCTACCGCCAATGTGACTCTTCAACAAACACACGAAATGTGGATGGCCAGCCATGGACGCGTATACAAGGACAATGCGGAGAAGGAAGCGCGTCTCAAGATATTCCAGGAGAATCTGCAATTCGTTAAGAATTTCAACAGCCAACCTAACCAAACTTTCAGGTTGAGCCTCAATCGGTATGCGGACTTGACGAACAAAGAATTCCTTAGCGGTCGTACTGGAGGATTGATGGTGTCCACCCTCTCAAGACCAACCAGCCTTGACACGTTTTATGACAGCCTAAGTGCTACTAGCGCTCCTTCTGGCGTCGACTGGAGGCAAAAAGGAGCTGTTGGTCCCGTTAAGGACCAAGGCCAAAGTTGTGGTGAGTAGAGCTTATGCCAAATTTGAATAGTTTTCCATAAATCCTTTTCCCTCCTAACTTAGGTCAAGAACATATACTAAGTACAACATTAACACCAAAGGCAACGGATAGGAGAGAAGATTATGGTGATATCATACTCTGTATACACACACACATAGATATATTGAAACTCCGGGAATCATTTAATCCTTAGGGTTTGTTTGTTTCGTTAGCTTTCATTATATTTAATTTTGAAAATTAGGTTTAAGTCGAAAAGTCATTTAATTTGATTTCAAATGACGTATGGATGTGGAATTAAACTGTCATTTTGAAAAAGAAATAATTTCTGAAATGATATTGCATTTAAAAAAGTAGTTTCATAACAAATCTAATAAAACAGTAATGCCAATAGCATATTTTAACAGGGTATGTTCATTTCATTAGGAACACATGATTGGGAAAAAAAAAAATCGTCTTAATCAAATAAGAAACGAAATAGTTATGGTATTTTAAAACTTAAGTAAAAGAGAGAAATTTTTGAATATGAAAATTTTATTATGTTAAACATGTTTGAAATGTAAATAAAATGCATAAGATCATGCGTACTTGGGTAATTTTATGACTGAGCCTCATTTTTATTTGTGTTTTGAAATGAAATGAAATTTCAGTTTAAATGTAACTCCACAAACGTCATTTTTATTATTCAATAAAAATGAAATGGGAAAAATTACCTACATATCAAACGGGCATTAATGTTCGAAAAAATATTTGATATGTCATTGGTATTAATTACTCAGCGTCACTTTTAATAAAAAAAAAATGAGTCTCATTTCTGAATCTTATAATATTGTGAAATCTATGCTTCTTCACATTGGTTTTAATATTCCCATGGAAAAATAGTGACAATTAGAAATAGTCTTGGCACTGCTGCTCAAAAAAAGTAGTACAACACAAACTTTTGTTTTCTCTGTTTTTTTTTTTTAAATGCCTAATAAAGTTCTTTAATTAGAAAAAAAAAAAAAAAAAAAAAAAGAAAGGAATTTCACTTAGTGAAATACATATACGATAGTGATATGAATTAATAAGTGCATCAATGCATCTAAATCAACTTTTTAACATTATCATTATCAAACTATCCTGTAGTATTAAAATGAAATAAAGGAAAGTACTATAAGAAAAGAAAATAAATGACAAATGTGCACCCGACACTAAAAGTAAAATAATATTTGTGTATGCAGGATCTTGCTGGGCACATGGAGCAGCGGCAGCCGTGGAGAGCCTTACAAAGATCAAAACCGGAAATCTGCCGTCATTGTCGGTGCAACAGCTTATCGACTGTACGCCGAAGAACGCCGATAGTCAAGGCTGCAAGTACGGCAACCCGAACGATGCTTTTGCATACATCAAAAACAGCGGAGGCATAACCACAGCATCGAACTACCCGTACCAGGAAAGGGACGGAACTTGTGACAAGAAAAGAGCGTCCCAACTCGCGGCAAAGATCAGCGGCTACACTGCCGTTCCAAGAAACAACGAGAACGCCTTAATGTACGCCGTGGCCAGACAACCGGTGGTGGCTTTCATCAACTCCAAGGCGAGAGAGTTTCAGTTCTACGCAGGCGGAATCTTCACGGCGAATTGCGACACGTCGTTGGACCACGTCGTCTTGATCGTCGGATATGGGACGGCTCCGAATGGTCAGAAGTACTGGTTGGTCAAGAACTCATGGAGCTCAAACTGGGGTGAGGGTGGTTACATGAGACTCCAGAGGAACTCCGGAATACCGGAAGGTCGTTGTGGGATTGCCAGCGATTGTTCCTTCCCAACTGCCTAATTAACTCATAAATATATGCATATATATATATTCTCAATTTATCATCTTTTGTTAGCAATTTAAAGAATTGTTGGATTTTTACTTTTTTTTATTTTTATTTTATTTTTTTAACAATGACCTCTTAGGAGAGAGGGACGTAATATTCTTGAATGCGAATGTGATTATGTTCGCAGTTTATATGAATACAACTCATTCCATTTTCGCCCAATTTTTGATCTAGTTTTTGTACATAATGCTAATGCACTTTTTGCATTCATTGGTGTTATGATCTCATGAAAATAATTGTTTTTTTTAATTCTTTTAATAGAAAATCCACCAAAAAAAAAACATATTATATGGCATAATAAAGTGATTAGCAAAATGGCTTCTCATTTGTATTTCAATCTTTGGTAAGTATTTTAAAATAAGGAAAAAAAATAGAGCAGATCTAATAAAGTCATTAGACCACTAGCTAATACATTTGTCTATGTGATCAATGCTACATTTGTTACAAAAAAATGTGAAAAATAACTTTCTTTTACTTTATACTCCAATACATAATGTTATTTCTAATGTTATTCAAATTTTTTTTAGTCATTATTATGTTTTGAAAGTTATAAAAGTGGAGTTTTGGTACATATTTAATCAAATTAGAAATGAAAATGTTATATCAATTACTTGGAAAAGTCAAGACAATAACCAATAAGAATCAAATATTAAATATGATATTGATTATACTTGTGGCTAATTTACGAGAAAGTTTATTATCATGGTAAATTTGATATTGAAGATTTATATCACTTCATTGGAGAATAATTTTTTCATCAAAAAAGCAGAATTTATCATGCATAATAATATAGTATTGCATTGGAAATGCTCTCTTAGTTCCCAATGCATATGTCCTAGCAGTACAATCAAACATTTGATTCTGTCCTTCCAATTTTGAATAGCCGATTTATTACTTCTCTTAAGAAAAACGTGAAGGAGGGTTTATGCATGCATGGCCTAAGAAATATCTGTAACTCTGATAGGGTTCATTTCCTTGCAGAGGCAGTCGCTTCTTGAGAGGTTTCTTCAAGGGACTTCTATCCCAACCATATATCCAATGCCGCGAGCCAAGGAGTGCGACGAGGTTCCCGAGCAGCTATGATCCTACCTATGACGTTCATCAGCGCCAATTAATCTCGGACTCAACCAGATTTTACCAATGTCACCCATACAGTATAATGAAAATGGTAAAAATCTTAGGTGAACGCTATTCTAAATGTACTTAATTTTAAGGATCTATCAAAATTCAGAGCAATTCCAACCTCTCAATTTCGAGAAAAGGAGATGTGAATTTCCGTTAAGAATAGAGAATATCTTACTATTTACAAAGAATCAGATTGGGAAAGTTTTTGCAAACAAAAACATTCACCAGCCTTGGCCGGCGAATAGATCTCATAATTATAATGCAACTCGCGGGAGAAAGTGAATTAAGCCATAGAGGAGATAATTAAATGATGTTGGTTATAATGTTTTGCCGGCAGATTTATAATAGAGAAAAACCAAAAATTGATAGATTTCACGAAATAATTATATCTTGCTCAAATTTAAACTGATAAAGATAGTCGCCTATAAGACTTTCTGGAAAACTACTATCTTGATACTTTGCGAAAGGCCCTGAATAATAATATAGGAAAAGAAAAAGGTTTATACTTTAAGAGCTCAAAACGTAAAACGTTTGGATTATCCTTATCACTGCCCTCTAACAATTTTAAGATCACTTTTATTTTGTCTCTTGAACTTTAAAAACTCTTCCTTTGCTTCTTGAATTACGAATTTAACCCCATTTACCCCTTCTATTATAATTTCAATTAAAAACAGACTAAAAAAGTGAGTTCTCAAGTGTAGTCTTGTGGTCTTTCGTGTTTATTTTCAGCAGAAATCCTAATAGAATGGGTTTGTCAATAATAAGTCCCCTATTTTCCGTCAATTTTTAATCGAAATTCTATTGGAAGGGGTTAAATGAGGTTTGAATTATTGGGAAAAGTTGGAGTTTTTAAAGTTCAAAAGCATAGATGAAAATAATACAAAACGTTTTAAATCGTAGAAATAGTTTACCCAAATGAAATGTTGTTGTTATTATTATTTTTGGTTGTAGTTACTTTGTGTAAGTCCTTAGGGCTATCTAATTTAAATAAAAAATAATTACACAAAAGGTCCATTTTTAGGATCCTGTTTTAAAATATGTTCGTTTTTAAACAATATTACATATACGTCTATTTCTTATGAAATATATTTTTGTAGTACCAATTTTGCCTTTTTACCATTATTAACTTCATTTCATTTTAATTTATATAAATTCTCATATTTTCCTTTTTTGTTTTTTTGACTTTAAAGATGATTTTTTTTTTTGCTCACAAATGAAAATTACCTTTAATAAACCCAAATTAGTTTCTCTCTCTCTCTCTCTCTCTCTCTCTCTCTTTTTGAATTGATTTTGAAAAATCCAATGAATTCTTTATGAAAAAAACTAATTTATCTACGTAATCCACTTCAAATTAGAGGTTACCATTTATGCCTCAACCAAATAAACTCAAGAATAATAAAAATGATATCGAATTCTTTACGAAAAAAGACTATTATTTATATAAACTAGTAGAAATAGAATGAAAATTATCTTTATGATAAAGCCTAATTCATTATAAGAAAAATGAATTCTTTATGAAAAAAAAAAAAAAAGAACCATTTAGTTATGAACTCCACTACAAATCAAATGGATACTTTATATATATGCCTCAACCAAACAAATTGTTGACTAGCACACTAAATGGTGTTGAATTCTTTATCGAAACAACACTATTATTTATATAAACTAGTTGACATGAAATCAAACCTAACTTTTTGAGAAAGAGTGATTCATTATACAAAATACGGATTCTTTAATTTAAGATAAAAAATTTCTTAATTATAAAGACGATTTTCAAAAATTAAAAAAAAAAATAAAAAACTCACATTACTAATGGCTGATCATTAGAATCCTACGTTGACTTCACCGCCCAAACCTCTTTCTAACCTTCACCTCTCTCACATTGCCTTTTTCGTGACTTGGTAGTCGGTTCTTTCAGTAGATCGGCAGGGACATTGCGTTTCTTATCCTTAGCGGCGAACCTTTTCTTCAGAACTATTTTTGTTGTCATTTTCAGACAAAAAATTTTGGTTTAGGGTTTCTGAGGATGAGAATTGGAATTGGTTTCAAGAAAGATGGAGGGGATTTGCCATACGTTTGTAGAAGACAAATGTTTAATTAGACTTTCCTTTTGGATATTTCTTTTTCTTTATTTAGATTTTTCTAATTAATGTGAACTCTAATTTTAAGAAAACATTTCCATTCTGGATCATTATGAATATTCACATATTTTTCACAACAAATAAAAAAAATTATAAACTTTTTTTTAATATTTCGGACTTCAATTCATACAAATCACCTCTTGTAGTAAACGTAATTCCATGCTTTTTTTTCTTTCATTTTTTTAAATTCTTTATATGGTAATTCTTAATTCTTTAAGAAGGGTAACATTGTCTTTATATTTACACTTTCAGACATATATGTAAATAAAAAAAATAGACATATTTCAAAATAATACCTTTAATTTGGACATTTATCTGAATAATTCTTTAAATAATTGATATAATCCAGATGGAGGCTATAGTGGGTGTGTCAACCTTTACCGTAAGTCCTTTCTAATTTGCTTATTATTCCTTCACTCTCTTAAACATAAAGCCCTTTATAATTGGTTTCCTATACAAATATTTCTCAAAGACGAAGTCCTAAATTAATATGAAGAAGGATAAGTTACAATTCTGATCCATTTAAGCGACCTGATCATGAGCTTTATATCAACTTTCTACACCCTATGCGTAACGGCCTATGTAGGACTTTGTAAAGACCCACCTACGTAAGCCGTTACATTACTCTATGACCCTCATTCCATCTCCTCTCTCGCCGTCCAAGACTTTATTCTTAGTTACCAGAGACAGGCTGTAAATGAGCTAGCCGATATCGTCAATCACATTAGTAAACATCAGCCACGCACAAATTCATGCACATTTAATGGGAAGGAACTTATCCAGAACCTTATTCCATCTCCTCTCTAGCCTTCCAAGACTTTCTTCTTAGTTACCAGAAACGGACTGTAAATGAGGTAGCCGATATCGTCAATCACATTAGTAAGCATCAGTCACGCACGAATTCATGCACATGTAATGGGAAGGAACGTATCCGGAGTGCCTAAATATGGCCCTTTGATCCCGGAAATCACATTAGTATAGAATTTGAGTCTTGACCACCGCCATGTAGTTTTTGCATGTGCATGAAGGACTCCTATGACTTTAATCTTCAAAATCTTGACCCGTCAGATAATTACTATCTTCCTTTAATTCTTCTTTACGGCCACATGTTTGTTTGCATATATTTTATTGCATTAATAATGTACAAGGCATACTATATATTGTGTATCAAAATGAGGGAAATCACTTGAATAATACAAATTTAGAGACCATTGTATTAATTTGATACAAAAAATCAACACTGATCTAATATAACACAAAATCAAACTAAAATTAATTAAAATTTGTATCATGTTGGTCAAAAATGAAAAATTTGTGTCATATTAATCAATAGATTAAAAAATATGGTTATTAAGGTAATTTTCTCATCAACATACAATGCGATATTTTTATGTCAACAAAATAATATTGAGATTATAACCTATATCATATATTGTATGTTTCTACCCCATTGTACACGATAGGAAATTTTAAGTATTCCAACTGGCCTTCATTTTGTGGGGACAACGTTGAAAAACTTATGTCCCTTTTACTTGGTCTTAATATTGCACCAATGGTGCAAACCCTATTCTTCTATATATACCCAGCAAGTATGATAACTTCTTCACATCTTTCCTGCAACTACCTAAACACATTGTTAGAGTTCAAAAAAAAAAAAAAAAGAAAATCCACACACGCACGCACATTGTTAGAGGTTTGCTAGGTTCGTTATACACAATGGGTTTAACGCATGAAAACACTTTTTCATTTATTGTAATGTTGTTGATTTTAGGAACTTGGGCTTCCAAAGCCATGTCCCGCGAGTTGCATGAACCTGCACTTGTTGAGACACTGCATGAGCAATGGATGACTCATTATAGACGCACTTACGCCGACGACGCAGAGAAAGAAATGCGGTTAGGGATCTTCAAGGACAATCTGCACTTTGTGGAGAGTTTCAACAACGACTCAAGTCAGACTTACAAGCTAAGCATCAACCGATTTGCAGATTTGACGAACGAAGAATTCCTCGGCTACTTTACCGGTTACAAGCTGCCTGATAACCGCCCACGTTCGTCCGGCGAAAACAAGCCTTTTCTGTATGAAAACTTGACTGACATGCCACCTAGCGTGGACTGGAGAAGCAAAGGAGCTGTTACACCTGTAAAATATCAAGGCCAATGTGGTAAGACAATATATAAGCATATGTGTGCTACTTATAGTGGATTATTCGTTTCTTAGAAGTACACATATTCTAATTTTTAAAAATTGATCAACCATAATTTTCAATTAAATGCTCCTTACTTATACCCATGTTGACACGTACAAGTGCAAGATGTAGGATTGTGCTTTCAGTTATTTCTGTGATAATATTGTTTATACAATGTTTTCTTTCATTTTATTTCAAATGGGGTTAAATATTTTAGGAGATTTTAAGATATTATTTCTAGGGTTTTTGGAAGAGGTTTTGTTTTTCTTTCGAAAGTAGAAGGAGAGAAGAATAACTTTTGACCTTTTGACAAATAAATATTTGAAACTACATTTTTAAAATGATTTTAATTGTTTGAAATGATTTTCAAATTTTTTTAGTAAGCAGTAAAAATGTAAATATAATGTTTATAATGTTTTACTGAAACTGTGATATAAGTTTTAAAGTCTATTCAAACGAACTTTTTCAAAACCCATGTTTTTTAGGTTTGACTATAGGCTCTTTTAATAAATCATTTACAATTAATTTCAAAACTAGATTTTGTGTATTCGTAAACTAAAAAGTATAATTTATAAGAATCTCTGCGAACCAAACCCTTAGGCTATAAAGTTTAGTTATTCCTATATGTACTAGATGGAGTGTGCAGATGTGGATTTGATAGATGTCCTTGTGGCTTATTTTTAGTATTTTTTAATTTTTATTATATCTTCTATCATATCTATTTAGAGTGCCAAAAGAATTTGAAATACATGAAAGAATTTATAATTTGGCATGGTACCCTTGTGAAGAGATCTAAAGGCGAATCATGAAGGTAGTCACAAACAAGTTTATATTATCTTTTTAACTACTTCATGGATAAAATTTAACTTTGAACAATATATCTATATTACTATTATATAAAACTGAAGTGTTTTTACTATTCAAAACTTTTGTCTTTGTATGGGTTTTTTTTTTCCTCATAAAATTGTTTGATATTTCTTTAATTCTTTAGTGCTATTATTACTATTATTCTTTCTTTTTGGACTGAAAAGCCTGTACTTGTTTTATTTTTATTTTTATTTTGCATCTTTTTCCTCGACAATTTTTTGGAAAATTACTTTTGATTTGCTCCTTTTCAGTCGAAAATTTTATATCTACTTTCTTTTTAAATAAAAATAAATAAAAAATTAATGTATATGTATATATAACAAAATAAGCACCCGCATTATATATATATAAATTTTTATATGTAAAATATGCAGGGTGTTGCTGGGCATTTTCAGCGGTGGCAGCTGTGGAGGGTGCAATAAAGATCAAAACTGGGAATCTGGTGTCACTCTCCGAGCAACAACTTGTAGATTGCACCACCGATAGAGGCAACCACGGCTGCCATGGCGGGTATATGGTCCCCGCATTCCAATACATTGAACAAAACGGCATTTCTACTGAATCTGACTACCCCTACCAGGGAACGGACGGATTATCTTGTCAAGCTGGAGAGAACTCGTTCGGTAGCTCCAGTACAATCCATATCTCCAGATACGTAGAAGTGCCCGCCAACAGCGAGGAGGCGCTGCTGCAGGCGGTGTCGATGCAACCGGTCTCGATTACAATCGATGCATCCGGACAGAATTTCCAGCTGTACTCTTACGGGGTCTTCTCGTCCCGCTACTGTGGGACTGCTACTAACCACGCGGTTACCATTGTCGGGTACGGGACGACGGAGGATGGGACGAAGTATTGGCTGCTGAAGAACTCGTGGGGAGAGAAGTGGGGTGAGAAGGGGTACATGAGGATCTTGAGAGATGTTGAGTCGCCTGCTGGTCTCTGTGGTGTTGCTCAATATGCTTCATATCCAGTTGCATAATATTTAGCTCTAGTTCACCGCTAATTACGAAGATCTAGCAAATAATATATAGAGGATATTATTGGATTCTCTTGTTTTTATCCTCTAATTTGTGTTGTTTCATTCACATATAATATTTGTTTGAGTTTGTATTTTCATGTATGTTTTCTTGGCTGTTGAAATAATGCAGCCTATATATGTTTTTCGCGTTGTAAACGTTTTAATGAGATTCAAAAACTGGCTTCGAGATTATTGCTTGAAATAACACAAATTACATTGCGCGGCATGTTTGAAAACATTAACTTCAAATATACTATACTAGTAAATTGTTTGGAATATTTTAAAAATAATATAATTACGTGGCAAAATTTTCAAGTTCTATTATGTACAAGTATGTATTGTAATAACGATGTGATCTTTTACAATTAGTCAAATATATATCTTGCTATATTTGAATTTCACCAACTATATTGTGTTATATATCTAAAAACCCGAGTTGATTCTCATGTTCCACGTCTTTTAATTAGTGTCCTATTACAACTAACATTTTAATGGAAAAACTATAGTTTATTGAATCAAACTTACTCACAACTATTAAAAAAATAAAAAAAGGGGATTTCACGACAGTTTTAAACAATCACAAATAGATATCACGACAGTTTTTTATCTTTGGACATGGTATGTACAAGGATTTCACAATGGTTTTTGCCATGCTACGCCGGTGCTGCCTTGGCCGTTGCTAGGCACCCATTTGGCCCATGCTGACCCACGCGGGCCTCATGCCGGTTTAAGAGGGTCTGACAATTGGGTAGGAATTAATAATCAATATATATATATATATATTTTTGTCTTTTATTAGATTTTTAATATTTCTTGTATTTTTATTTTAAATCATGTTGGCGTGTTCATTTATGCACTTGGAAACTCTTGTCATGTATAGTAGCTTTAATTTCACAGATGAAGAGAGCTAGTTGGTTCCGTTGATAAATCGTCAAGTACTAGATTCCTGTATTTACTTGAAGTGATATAATGACCCTGTGAAATGGCTCACTTATGGCCTACTTCAACTAATATGTGAACCATATTGGTTCCTTCAATGAAACGGAAAGTTCTTTAATGTAGGAAAAGTCCTACGCGCTATGAATATGGACATTGGCAACTTTAACTCCAAGCAATCGACCAGCTCCCATCTTCTGAGAAATTTCACTTCTCATATTTGTATTCATTGTCCACTTTCGTCTTTTATTGAGAGTACATGATCGATAGAATTTTCTAAAAGTTATTTCTGATTTTTTTAATCTAAAAATTACTTCTGAAAGTGAGCTTTTCATCTCCATAAAATCTCATAAATCGTTATATTTTAAATTATGTTAGGCCATATTGGCTTAGTTTTCCACTTGAATTTTTTCCTATAAATAAGGGCATCCTCTTGTAATTAATGAAAACTGGTTGATGTTGAATGAAAATTGTTTTTCTCTTTTCAATTTTCAGTAATCTTGGTGAATCACTTGAATTTGATGCTAATTTTCAGTATTCTGTGTGAATCAACGGATTTTTAAGCGGTGCATTCTGTGTAAATCATTAACTTAAATTATTTATCCCTTTTTTTTTACTTTTTAATTATTCTAACATGTACTTCCGCTACATCAGAAAAGGTTTCAACGAATTGAATTTTAACTTGAATTTATTTGCCTTTTGTGAAGGGTTGTTTCTTTTTACTTTATTTATTTATTTGTTTGTTTGTTTAGTTTGCCATTGAGGCTAGATTCTAATTCTCCCTATTTTGTTTACCTTTTTTTTTTTTAATTTGAGTGAAAATTTTAGTTCCTTCTTCTCATTTATATTAAAAATTTGGTATCAAACTCATCATAAAAAATTGATTTAGATTGAAACTACCACTAATAGTTATGATAGACTAAAATTTTATATGTGACTACCTTAATGGTTCCTTCAATGAAGGGGACAGTTTTTGACGTAGTAAAATTCCTACCCCGCCACACATAGTATAATTGACAAAATATTTACGAAAAAGAAAAAGAAGAAGATATTTACACTTTTTGAACCCGATCACTTTCTAAGTCACCGATTCACAATGAGTTTAACACTTGAAAACACATTTACACTTGTTGTGTTCTTGCTTTTGGAAGTATTAATTTGGCCAAGTAGTCTTGATAGATATATAGGTCCCCATATTTTTTTGTTATCAGCTTTTCAATTTTGTATACTTTCTAATAAGGATCTACGTTTAATATTTAGGAACATATAAATATACACACAACCAGTTAAAAAAATCCTCGGCAATTAAGATGAATACACACACACACACACACACACATATATGCTACTAATTTTAAGGCAAATTGAGTAAAACATTTCTTTTTCAATTTAACTTGTCAATGGCAATCGTTGAAATTTGAAGGGAAATGATGTGCAAATATATAAATGATATCTCTAATCTAATTAACTGTAGCCCAAAAAAAAAATCTAACTAAATTAGGTTCCTAATTAATATAGCTTCATTAAAGCCAAGGGAATCTGGAGAGGATTCTCCTCTAGACCAGTCTTTCTGTTTTTAGGTCTAGTGGCAAATGTTCTGGTTTTACTTAAAAAACTCAATTAAATCAAGATCCAATATTTCATACAATTCACTACAAGGAAAAGGGTCTAATATAGGCAAGTCGCTGCTAATGACTATTTAGTGACGAGTAATATTTCATTGCTAATACTTCATCGTCGTATGTTTATCGCTAAAATATTTTTAGCGACAACTAAAGTGTCTTTGTTTAAGGTAAAAAGGATTCGTTACTGTCAAGAAAAACAATACATGATGTGACATTCCTTGATTTAGTAATGATCAGTTTGAATTTGTTGTCACTTCCTCTTTCTTCAAAAAAAGAAAAATGACCTCACATTCGTTTTCAGCTATAACTTACTTATGTTTGTCGTTGCTGATTCTTGACAGTGTGCTACATTAATCTTTAACGTTAGTCTGATTTTCTGTCGCTAAGATTTTATTTAATATTTTATATTAGTATTATTATTTATTATATATATCTATATATATATTTTAAAAGCATCTTCCTTTTGATAATTATTTGATCTTAAAACTATTTTCAATACTAGAGTTAAATATAATTATTTTACAAAAGAGTAATTGGCCTAAATAGTCCCAGAACTCTTATAAAGGTGACAGTTTAATCCTTATTCTTTTTTTTTTTTTTGCCAAGATGACTCTAAACTCTTATTTTTTGGCTGTTATGATTCTTTCCGTCAAAATTCATTAAATTTTTAACGAAATCTTATTGAAATGATTATTTTTATAATAAAAATTACTAAAATACCCTTCCCTCTCTATTTCGCCCTCCCTTCCTTCTCTCTCTCTTGGTCTAGCCCCTCCACCCCATCATCGTTCGCCCCCCACCCCCCCCCCCCCCCCTCTCTCTCTCACTCAGTCTGGCCCCTTCACCCCCACCCCCACTTCCGTCGCCGTTCGCCCCCTACCCCCCCTTCTCTCTCTCTCTCTCTTGATCTAGACCCCCCACCCCACACCCTCCCCCCCCCCCCCCCCCCCCCCCCCGCCGTTCAACCCCCCTCCCCCCTCCTCTCTTTCTCTCTCGGTCTGGCCCCCCCTCCTACCGCCGCGAGCCCCCAACCCCTACCGAACCCAGATCAGAGTTGTCCTCCTTCGTCTTCGCCATCGTCGAGTTCCCCCCCCCCCCCCCACCCCCCCCCCCCCCCAAAAGTCTTCGCCATCGTCGAGCCTCCCCCTAACCCCCCCCCCCCTGCCCCCACTGTTTTCACCCTCGTCGAGCTCAGCACAAAACCCAAAACCAAACTGGGTCCCCCCCCCCCCCCCCACCCTCGTTGCCGCCCGAGGTCCTTCTCCCACCACCCCGCCGCCCCCCGAGCACATCTGATCTGGTTTCCCTCCCCTCGCTGTTGAGCTTGGCCCTACCCCCCGGATCTTGGCCCCAAATCTAGGCTACTTAGTCTTCAGCAGAGAGAAATCGAGGAGGGGGAGAGAGAGAAAGAGTGAGTGAGGGCTTTGGTTTAAAGGAGAGAGAGAAATCGAGGAGGGAGAGAAAGGGAGAGAAAGAGAGAGAGTGTGTGTGTGTGTGAAGGCTTTGGTTTGGATGAGAGAGAGAAGAGAGAGATAAAAAAAATTTAATTTTTTTAAAAACTAATTATTAATAAATTACTAAAACACCCTCTCACTCTATTAGAAATTAACGGATTTTAACAGAAAGGACTATAACGGTCAAAAAATAAGAGTTTAGGATCATCTCGACACAAAAAAAAAAAAAAAGAATCAAACAGTCACCTTTATAAGAGTTCAGAGATTATCTAAGCCAATTACTCTTTGCAAAATTTTAATTACTAAAAAGTAGTCAAGCAAACTAAAAACAATTTAAAGGTATAAAAGTTACACATAATAATAATCACGGAATAAAAGTCAACTAACAAAGACAAAATATATAATATATAATACTAATCTTACAGTCCGTTTGGCATTCAATCTCAAACCAAAATTTTCATCTCAGTTTTTATTTTTTTCTGAAAAAGTTTTTTATATTTTCTGAAAAATCAACAAAAATTATTGTTAAAACTTAAAATTTCCAACTCAAACTCATTCAGCAAACGGACCCTTAATATCTAACAAAAATATGTACACATAATAACTGAAAAGGAACCTAAAAAATTCTAATCTCTCTTAAAGTTGCTTCCCCTTCTTCTTGATCTGTATTTTGAGCCAGCGGTGTCAGAGGGGCTGTAATTTGAAGAATGGAAAGCTCCGCATTATTGCCTCCGAGAGAGTGTGGGACCCACTCCAAATATTTCTTAAGAAACATTATTTTGCGTGGAACGGGCCAGACATATATTTTAATAAATGCATACATCATATTAAAAAAAATATTAATAACATCAAAATTTAAAAAATAAAAATGAAAAATTTTAGAGGGACTACATGATAATCTTCAATTTTCAACGGAAGAAAAGGAAAAAAATCATAAATTGTCTAAGGTAAAATTATTTTAATGGGGATTATATAATAATTTTTAATTTTTAACAGGGATTAAAAAGAAAAAATTTTAGGGTAAAATTTAAAGAAAATAATTTCAGTGGGAACCTCGTCCTTTTACAAATCCGCCGCTGTCCAATCGATGGAATCCATTATTTCTTAGGCCTAAATTTCCAAAATTCAATTTAACAAAGAAATTAAAATTAATAAACCATTTTTTTTAATGTAGAAATCGTGAAAGTACTTAAGCTACTCTTTTGGTCAACTTCAATTAATATTTAGAAAATAAAAGTTAAGAAAAGTTCAGTCAACACAGAAAGTTCTATCAGTCAATGAATTTATTAGCTAATGTGGTCATGATGTTGATAAATAGAGATGAAACGTGTCTCAACTGCTCTCCAGTTTTGAGACTAATCTCTGTCAACCTTAATTAAATAGTCTCTTCAAAGTATACAATTTTGAGCAATTTATATAGAAAAGTCCTACCCCGCCACATACGCGAGAAAATTTTAGCACCAAGTGCATCATCATCTTCTCCGAAAATTCAGCCTTAAATTAATTAGACCTTCTCCAACGCTCCTTTATTAAAGCACAAAAGGCCAAAATTTTAAAATTTATATGTTACCCAATTGTATATTTTTCAACTAAATGACATTCTTTTATATAATTTTTATTAACTTAATGTTCAATAATCTGATATTGTTAGTAATTAAACGAAATACAAAATTTTGTTTTTCTAAGGGCCTGTTTGGTTCACAAGTTTGAGTTAAGATTTTTAAGTTTAGTTTGAGTTAAGTTAAGTTGAGTTTAAAAGTTGAGTGTTTGGTAAAAAGTTTGAGTTGAGTTGAGTGTTTGGTGAAAAAGTTTGAGTTGAAAAGTTTAAAAATTGTTAGGGCCCTGTTTGGATGTTAAAAATTTGAGTTAAAAGGTATTTGGTGAATCATCTCAACTCAAACTCAACTCAAATTTTTCATCTCAATTTTTGTTTTTTTGTTTTCCTGAAAAATCAATAAAATTTATAATTACTTTTTAAAAAGTCAACCAATTTCAAACTTAAAAATTTCATCTCAACTCAAACTCAACTCAAACACCAAATGGTCTTAAATTCTTAGATGTTTAAAAAAATTATAACTAGTTTTTTAATAATCAACCAACTCCAACTTAAAATTTTATTCTCCAACAAACTTACCAAACGGATGCTAACATGCTATTGTAGATTGTGAATGGAAAAATAGAAAAAAACTAAATAAACTAAAATAAAATTTGAACATCAACAACATACCTCAAAATTTTTATAATATTTTTTGCATCGCCATAACATATAACAAGAATAATATCAATTGCGCTAACTAAATATATAAGTATATCACTGATCTTAATTTCAAGTGAATTTATACCATATAAATCGTTAGTATTTGTCTCACATTATAGAAAGAGACCCAACCCAACCCAGCTTTACCCAAATTTTCAATCTTTTGTTTTCAGTTTTTTCACTCATTGCACCTCCTCCTCCTTTGGCCGTCCAACCAAAAAAAAAAAAAAAAAAACACTAAACTCCATTAAAGAAACAATGAAACAAAGAGAGAAATAAAAAAAAGATTATCATCTCTTTCAGTACTCTTTAAAAGCCTTTTTCTTTTTCTTGTCTTTTCTTTCATTTATACCAAAGCCATACCAAACAAAACCAATCTCCCCCTCTTTCACACACTCTCCCTCCCTTCATACTATTCTCTTTCTCTCTCTCTCTCTCCAAACATCAATGGCGGTTTCTCTCTCCACCATCTCGCACCTCCTTGCCTCCCCGCCCTCTCTCTACCTCTCCACCAGTCTCCGCCACCGAAGACGGCGGCGCTCTCTTCCAAGCACTCCGCCTCCGCCCTTCGCCTCAAGCACTGCCATTCCCCCAAGCCGATCAGATTCTCCATCGCGAAATCCGCCACAATCTCCGCCACCATCACCGTCGGTGACAGACTGACAGAAGCACGCGGGGGGCCGGTGGGGAGGAAGCCGAGAGAGAAGTGCAGGAGCCGAGGGAAGCGTGAACGGCAGAGTTGCAGAGAACATGGGTGCATAGTAAACCCATTTCGGTTTACTGTGCAACGGTTCAATGGGAGGTTCAAACTGGACTGACCCTCCAAACGGGTTCATTTTAGTTTAAGTTGAAATATACCAGCTTGAGCTGGTCTACCAAACAGGGCATAAGAGTTGGATAAATAATTAAATTTATTATCATACTAATATGTTAACAAATATGTAAGTATATAGTTGATGAAATAAAAGAGAAATTATCTAAATAACTACATTTTTTTTCATCTATTAAAAAACATGACACAAATTCCTTATTCTTGATTAACATGACACAAATTGTGATTAACTTTAGTTTAATTTTGTGTCATATTAGTCTAGTGTTAATTTTTTCTGTCATGTTGGTATATAATGGTCTTAAATTTGTGTTATTCAGGTACTTTCTCCGAAATAAAATCATATTTGTAAATGGAATAGAATGAATACACCGGGAATATTCTTTTCAAAGTAAAATTTGGGGTTTGGAGATGAACTTTAAATTTGGTACAAAAGTTGGCACTATTTTAGTGTAAAAGCTGCACTAAAATAGAGTTATAGGTAGGAGATGACTTTAGCATCCACTTTACTTCAAGATATTTACACATTCTCAACCAAAGCAATGTTAGAAAGCATCAGTGATGTTAAATATGTGGGACTCACTTTTTTTATTAATTAACGTTCAATATCATTGAAACTCCAAAGCATTTTTCTTCGACTCTACTAGTTTCTTTCTATATATACCTCAACAAGTTAAACGGTATGCCATAGTATTCCATAGACTACTACAAAGATAACAATGAGTTCAACACTTGAAAACACTTTTACACTTGTTGTGTTGTTGCTTTTGGGGACTAATTTGGCATCTCCAGCCATGTCCCGCCGCACGTTGCATGAAGCCGCCCTTGTCGAGGCGCATGAGCACTTGAGCAGTGGATGGCTCAGTACGGCCGCACTTACGCGAACGATTCGGAGAAGGAAATGCGTCTCAAGATATTCAAGGAAAATTTGCATTATGTTGAGAGCTTCAACAATGAAGCAAATAATAAGACTTACAAGTTGAGCCTCAACCGATTTGCAGATTATACGAATGAAGAATTCCTCGTCTACTTCACGGGTAACAAAATTCCCATCAGCACAGAATCATCCGGTGAAGAATCCAAACCTTTTATGTACGAGAGCCTGGCCCACGTCGCTGATAGCGTCGATTGGAGAGACCGCGGAGCTGTCACTCCTGTAAAGGACCAAGGTTATTGTGGTAAGGCAACCTTATTACCTATATATGTTATATATATATATATATATATATATTTAATTTGAACAAATTATAATCTAAATTTTTGAGTATCAATTCCCGTAACGTTCACTTGCCATCCTTTTAATGGTAGACGCTTTTAATTGATTTGACAATCATAATAATGAAAAAATAACAACTCATATACTGCTTGAAGTGGTATTCAAAAATTGATATTAGAGTTTGTATTTTCGGTATATTTCGTATTTGATACATAAAAATGTAATACATGTATGTCTTATATATACACTTGTATATATATAAAATATATATATATATATATATGTATGTATGTCAGTGCGCGGTTTAAGTATTCATAATTGAAAGAATTTTGTCAAGATCTGATGATGATTTCAACTGGTGTTCAAAAACTTGATTTTTTAGAAAGGCTAGTCAACGATGTTTATGAATTGTCACATTTTCAATATATCTATTTTACTTGCATGGTAAATAGTGCGCTTTGTTGATTAATATTCCCTAGTCCTCATCGTAGATATATATATATATATATATATATATGAGATGAGTCTTAAATTCAGCATATATTACTTTTTTTTTCTTTCAAATTCGTATAACATCTACTAGTTGATTTATATGTAACATTATAAAATTTAATGTGTAATCTATATTATTTTAGAACGTTTACTACAAGTGAAGAACATCAACAATTAAAATTATATATTAAATTATTTAACATCAAAAGATATTAGTTTTGATGTTGCATGTGTCATAATCCTACGATTCCGGACAAGATACTTTACTTATATATGATCGTTAGATTTTTTTTTTAAATTATTAGTTTTCATTATATGCGCACTATTTTATTTTATGTTTCCTAATTGTACAAGATCTGTTAAATCCAATTGGTAGTATAGTACTATAATTAGCACTTGGGTATGCATGTACGCAGGAAGTTGTTGGGCATTTTCAGCAGTGGCAGCAGTGGAGGGGATTACACAGATCAAAAGAGGGAGTCTCTACTCGCTTTCGGAGCAACAACTCGTGGACGGCGTAATGGAAAACGACGGCTGCAACGGCGGATCGAAGAACTTTGCGTTCGAGTACATACGAAACAATGGCATAACCACCGAAGCGAATTACCCGTATCGGGGGCAGAGATCCGATTGTAAAGCTGGCACGACATCGGTTGTCCAAATCTCTGGCTATCAAAAGGTACCACCCAACAACGAGGAAAAACTATTGAAGGCCGTGTCCGTGCAACCGGTGTCAGTCTCTATCGACGCTAATGGGACTTCTTTTAAATATTACAAGTCCGGGGTCTTCACCGGGCCCTGTGGGACGTCACCGCACCATGCTGTTACTTTCGTTGGGTATGGGACGGCCGAAGACGGAACCAAGTATTGGTTGCTAAAAAACTCATGGGGAGAAGATTGGGGTGAAAATGGTTACATGAGACTTGAGAGAGATGTAGCTTCCCCTAAAGGTCTTTGCGGTGTTGCCATACGTCCTTCTTTTCCAATTGCATAAGTACCATCCAACGGAGGATCATGTCGTCTTCTGGTCGCTATCCACTGCAATCCCTCGTAAAATAAAACCCGAGTTTTATAATAATAGACATATGAGGGTATTGTGTCACTACACTTAAAAAGTTCACCTTTAAGATGTAAGCTCAATTCCTTATATTAGTCTCGAATTTCACAATATCTACATATTAATCTTGCAAATTTTATTATCTAAACTTGATTAATTAGTATCTTGCTGTTGTCTTAGCTAGTTATATATGAACTTTTATTTCTATATATGAACTTTTTTTCTCATAAGCTTGGGGCCCGCAATGTGCTATTTTCCAGTTAGAAATGCATTCTGGGAGGCAAAGTCAAGAGGCTTCTTAAAATGCATATATATATATATATATATATATATATAGGCATTTGCTCATGTCCTACACGAATGACGTCCTTCACTCATGTGGTGTGTATTTTTTATTTATTGAAATTGCTTAGAACAATTGTAATAATGGAGTCCACGTGTGAGGTTTTGAATGACTTATCAACTTATCTATTACCTTTTGAAACCGACAGCTGTGGGTAGATATAGTAAATTAGTAAATCAATTTATTATTGAGAGCTATAACTATAATTTTTAAAATTTATTTCATTTATTCTTTAAAGTAAATGTCATTATTTCTGTCTTTCTAGACAACATCATAAAATGAATTTTTAAGAGAATAACATTTAGGTAGAAGAAATATAACATGAGTTAATTTGTGTTTTTTTTTTTTTAAAACAAGTCCAAGATTACTGGTGAAGAAAAATAATCGTGACACATGTAATGAATACAATTATTTACCAACCTATTGAAGAAAAATATGGTTTTGTTCATCTTTTTACCCTAAACGCATAGAAAATAGAATAATCTCAAATCAAATTTGAAATGGAAAAGTTATGACATCTTGAGTATACATAACATGATTTAATTTTTTGTCATGAGAAAGGAAACCCAAATCGATTGGTTGTTTTCTTTTTCTATCATTAATAAGGGCATTAACCAGTTCTTTACAAAAGCAGGTAGTCAATTCAAGTCCAAGTTAAAAAAGAAAGACCAACCTTCAATTTTCTTGTGAAGGACAATAGAAGGCCCATTAATATATATATATATATATATATATATATATATATATGCCCGCAGAGAAAATTGTATGAATAATTTGTCTCATTAATAATTTACATAATTCTCGACGGTTTAAATTTGAGTGAGGGATCCTATCCAAAAAAAGAAAAAAAGAAAACAGCATTTGAGTTGTTCAAATTAATCAGCTAAAAATGATTAACTTTTTTTTTTTTTTCAACGGCTGAATTCCTTTTTTTTTTTTTTTTTTTCCAATCCAGTGGCTGAAAATTGAGCTGAAATGTAATAGAATTTACCCTTTAAATTTTAGGTAAAATGCTAACCGTTGAAGTTCAGGGGTTAAGAGTCGAAGTTTTGGGTGTAGGAGCAAAGATCAAGGAGATAAAATGTATTTAGCCCGAAATTAAAAATGGTTACCTAACCCAATAAAATAATTACTTTTCTTTTCTTTACTTATTTAATTTTTTATTTTCGAAAAAGAAAACCTAAAACTAGAATCATGGGATAACATGAAGACACAAAGTGAAAAATCAATTATCACAATTCTTTTAATAGAAACAATACGAACGAAATTGCAATGCATAAGCTTAAAATTTTTGCGACATACACATGAATCAAAAATCAGAGATATCACCACTTAACCATTACTCTTGCTAAAACTCGTTCAGAAGGAGCAAACGATCAAGCTCATTTCCCACTGTTGGGATTCGACTTTGTGCAGAGGATCTTCCTTCCCTTGGCGCGTCTGCGCTTTAGCAATGCCCTACCACTAGTGGTTCTCATTCGCCTTCGGAAGCCATGTGTGCGAGCCAATGATTTCCGAGACCTGCTTCTCTTAGTTAGACAAAGAGCAGGCTTCCCAGCCCTCACGACTAAGCCATGGCGCTTTCCTCTTCCAATCCCAACATTAGAGTTTAGATCCAAACCCAAAGATAAACCTGAAGATTAAGAAATTATTTCAGAATTGCTCCCAGCTACTGCATTGGTGTCACTCTCAAATATGGTCATTGGAAAAATCAACCAGTGATGAAGAATTGCACGCACAGTGATCCTATGAAGCATAGAGACCTCACTTTCCATTCTATTAAAGGAAAACTAAGCCCGTTTTGGCAAACGGGTTCAAACCCACAATTCAAGCTTTTTTAATTCTATAGCGTTTTCTCTCACAAAAATTTGAATTTTCTGTTCAAACTAACTATTCAAACCGATGAACCAATCAGGCCATGTTATTTACATTAATCATGCACAATCCATATGATTCCCAAGGAAACGTAGTAGCAGGGCCCTCTTATAATAAGAAACCAAGGACCTCCATTCAAGTGTATCTTCTAAAACCCTTTTTTTAATTGGTCATAAAAAATTTTACGGCCATAGTATATAACATCTTGTTATCTGAAAATTCTTCTGAAAACTGTTTCAAGGAAATATTTATGTTTTATGTTTCCTGTTCTAAGTTTGCTAGCCAAAATTGACCCCGGTTTTTCATTTTTTCCCATTGTATGGTTTATAACTAAATTAGTTGAAAACGGTTAGTTTGAAAGAAAGGAAACCAAGAGTGAAAAGGGAAAAAAAGACCATTTCATATTTAAAGAATCGAAATATCATGACAATATCATCATTACATTCTTTCAATTAGAATCTTGAGAAGTTGCAACTTTTTGTATTTTTTTTTTAAAATCTTTCTACGACGAAAAACACCAATGTACTTCATTGAAAGCTTAACCTAGCTGTAAATCCACACTTATGCATTCAACATCTAGGTCTAGAGTTTAAATCCCCCACCCAAATTCAGAAATATATAAATATATATATATATATACACACATATATATTTAGAACCTTTTCCTAGCCCCCTCCTAGTTCTAGCACTACACTACATAGTCCTCGTCAGACTAGCAAAACTCCACTAAGTATTTAGCTTCCAAAACCAAAAACTTCCCACCAGATTACTCAGCAACACAATTTCTCGCACATAGCAAGCAACAATATTAGGATTTGGAAATACAACACCCCCATTTTTCCCACACAAGCAATTTGGAAATACAACACCCCCATTTTTCCCACACAAGCAAATCATCAAACAGCTTGTGCGCACCACAAAACAAGCTGAATTTCTACAACCCCATTAGAAGATTGACGATGAAATGATTACCTGAAACAGAGGAAGGAAATCCCAGAGACGAGGAAGGAAGAAAGGAACAGTGAAGCAGCCCAGAACGCCGGTTATGGCTGCTGCCGGCGACGTTTGTGGAGAGAGAGGAGGCCGTGCTTCGTCTGGAACCCGTGAGGAAAGTGAGAGAAGCGGACGGAGTTTGCGGTGCTCGCGTCGTGACTCTACTCGACAGCCATGGCGACAGTGTTACCGCCGAGATCGAAGCCATTGTTGTTTCGTTTTTGTATGGTTGTCTTCTTGTCTGGTTTTTTTTTTTTTTCTGTTATCCCCAATACTTCCGAGGTGATGAGGTTGTCTGTTCGTCAGTCTTTTTTGCCTTATCGACTCGAAGTTTTACTGTCTGTGCGGACTCTGGTCGTTTGCGAATGTGACCGGCTGTCAGTTTAGTAACAACCCGCGTGTCCCGTGTTTTCGGCACTTGTTGGGCTGGGTAAGCCCAATAGATGGTCATGCTTGAAGTTAAGCCCATTTGGTCTAGGCCCGTTTTCAAATGCTGAGCAAGAATGTACAACACTTGATTTATTTTTTATTTTTTATTTTTTTTTATTTTGTAAAAGTCCATTATTGGATTAAAATTATAGTAACATCACCTTAACCATTAGAATTTAAGAAAAAAAAATGAAGAATCTGTTAAATCCGCTGAAATATGAATTAGAAAATATGAGAAAATGATCTAAATAATCACTTTTTTTTCAATCTGTTCATCAGACACAAATTCTCCTATCTTGAATAACATGACACAAACTCTAATTTACTTTAGTTTAATGTTGTGTCATAATGGTCTAATGTTGTTTTTTTATGTCATGTTGATGCAATGCTTTTCAAAATTGTGTTCTTTAAGTACTTTCTCTTTTTCTTTTTTCTTTTTTTTTGCAGTTCTTGCTAAAATTGTAGTTCAAAGCCAAAAAAAAAAAAAAAAAAAAAAAAAAAACAACAACAACAACCATGCATAAAATGACATGTCGTTCTATTCCAGGGCCTACACCTAGAGGCTTGATGTCGATATATATATATATATTTTAATATAGTTTATATCGTATGATAAAGTTAAATATAAAATTACTATCAAATTAGACTAACAATCAAGGCTAGATGTAAAAACTCAAAAAACGATTGCGTTTTCTTCAGGTAAAAACGACAAACAAGAAGGTCATATTGTCCTAATGGTAAGTGCCATAACGTCTTTGTCTACAAACGACATCATAGCGAAGGGAGTGTCGTCACGTCAACTGTCAGATCTAAACAACATGTCGTATTTTAGTCAATAATAAACGACAAGCAAGCTAAATGAAATACTTTTTTTTTTTTTTTTTTTCATGAAGCGTCAAACCGCTTTGTCATCAAGTGAAACGTCATGTCGTTTCCTCAACCCAAAGGAGTAAGGAGAAAAAAAAAATCCAAAGGACATATCGTTCAATTTCAAATACAAACGACGTTATTTGTAGAACTACATGCCGTTTGTTAAGTAATAATAAACGACAAGAAAATTAAAGCTAAAGAGACGTGTTTCTAGTAAGGGGGAAAAAAAGGTTGAAAAACTGACTAGCTTATTTCACTTTTCAAGTAGGAGAAACGACGTGATGATTTTGTTGAAAAAAACGCCATTCTAAACTAAACTATATGATATATACCAAACTAAAATCTTTAGAACAAAAGATGAAAACTGTTGTTGGAAATAGAATGAATTTTTCCCCTTAAAATGTAATTATATTTCTTAATTTAGTATGATCACGGGTAAAATATTTTAATTGAGTAGAATAAAAGGCTTCCACATATGTGTGTTGGGGATGTAGCTCAAATGGTAGAGCGCTCGCTTTGCATGCGAGAGGTACAGGGTTCGATACCCTGCATCTCCATTTTCTATTTTCGTTTGTTTCATTCTCTATATGCCCCCTTTTTTAATTTTTTATTTTCTTTTTGACAGGTTCGTTTCTAAACAGCTCCTCTATCTAGCTTTTCCTTTATATTATCTTCTTATTATTCTTTATGCCCCCACGGAAGATGAGACATATATATGACTTATTTGCTGTCCCTTTTTCCAATAATTAAAAAAAAAAAAAACTAATTTTAAGAATTGGATTCTAAAAAAAATAAAATCCCTATAATTTCTTACAACAAATCTCCTTTTCCGAAATGCTATCTTGCTGATTAGGATTAGGTCCTTATTATTATTGTTGTTGTTGTTGTTGTTGTTATTTTGCTTGGTCATATATAATATTATCCATGCAGAGTCAACCAGAGAATACAAGTCAATAATGGTAAGTGATAATCCAATCTATTTCTTAAGCCGTCCAATGAACGTAGACAACCTTATAATAACAAATATTATAGTTTGCCAAAGCAAATTTATAAATAAATAATTGCTTTTTAAAAAAATGAATAAATGAATGAATAATTGGTTGGAGGGGATAAGTTACGTTTTTCTAATTTCTCTATGGCTGCATTTTCATGAATTGTTTTCATAAGATAAGAGTTTCGACCTTCCCAAGTTGGACTCTCACATCTCCTAGTCAAATATTACCTTCTCGAAAAGACCTTATACCAGCACCTTGTACGTACATCATTTTAGCCATAAAATATTTATTAAAAATGATGATGAGACGAGGTCGATCTGACTAATAGCAGTTGGAAGCTTCAAAATATTATTATGGGGGTTTTCTTCAATGACTTTATAGAGCGAGATAGAGAGATTTTGCATTAATTCAGTATATAGCATTGCGTAAGTAGAGGTAGAAGGGTGAGTTGTTGCCAACTATTGGCATGCATTTTTATTGATTGGGGGTTTTGAGACAATGAGACAACTTATGGGGCGCTATTAATTAGCTAAAAGTTTTAGCCCTTATTTTACGATTGGTGTAATGATACATATTATTCAAAATGTTCTCAACACATTCCATAATGGTGTGCGACAAGCGGCAAAATTAGTCTTTTATTTACTTCAATGAAGGCATATATATATATATATATATATATATATATATTACTGTCCAACAATACATTTTCCTCTTCTTTTATCTATATTATATTATATTATTGTATAACCAATATGTTGTTAGGATAATTGGGAAAAACTAAGCCTTGTTCGTCATATAATTTTTAAATGTTCATTTTGAGAATATCCATTTCAAAATGAGGAATCTTTTTGGGTTGGCGTTTGGGAGAAAGAAAAAACAAGTGTGTGCAGATATTGAAAAAGTAAATAAAAAATAAAAAATAAAATAAATAAATAAATTCTACTAAAGGCTAAATAGTACATATTTAGTGAGGGCTTATATGAAGATAACTGATTTTGAATGTGGACAAAATTAAGAAATATATATATATATATATATATATATATATATAAATCAGTGGGGCGGCCCATACACCCTCCGCCACTGCCTATGGTCCTTGTAGTGGTGTTGTAATTTAATCTTTGGTATGCTTTTTCTAACCATCAATACGTCATAATTATATCATAAATACAACTTCCTTGAGTTCCTAATAATTTGAATTGTCTTTAAAGAAAAGTGATATTCCACAATCTATAAGGAAGAAAAAGTAAATTCCAGCTAAACTATTTCCCAACTAGGCCAACAACTTCACCCTCAAATCAGTTTTGGAAATCCCAAAGGGGTTGGGGTTCATATCAACAGCTAGTAACAGAAATATAGAAATAACCCAATAATTAACGTTAAAACATTTTCCTCCACCTAGTACCAAAACTACTATAGTACGTACTTTGCTTGTTGAAGAAAACATGAACCGACTTTAACCAAAACCAAACATTATATATATGGTAAAATGTGCTCACAAAGCATGAGTGAAAGAGAATTAAACGAAATGAAATTATCATCAATTAGGAGTGTCATATAATGGACATGCAAAAATGGAACTGAATTCGGTAGGTACTAGCTAGTGGAAACTAAAAGATATGAAAATCAGATCATAAATATATTGTTGGTACCCAAAATGTTTGTTTGTGCGCGGTTTGCTTTGTGGGCATCCACCAGCGCACAGTTCCCTTCTAACCAACCCAATACATATATATCTCATCAGACATGTAAGGCTGCAATGTCTTGCACGCCTTGAGTTGAGTGGACACTGAAAAGAGTCTGCAACCATTCACTTTCCAAATGCAGCCAATTCCATATGTTAATGGCCCTTTGTTGCTACTCGTGGGAGTGGACAAGATGAACATACTAAACCAACTCCACGTGTAGAGAAATGATCGAGAAAGTGGTCAATAGTACTCTATATAGATATATAGGTAAGGTCTCATGTCCGACAGTCATATTGATCAGGCGATATAACATAAGATTAGTGGCTTGTAACTATAGGATTATTAATGTGTTAAGGTAAATCAACTACTAGTTGCATATATCCTACATTTATCAGATGAGATTGGAGGCTTTTTTTTTTTTTTTTTTTTTAAGAGAAAGTGAATCGGTGATGTCCGAATGCCCCCATTCCAGTTGTCATTGGGTCCATTGGTAGCATCGATGGGACGACAAGAAACTCGACCTAAGGTCTTCATAACTAATAGATCACAGGCTTCGAGAGCAGACATCACATGGTCTTTCTTGCAAAAGGCTAAACTCTGTGTGTCTCACGACTCAAATCTAAGACGTCATGATAGAAATGAAGGCTTTAAGTAGACCTTTCATGCCACTAAACCACTATCACCGGTGGTGATAAGATTGGAGATTATTTCCATTTATATGTGTGTGTATATATGAATATGTATTTGATGATATGTGATGTTGTTTTTGCAATAAGGCAACTTATGTGAAAGAGAGTGAACAAGTGAACCTCAAATCCATGAAGTCACTAACAAAATGGAGCCCCGTTGCTCAGCTGTAGACCACTCTTGACTATCAATATTGGACATTTGGAGAGGTTCCTTTTCCCACACTTCACAATGACATGATCATATGTCGATTTTAGCCCCACAAACCAGGTAACCAATCCTCTCCACTAAACAAGACAGGACATCACGTTTTTGGTTTTAATTTGTTAATACTCTTTATCAGTCTGATCATTAGTGTTAACTACTCGATCATTCAACTACCTAATATTATTGCCTAGTTTAGTGACTACTATTTATTAGTTTCCTCGCAATTTAACTTCTAAGCTTCAAAAAGTTACTTTTTAAGCGTCTCAGAATAATTTAGGACGTAACTTCTCTAATAATCTTAATTACAAAATCCTATATTATTTAGGAAGGGTTTTTATCTGTCATAAATAACGTATAGGACTTCCTAACAAGATTAATTTAAAAAAAATCTTAGACTTTGTTTGAAATTTAAGGGGGTGTTTGGTGTGTAAGTTTGAGTTAAGATTTGTAAGTTTAAATAGTAAATTTTTTTGAATTTTCAGAAAATACAAGCAACTTTTTGGGGAAAAAGACAAAAAACATGATGAAAAAAGTACAGTTTAGTTTAAACTAAATTTTTTGCCAAACAAGGCCTAAGTTTAACTCCAACTAAACTGTACTTTTTTACCTCAATTTTTGTCTTTTACTGAAAAGGCAACAAAATTTATAACTAATTTTTTAAAAATTAATCAACTCCAACTTAAAAAATTCATCCACAGTCAGCAAACCAAACACAAGTTTAATCACTTCTTTTTTTATCTCTTTTATTTTTTTTTTTCTTTAACAAGTCACCTGCCATAATCAACTCATTATACTATTCTGAAATACAATTTTTAGAAGTTATCTAGAAAAAGAATGACATCATCCAATGAAAAGAGGGGGAGGAAATCAAACAATATCCAATGAATTCTTGACCTTTTTTTTTTTTGTGGCTGAAAAAGAATGGGATTCTCTCTCTGATCTTATATGTGGATTATAGTGCCATGCAATTGTGTTAAGACAAATTTGGGTGGCTAATGAATTTGACCTCAGAATTAGTCCATTTTTTAAATCCATGTTATTATATATATATATATATGTATGTATGCATGTAAGTTTATATACACTCTCGGAATTGCTTTTTAGATAAGTAAATGTGCTAATTATGCAAAAGCATGCTATTGGTTGGAAAAGCCCAAAAAAAAAAAAAAGGACCATAATTAAAAGCATCTATTAAGGGCATTATAAAAATAAATAAAAAATAAAAAAGGGGGGGGGGGGGGGGGGGGGGGGGGGAGCTACATAGGTGGGGCCCTTAATGCAAGTTGGCCAAACCATATTTATGCTAGTCAATTATTATTCTTTTTTTCTTTATGCAAATTGTATGCTAGTACTGAAAGTTCAAAATCGAGGAATATGTCTAATTAATTTTGACAAGCTTGTTTACTCAGCAGCCAAAATAATAATAATATTATTATTATTATTAGTTTGAACTTTGTATTAATATGGCATACTTATCTACATATATAGTCAGCTAGGGCAGTGTCACGAAGTTTATTATAAATTATTGAGCAATCAGTGAGTACTTTTCTGACGTCGACATTTATAAATAATTTAGTTATAGAAAAAACCAAAAAAGAAAACAACAGAATAAAGCACAAAGATGAAAATCATGTTAAGTTTAGTGTGACATTAATAATTGTACAATATTAACATTTACTTCATGAAACTTAAGATGAGTCGGTTCTGATCTAAATACGTTACCTACGCTCTATTTTTTAGTCATTCAGTTTCACTTTTGTAACTAGCTTTTACCTCCAATGGGCCGTTTACTGGTCAGATTCCGAACCATTTTTTGTCCTCTAGTGACCAAAATATTATTGCATTCTTGCCCCTTTTTTTTCGTTCTTAGTTGTTTCTGAAAAATGTGGTGCTGAAAAAATTGCAAAGGATAATGTGGCCACTACATCATTACAATGATGACCACCATACAAAACCATAATTATTATCATTTGCCATCATCCGGAATCGTGAGCATCACTTTTGTCAATGCCACCATTAAACTCAAAGACTTAATAAATAAATAAATAAATAAAGGAGAATCAGATTCTATATTATATGAAGTCGCATATGAAATTAATATTAGGTTATATCTATAATCACAAGTTAAATTAAATAAAACTATTTATTAGTCAGATGTCAGAGTTTAATTTCAGTTTGTGTTGGCACATGCCAATGATTTTGATGTTTAGTGTCAACATATATATTCATGAGTCAGAGCGGACGTATATTAAAAGATAAAACTTTTAGAAAGACTTGTATAGGAATAATCAATATTTAGTAGGATAAAGTGAGAAAGATGTAAAGTTTTAGAGATTAAATTAATAAAAAAAATTACTGAAAGCAGAAACCCTTACTCGATCATAGATGATTCTGTCACTGAATAAATGTGACCAATACTTTATAAAAGTGATTCCTCTAGAGATATTTAAAAAAAAAAAAATTCAATCAAAATATCAGCAAATGAAGATTTATTATCGAAAGAGTAGTCAACTTTGCTAATTTCTTTGCATGTAATTATATAAGATTCTTTAATGGACTCTTCTCCAAACTCTGAAATGGGATCAATCTTTCTGGTACTGGTGCTTGTGGGGCTTTTGTCGGTCGATCTCTGAAAGAATGTTTTTAACCTTTCCACGTTCTATAATCCGCTGCCGAAGGAGTTTTTTGTTTTGGTCTTGATCTGAGGGTTAATTCTTTATTTATTTCTCTCTTTTTTTTTTTTGTTTCTGTTTTTGTTTTTGTTTTTTTACCTTACTCTGAGGGAAAGTTGATGAATAATCCAAAAGCCAAAAACATTGAACCAATGGTCTTGGTACGCGCTCACAAGGAGAGAACAGAGTTTCAACTATTTGACTAGGGAACAGCCTTCGCTAGAGCAATGGGACTCTGATCACCATTTTTGTTTTGGAATTTTACTTGGTGGTTTCTCTATTCTGTGTGCTCCTAAAATCCACAGTTATATGACTCAAGAGAATGACCCGAATACGAATTCGAGAATTCTACGACATGATATGAAAAAATAATCTATCAATAGGATTTTGTTTTAAATTATTAGATTTTTACCCTATATATTTTTTTTAGATTTAATATTCACAAACATGCATTACTTGTAGGATATTCTAGCTATCAAGGAAAGTTCCGCATTGCAAGTTGGTTGCTTTCATGGCAAGGAAAAAAGTACTGATGAAGAAAGGGGAACGGAATTGGGAACTAACAAAATTTCTTTCAAATCTATTTACCAAAAAGGGGAATTCTTATCTTCCAAACCTATCTAATTTTGCATAGAGTAATACTATAGATATTAACTATAATCCTAATTTTTTGAATATCAACTTATACGTCATATTTTTATTGATTGATGCAATCCATTGATGTGGTAATATTTTAAATAGTTATCAATAAAAAAACGACAACTTACCTGTCAAATAAGTTGGTACTCAAAAATTGATATTACAGTTGATATACCTAACTTTATATATATATATATGCAGTGTTTTACAAAAGCATGGTGGCGGATCTAAAGTGGGATTTCGGTTTATTTTTGCCATAATATTCCCTAAAAACCACTCCGTACTAGTCAAAATCAAGCTATTTAATTTGGCTACTATTGGGTTGTAGTAGTACTTGAAAATTTAAGTTAGTACTCTGAATTTTGTTGAAAAACTAGAGCTTTCTCAAACGGGTTTAATTGTACACAGTTTAGCTTTAATCGATTTAAATTGAAGTTGTTACCACATAATATTAAAGCAGAAACTTGATGTTCCACCCGTAATGCAATCAATGACTGAATTTTATTAAAATCGATCATTGTTCATTCAATTTGCTGAGAAAAATGATTTAGCTTCAGTCGAACTGTCGTTTATCATAGCAATTTCAGGACCCCCAAGTCTTAAAGCTCGGGATTCTTATTACAAAGGGCACCAACGATGTAAAACATCACCACTGATAAAAAAAAGGTAGTGAATGATGTTCAATACCAACTTGTCCTTTAGCACTATTTTATTACAAGTTGTCAAGCCAATATGTATGTGTGTGTGCATATATATATATACTTGTATAAAAAATGACAAATAATAGAAACAAAAATGTATTCCCATCGGTTACTGATGGATTAACCATGTGAAGTAGAATGGAACACGTTCAATTATGCCCGTGACACAGCATAGTACCCATAAGGAATGTAAAGTGGAACTTTTTCAAGGCGTTCTAATGACGTGAACACAAACAAACAAACAAACAAAAACATCTCTAGTTTTCCGCATTGAAAACTGACTTTATATATATATATATATATATATATATATTTTTTTTTTTTTTTTTTTTTTTTTCAGCCCTTCCCTTACACCTTTACACACATTTTAAGATGCAAATAATTTACCTATCACAGATCAATCATCGCAAGTAAAGGTGACAAAAACAAAAAAAAAAATTACAATTATCGTGTAACATTCATAATCAAATTACGTGACACAATGCTTTAAACAACCGCGACAATGATGACACGTATATCCAAATCAATTTTCTCTTACGCCTTTCATAAGGTAAATATATATATATATATATATATATACACAAATCACTACGTCTTTAGCATAAACCATGTGAATCCGCCAAGCTAGCTAAACTACTCTCTCCCTCTCTCTCTCTCACTCTGTCTCTCTCTCCACACACTATAAATTCGACACCACGGACATCATTGTACGACTGCTAAACTTCTCCTCTTCTTTCGACACCTAAAAATCCGAACAACATGGGTTTTAGGCTAGGAGTTGTGTTCCTTTTGTTTCTCGAAGTTCTGTTCATGTTTTCACAAGAAACAAGAGCAGAGCATGTGTTTTACAACGTGAGCGGGTTGAGAGGCAGAAAGCAAATGAGTGGGTGTAATTTGTTCCAAGGAAAATGGGTTTTCGATTCTTCTTATCCTTTTTATGATTCCTCAAGCTGTCCATTTATAGATCCTGAGTTTAATTGCCAAAAATATGGCAGACCCGATACTCAGTACCTCAAGTACGCTTGGAAACCCGACTCTTGTGACCTCCCCAGGTACCATATATATATACACACATATATACATATTACACACATTTATGCTTATATATATATATATATATGTATGTATATATAAACTACTTGGTTTTGGTATATGATAGGTTTAATGGGGCGGATTTTCTGAGGAGTTGGAGAGGGAAGAAGATAATGTTTGTGGGTGACTCACTGAGTCTGAACATGTGGCAATCGTTGGCTTGTATGATTCATGCGTCGGTGCCAAATGCCCAGGCAAGCTATCAGAGGAGAGATTCACTTTCTTCTGTGACCTTCCAGGTACACACAAATTTTCTTTTTTAGTTTTTATTTTTAATTTTTTTAATTTTTTTTTTTGGGGTGCATCTCTTCTTCTGTTCATTGAATGACTGTCTCTTTGTCTGTTTTTTCCATTATTTTATTAATTATTACTTTTCTGTTTCTGCTTTGCTCATTTTGTTCTGTTTTTTTTTTTTTTTAAGTTATGTAATTTATTTTTGGTTTTTTTTTTTTTTTCAATTTTAATGTGTAAATTTGGAGGGCCAAGTTGGTATTGGAGTTTGGACCTGTAATTTTCGGGCCATGAAAATTGAGCAAATAGAAAACTACTATGTACAATACAGCTAATACGTCTAAAGGGAGATTTATCTGTTATTTAATAAATAGTTTCCTTTACATTTGAGAAGTATCTATCATTTGTTTTTTTTTTTTTTTTAACAAATAATGAAAGTCATGGCATACCAAACGAGCAATGATTGGAATTTGCTCTTTTTTTCCTTCTTTTTCTTGGATTGAATAAAGTATTCTTGGTGAGAAAAGAAAAACTCAAGAATAATATTAATAATATTAATGTAACAGTAAAAGCAATTAAAGATTGCAATGATGTAGGAGGGAAATAAAGGTTCAAATTAATATGAACACTGTTTTTCACTTTCCATTCAAAATTTTTTATTGTAAGTTTCTTTACTTTTTGTTGAAAATTCTTCCTCTTCTTTTTTTTTTTTTTTTAATTTTAATTTATAAATAATTCTTGATGGAAAATTGAATTTTTATTAGAACACTGTATCTAAAACTAATCGGCTATAATAAATTGCATCTATATCAGTATTCAAAGGGACAGATTTTAGTAGGTATACTTTTCGTCCGGTGTTTGAAGTGTTGGAAGCTTTTTATTATTTTATAAAAGGACTGTACTCTTAAACGCATTGAATTTATGCTATATTTTAGCTTCGGTTATTATTTTATTATTTTTTTTCTTTTTCTTTGCATTTCAATGCTTCTTAGCTAGAAATTAATCCATAGATTTCATTGTGCAAGTCTAGTCTAGCCTTTTCTGTTATTATTGTCACTATTCGTATCTTGACCTTTATATTTGGGTTAGAATCTGGATGGAATTGATAATTTATCATTAAGCTATCATTTAAATAAGGATAAAATGGTCGTTTCAGTGGTTTTAGGACGAGATTAAAGGATTTGGTTTGGAGTTCATATTATGTTTTTGCTATATTTTGTCTGACTTTCCGTCTAAATATACGTTAAAACATGTTCATATATATATATATATATATATATATCAAAAACATTTACAACCCTCTTCAATAATCCAACCGCCACATACGCATTGACTCGAATGTTATTTTTTATATGAGACTATTAGTTTTATCACAACAAAATAAATTGGAATCAATTCTGAGATGCTTTAAAATTCAGACGTTAAAGTAAGATTTAACGTGAAGTAATTCAATGACATTTTTTAGATTAATCGAATAATTAGCTGAGTTATGGCCCTCCATATTGAGCTATAACAAAATTTATTGTTTTATAAATTATATTTTTTTTATGGGATTGCTTGGAATATTTTATATCATACAAATGTAATTTATTGACCAAGAAAGTCAGACAAATAGTGCTTTTGGCTCTACTACTACGTCCAATAATGATTAGTAGCCACATTAGAGGTCTTTTTTTTTTTTTTTTTTTTTTTTTTTTTTTGTCATATCTAATATGCAGAGTTTATCTCAATTTAATACCGTTCCGCGCCCGTACTGAAATAGTATTTTACCCTTAGATGTCCAATCAACTACTACTTCAATGCTTGATAAACACATTAGAGGTCTTTTTAAGACACAAGACAACATCCCCATCGTTGTACAGCCTGTGATCAACAACTTGCCAACCTGTGGTCACACTCACGCAGTCATATTTGTTGTCTACTATGTGAACTGCCCAAATTCAATTATTTTCTTAATAATTTATTTAGTTCCAATAAATTTTTTAATCATACAATAATTAATCCACATTAAAAAAAAATTGTGGCTTTACTAGTTATTTTCCATTACTTTTACAAGTTAAGTCGTCGATAATATTTTATTTTCGTAGGGAACAAGAATTTAGACTTTTAATACTCCTTTGGTTGGACTTATTGGGACTTCGTTTTCAAAGGGTGAATCAATCGACCATGAGGCTGTCACTGTCGAAATAAAAACTTACATGTATGAACAAAAACAAAATATGACTCCCGTGACAAAATAGGAGATATAAAATAAGAAAGAAAAAAAAATGGGGGTGAAATTGTCGCATTTGAAGATTTTATTCCTTTTTGAAGTATCTAAAGCCAACGGTGGAGATTGAAAAGAGAGTTTGTTTGTCTGTATTGCAGGACTATGGAGTAACGTTGTACCTATACCGAACGCCCTATCTCGTTGACATAGTTAGAGAGTCAGTGGGACCTGTACTAAGGCTGGATTCCATCGAGAACGGCAACGCCTGGAAAGGAATGAACATGCTGATCTTCAACTCATGGCACTGGTGGCTCCACACCGGAAGATCTCAGCCGTACATTCAACTACTCATTCTCGCTTTCACTCTATTTTCGACCATTAAATCTTTTTTTATTATTATTTTGATGTGATTTAATTATATCTGATGTATTGTAGATGGAAATATATGCGGGAAGGGAATAACTTGTACAAAGACATGGACCGTCTGACTGCATTTTATAAGGGGTTGAGTACGTGGGCTAGATGGGTTGATCTCAATGTTGATCCTTCACAGACCAAAGTCTTCTTCCAGGGCATTTCTCCTACCCATTATCAGTAAGTGCAACAGAAACCATATTTGGGTTTAGCAATCTAGAATACAATCATACTCAGATCAAGAAACTAGCACTAAAAAGCATGAGCCAGGTCCTACTTCCGTTCTACCTATGATGTCGATAAATTCCCATAGTGACGCTGGTCAGCGGTGTGAAGACAGCAAAAGAAACTAGCATTAGATTTCTAACAAAATATAGGAGTCGGGTTGTTTAGAACTACTTAAAAAGAGGGCTCAGATTCAATCCATCTTAAGTTCAATCTTAAGTGTATTTCTCTTGCAACGTTTCAACTACAAAAACAAATACAAGTTAAAATATTATGCCCATTAAAACGATTCTCATGTTTCCAAATGCCAATTACCAGAGGGAGAGAGTGGAACCAGCCAAAGAAGAATTGCAATGGACAGCTAGAACCCTTAGCTGGGTCAACATACCCTGGAGGTGCACCGCCGGAAGTTGGAGTAGTCAGAAAAGTGTTGAGCACAATCAGCAAACCAGTTTATCTGCTAGACATTACCACACTCTCACAGCTAAGGAAAGATGCTCATCCTTCGGCTTACGGCACGGATCATTCCGGCAACGACTGCAGCCACTGGTGTCTCCCCGGGTTGCCAGATACTTGGAACCAGCTCCTGTACGCAGCACTACACTGAACAACAACTTCATTTTCTGTGTTTATGTATAATGGTTTGTACACCAATTTGGAGACTCAAAATTTCTCATAGGTAGATGAAAGGGTGGTAAAAGAAAAAAACTTTAAAGAGATTGATTGTTTAACAAGAATGATCTATTGGTAATGTGGAAGTTGATAGATAGAAACTGATTTATTACAGTACAAAGGCACTGTAAACTTGTAGTTGTGATTTCAGTAGGTGGGAAAGGAATTGGTTGAGAATAAACTGGGCTCTTCTGATCCTAATTCAAACTTTTCTGTAAGTCTGATTTATCATTGTTCTTAGTAAAATGTCGTTCGAATTGTTGATTGTTCAAATCTAAGTTTTCAGTAAAAGCAAGTACTGTGATAGAAAAAACAAGAAACTAAATTAAACTAATCTGTGTTAAAGCAACATGCTAGTAACCAACATAAACTGCTGCGTTTACTATATAACAGTCGTCGTTCTTATCTCCCATTTCCTCCACGTGGACGCCACTGGAGCATATCAGTCCACCATCCACAACTTCAACATCCAAAATTTTACCACTGCATTTGATTTCAAAACAAAACAAAGGGTCAGTGCAGAACACCAAAAAAAAAAAAAAAAAAAGGAAAATAAGGAAGAAGAAGAAGAAGATTAGCTATAGTTTGCTGCATATGACACGAAGCTGTAGAAACTAGAAAGAATTGTTTGTCAAGCATTACAAATAAGCAAAATGTATGTATCTTCATTAGGCCAACAGAATGCCAGAATCAATGAGCGATTTGGTTGGTGCAAGAATTCACATTGATCAATATGATAGGATAAGGAGATGGATCACTACGAAAATTTTGTTCACTGGGAAAGCATGCCGCTGAAGTAAGTCGATTGGGTTGGTACAAGAATTTAAAACGAACGGGAATAAGTTGGGTAATCAATTATTTAAACATACTTCTCGACCATGCCATGGCTACTAATAAATTTCAAACCAAGTGACTACTTCTCAAAAGCTGCTTTTTTGGGTTCTTAAGCGTCTTGGTGTGACGTGGTTTTTTTCTCTCGTTTTATTTTTTCCCCTTAAAATTGTGGAATCATGGTTATCTCCACTAAAATGTATTTGTGACTTTTGACTGCACTTACGAAAGAATTCTATCATAGGTCAGAATAGAAGCATTGCGGAAACAGCTTCTAGTAATTGATTGTAGGAAACTGAAACACATTCCTCCTAGGTTACTTGTAATTGTAAAAGCCGTTGATCGAATCTTAGGATGATCAATTCAGTTAAGGAGATAACAATAACTTGCTCATATCTTAGGTAAAGGATATTAGTGCAGCGAAAGTACTCACTAAGGAAAGACTGATTTGACTTTCTCAACATCCAAAGAGTGTTGGAGAGAATGAGGCACCCCTAGCTTAATCTGTAGCTTCATCTGCTCAAATGAAACACCAGGTATTGATCCTGCATAACAGATTCCACAACAAACTCATAAAAGCCACTTTTTTTCCCAAACACAGAACAAAACTTGAAATTGTAAAAGTATGCCAAAGAAACCAAAATTCCGATGCAAAATTCAATAAGTGAAAAACTGGGTTCTAGCATCCAACACTGTTACAGTGAGTATATCATCATTTCTTAAGCCCAGGTCCCAGTTCTGAGAACCGCAAAGTAGACCAAAACAGCAGAGAAAATCCAACGGAGCAGATGATATGACATAGGGCCTGTTTGGCGGAGCTTTTTAAAAGCTACTTTTGGCTTCCCAGGCCTAAAAGCAGCTTCTGGAAGTGTTTGGATAATCTGTTAAAAGAACTTCCAGTCTCCTGAAGTGCTTTTTGTCAAAGCCAAAATATGTGATTTCTGGCAAAAACTCTTCTGATTAGACTTTAAAACTTATAACAAAATTTAAATTAGGCATTATAAACTTCATTTAACATTTTTAGTACTTATTAGAATACTTTAGAAATCATTTTGACCTCAAAAGCTCTTTGATTCCAAACACTTACTGAGATGCTACAACTTTTACTTGTCTTGTCTTCTTCTACTGGCTAGAAGCAAAAGCAAAAGATCTACCAAAAGGCCCATAATCTCATAAGAAAGCTATGAATTGTGATGAACTAAACAGAATATTGAAAATTGTATGGCTTAATTCTTCCATAAAAAAACAGGATAAGAACTACCCAACTTTATTTGAACCCATAAGACCACCCAACCCTATCTCCAGTCAAAATCCAAATTTCTCATATAGACACAGTCAGTCAAATTCAGCATTTAGTGACAAATCAGACCTCCCTCGACTCTCGCATTTCATCACTGAACAACAACAACTAGAAATTTATATACACATATACACTTATGATGTTAATATACACACACATAAAATTTGCCGCGCAGAGAAACCCATAAAAGGTACCTCTTCGAAACGCAGGGATTGAATTTGAAGAGATGGCGTCTCTGCAGGCCCGCATCGCAGCCGCCGTAATGTCTTGCCTGTCACACCCAATTCCACAAAATTATATATAAATATATATATAATTAAAATTCGATACTTGTGGCAAAAAAAATTGGAGAAAATGGAAAGAGAACTGACCCATGTTGGTCGTAGCCGACGCCCATCTCGACGAACAAGAGCTTCATCGGCGGAGCCGAGGCGGTGCTAATATCGGTGGTTTGGCTATGTTTGGCTTCCATGGCGGATGTTGACGAAGCCCTAAGACGGCGAGAGAATCGAGGAGGACGAGGATGAGATGGGTTTGTGATCGGAAAGAGTAACGAGTGCGGAGCTGATCGCTGATTCCAATGAGTGAAGCTGGTATAAGAGCGAATCGAAGGGGATGAACTGGGAAATGGCGAGCTTAGGACCAAGCTGGCAGTCATTTCCCTTGTTCGTAATATTTTCTTCGCCGTGGCATTATTCTAGGGATTATTTGCAAAATTTCTTTTCAACTATCTTTTCCATGTTTTTTTCCGCCTCAGCCCTCAGGTGTTAGGCCTCTACCTCGGTAACATCAACGGTAGAATACCAAGGATTGATTTTCAAAATATATAATATATATATATATATATATTTTAAATGATAAAGTTATTTCATTCTTAATAATGAGGTTGTAATTGGATGTGTAAAACATTTTCGTTCTTAAATTCAAAAAGATGCCCATCCTTTTTTAAAAAAATAAGAAGAATGTTGGAAGAGATTGGGAAAAACACTAGTCTGCTCTTTTTCCACCACCCATTTTGAAAATGAACATAGGAAATAAATAGGGGTAAATTTATATACCAAAAAAAAAATACCCAAAAAAAATTGACATTTAAATCCATTTAAAAAAAATTTTGACGTTTACATAAGAAAATGATTCTTTAATACAATGTATTTACCTAATGTTTAATTTAATATATGTTAGAATTGTGCTCAAGTTATAACGAAATATAATATATATATATATAATGACTAGTATTAGCGATAATAAGTTCAATTAGAATTTTTTAAGTATCAATTTAAGTGTCATATTTTTGTTGATAGATAAATCAATTAATGTGATAATACTTTAAATACTTATCAATAAAAAAACGATAACTCATATATCAAATAAGTTTATACATAAAAGTTAAAATTAGAGGAAGTGTCCGCAATATTTTTCATATCAAATTGTGATATTTTTAATCAAACTTTGAAATTTTTTTTTTTTTTTATACATTTAGTTGATAAACTCTTAACTAATCAAATCGAATGAATTAGCTCGGAAAAGAGAATATTTATGTGATTTGATGCCTATCCTCTTTTTTATCTTTATAATGATATTATACCTAATCTTAAAATCAAATGACAAACAAGGTATAAATATAGAATGGCAATACTCCCCATAGCGATAGGACCCTACGAGGCTCCACTCTGAACAAGGCGGGAATGAGGGACGATATTTGTGGATGCAGTCAAGAATAGGGGTGATGTCTTGTCTCTGAAATGGATGCGAGATAGAGACAGAGGAAGCACTACTACCCCGTCTCATCCCAGTATACTTCTAGTTTTAAACTTAATTAGATTGTTTTAGCTTAAAAAATTAACTACTAATTACATTTCTTTGCTAAAATAAAGAAATTAATAGAAAAGGTAATTACTAAATAGTTGGCTTACCAGTTAGTATGTATTGTTTATTCTTTTAGTTTTTGGACTTTGTAACTTTTTTTACAGGACATTTGTGTTGTAGTTTCATTGTTAAGATTTAATCGATATATTTGGTATACCGTCTTGAATCCAAAAAAATTCATCTCATTTTAAATCCAAAATTCACTTTTTAACTTTTTCAAAATCTACACAACACACATTTTTCTTTCTCCTAAACACATTAATTTTAGATTCTCAATTCGAACCCAAAATTTTCAAGTCAAAACTATGTACTAAATGGTTTGTTTGCATATTTTTAGAATTTGATTGATTGATTTATTTATTTTTGTAAAATCTTTCACTTTGATCTAAATTTTCCAATGAATTCTATATATTTTTTGCTCTAAGTTTATAATTTCACAAGTATAGTTATTTTTAAATAGAGAATGGGGTGATTCTCAAGAATGCTCTCAATTGAGGAATCCAAGACTCCAGCCCTTTCCCTCGTCAATTAAGCAGGGATGGTGATGGTTTTGAGGGACGGGATGAGGATAAGAAAGCATTCTCGCCTCCACTTCTGCCCCACCCCATACCATCCATGATACGCAATTTTACGCAATTCATCTAAAAAATAACAGTTTCAAGGTGGGCCTGATTGAATTTGAAGACGCGTTATGGATTAAGGTGCACAATATGTGTTTGAATGTTCAAGAAGTATAAAGACGCATTATAGACTAAGGCACACATTATGTGTTTGAATGGTTCAAGAAGTATATTCACACAAGTGACATATTTTAAGTGGAATTCGGAAAATTTGTCCATAAAAATATCTCTTCTTTCATATTCTCTTTACCTTCCAATTAGAAGTACATATTACAAGCGAATGGTAGATCTTTGTTGCCTGTTGGTCAGTGGGTGGGTGGTTGGTTCAGTCTCAGATGAAGCAATGGGTCAAAACTACCAACCTTATGCAGTCACTTTTTCAATTTGGGCCCTTTGAGTATGCTCAATAACAAATCACTTGGAAGCTAACAAGGTTCAGCCATTATATTCACAAACATAATATTCTTATCTTTACAACAAATTTTAGAGGGAGGAGTGAAAAAAATCGGAGCAATTTCTGAAGCTGAGTTTGCTACAGATGGTTTTTTTTAGCAAGGCGTCGACCTGCATACAAATTTGTGCGGTTGCTGGTTTTGGCACTGAATATGACACGATCTGGCTTTCTCTCTCAGCTCCTGGAAACCTCTCATTGTTTCTACGTCGAATCCGCCGGCAAACTGGGCAGGAAAAAAAAAAATACAACACCCCAAATCAGCAAAATGGAATCTCTCAAAATTTACAGCATAATACTTGAAAGAAAATATCTTGTTTCTTTATTTCACCTGATGAACACGGAAGGCAAATCTAACTCCTTGGACTATCAGCTCTTCCTCTTCGGGGCCACCATCAACGGCCTCAAGCTCAGCCGATACTCTCTTCATGTACTTCATTGCCAATTTTACAGATGCCAGCTTGATCTGTGACAAAAATGTACGCCAATTGTCGGTACAATCATTCAGCTAACTACCATCCAGAACTTGCCAGAAATCACATTCATTGTCCAGCTTAGTTCATAAAGTGAATAAACCGAATTCTTCTTCAAAGCTTTGGTACTTTTTATCTAATGCAGCGTAGTTGCAAAACCATAAACTAAGCTGGTGTTGGGGTATAGACAATTAAAGAACAAGTCTTTTATTGGTTAGGTGGATTTATGGAACTTTTTGCGGTTTAAAAATAAGGAATGGGTGGTTTTAAGACACATGGGAAGGCATAAAAAAGTCAATAAGGAGAATCTGATTCTTACTTTACTCATAAATCCAAAACAAAAACAAACACGAAGGAGACAAGATCTACACATGTAGAAATGTGGGATATCACATGTACCCTTGCAAAGCGTGCGCGGAGAAAATTAGGCAAAAATCTTTAGACCTTATTTTGTCATTTCTTAACCACCAAGTTTGTGTAATGTGGTATCTAATGCCAACCCAAGTATCTTTTTATCTCTCCAATATCTACACTGTCGTGATTTTTTTAATGGAAAATATCTATTAAGCTTAGACAAATTTGGTCTTTGGTAAAAATAACATTTTTTTAAGGACAGGACAAAGTAATTACCTGGCTCACACATCCAGAATCAAGCATCCAATCCGTTGGAATTTGGAAGTTTTTGTATCTTTGTGTCCCTGATTCTCTCATCCTCGAGAGATTGTACACACCATGCTCCAATCTGTTACAAAGTCATTCTCATCCATAAGCTGAGCAAAGTGTCACAAATTTTGAAAAATTTGAGCATAATATTGATTCACTAGAGTAGAGAGTTATACTTCTCGAGCAAAGCCTGCATCTTCTTTAGAGCCGGGCCACATGGCTGCCGAGGGTTGTCACGAAACGACGACGCCTCGGATTCGAGCTTCTTCAGATCGCAATAGCCGAATGCAGCCTCGCGCAGGGCGTCCGCCTTCTGCTCCGGCCAATCGAAGTGCTTCAGCACCGCCCTCTCGTCCACCTGAAAAGTAAAATAATGAACATTAAAATCTCAAACCTCATTTTTGTTAATGGAAAATACTAATGAGTGAAAAATAAATAAATGAATTTTTTACCAAGTAGGATAGTTCGTCGTCGAGCCATTTGACAAAAGGCACAACGTCCACAATGTCTGTAAAAGCTGCATTCTCAACCTCTTTTATTAAAAACCTTATGAAATCTCCCTGTGTTTCCACGTCCGTTTTTATCTGTATATATAAAATTAAAATCCACAACCACCACATGAAATGAAATCAAGTTAGTCAATTTTGAGCTACAAATTTACGAAATTGCCACCGAAAATATTGAAAATTCTCCATTTAATTTGAAAAAGAAAAAGAAAAAGAGAGAGAGAGAGTGAGAACAGTCTGGACCATGTAGAATCCAGGCACTGTCTTATCTTGCAAGTAAGCAATAAAATCCAAAAAAACAAAAAAGAGTTAAAAAGAATCCACCAATAAAGACACCAGGGATAGTTAGTGGTCACTGACATTTAAGCCAGTGGCAAAACCAGTAAATAAGTTTAAAAAAACTCAAACTAAATAAATAACCGGTGACCGGAACTTACAGCGAGCAAGTGCGCGGACCGGTTCTCAATCTCGCCGATCATGTCACGAGCATTGGCGGTGGCCGGTAAGTCGGGGACGTTGGATTCGCGGCGGGAATCCCTACGCATCAATGAGTGGTAAAACTCCACCACCTCCGGCACTCTCCTCACCTTCGCCGGCACCGGCTTCAAGCTCTTCGGCGGAGGCGGAGGTGGCGGAGGAGCCGCTTTCGACGGCGGTGGTGGCGGCGGCGGAACCGACTTCGTCGGAGGTGGAGGTGGAGGTGGAGGTGGCGCCGGAATCGACTGCTCCGATGACGCTCTGTTTTCTGGTGGAGTAGAAGTACTTGCTTCGGTCGACGAGTTCGACAGCGATGAAGACGATGACGACGGTCTCGGAGGTGGTTTCGGAACTCTAGGAACTCGAGATCTGACGGTGGAGAGGACCGAGTCGACGAGTTCCTCCGAGTCACACCTCGAGTGCCGTGGTCTCTCGCTTTGATGATCATGACCTGATTCCTGATCTCTCTTCCAATTATCCAAAGCTTCGAGTTTCTGGTTCTGATTCTGATTCTGACTCTCCTGGTTCGCTTCCGTCGATTTCAACCCTCTCTTCAAGTTCTTGATCAGATTCGACCGTCCAGAGACCTCCATTAGCCCCTGAAACCTCTGCGACGACGAAAGCTCGTCACTTTCCGCCGAAATCTCCGCCCTACCACGATCCACCGTCGTTTTCTTCAACTCCGCGATTTCAGCTTCCATTCTCTTCACCTTCTCCTCGCTCTCTCTCCTCTCTCCCTCAGTCTTCACCTTCATTTCCTCCATTTCCGTTCTCAACCTCTCGTTCTCGGCCTCCAATCCCTCGATTCGCCTCGAAGCTCTCTCAAGCTCCGCTTCTCTGTTCGAAATCTCGTTCTCGAGCACGGGAACGATGGCGACGGACTCCTTCAGCAGCTTGTGCTCGAGAAGCTCGGTCTTAAGGCGAGACTCTCTCTCCCGGAGATCCTCGACGAGGCGGAGGAGCTCCGTCACGTCGGGTGGCTTGGGCTGGACCTGAGCGGAGGAGCGAGGGAAGTAGACGCCGAAGGATCGCGAGAAAGCCGCCTTCTGATGAGCAGACACCTTCGCCGAGCTCGGAGACGGCGAGGGAGGCTTCGGCGGTGGCTCCTGCTTGGAATGCGCCGGCGATTTCTGAAAGCCCATTACCATTTTCACCTTCCCGGTCACCATTGCTAAAGCCTTGTAAAGCTTGCTCTTTTTTTTTTTTTTGGGGTATTGAGAAAATGGTGGTGTTTTTTTAAAGTCCGCTGGTTCCTAATCTGATTGAGGGAAGAGTTACAAAGATGTCCTTGTCTGATTGTCTGTCTCTCTGCTAAAGAGTGTGTGTGTGTGTAAGTGTAGTGTAGTGTAGGTAAGTGTAGGTCTGGAACTTGAGTTTTGTGACATGAAATAAAATAAAATAGTAGTTTAAACGACGATTAAAAAAAAAAAAAAAAAAAAAGAAGAAGAAGAATAAAATAAAGTAAAAGATTTTGGTATTAGAATATTTACAAAGAGAAATTGAAATAGAGAGAGAGAGAAACGTTTAGGGGGAATACAGAGGCACAGATTACGAGGAACGGTCTTCTTTTCCTTGGATCCAGTTTGACGCCCTATTTCATCCTCCAGCGAGTCCAATCACGCGCTGGAGGACTTTTTTTATTGAACGGTCTTCTCTTGGAGATTTTTTTTAATTGAAAATAAGTTTTTTCTTTTTTTTTTTTCATTGAAAATAAGTTAGGGTGAGTTTGGAGCTTAAGTCCAAACTAAGATTTTCAAACTTTTTTTTGTCTTTTTCGCAAAAAGTTTTTGTCTTTTTCCCAAAAAGTTTTTTGTCTTTTCTGAAAATTCAAAAAAATTTACTATTTAAACTTAAAAATCTCATCTTGAACTTGTGCACCAAACAGGCCCTTAATGTTTTAGAAATATATGTTTGATTGAATTACAAATCAAAAATAAATTGTGATATTTAAAATAATGTAAAAACTAAAATGTATTTGAAAATTTATCATTATGAATCTTGTTTTATTTTTCTCGTCATTGTAGAATTTAGACACAAGAATCATCTTATTTGAAATGAGATAGTTATGGAATTTTAAAGTTTTAGATCCCGTTTGAGGAACATTTGAATATAGTATTTTGAAGGTTGGGTTGTAAATTGTGTTTGAAGGAAAAACTTTTTAAAAAGTTATGTGCTTTAGAAAATATTGAAAAAAATTGAAATGTGTTTAGAAAAAAAATATAAAATGGATATTGTCTTGTTCCTATCATCATTACAAGCATTTTGACATAAAAATCATCTTATTCCGATTTAAAATGAAAAAGTTATAGACTTTTAATTTTTAAGTTTTTTGAAAATAGAAGAGATAAAATGTTTGATATAAAGTTAGGATTTTGAAATCCGGCTTTGCCATCTCTAAACGACGCCCTAAATGTGCCCTCAGTTTTCTAAAAATAGAAAAGAGAATAAATGTGAATTTGAAATTGAGTCATGCAAACAAATGACTTTTTAGAAAAGGAACTCTAGTTGGAGTTGAACTCCAAACACTCCTTAAAGTGCTTACTAATTTTTTTTTTATATTTTTTTTCTTTTAAATTTCATTTTTGGTTCCTCAATTGTAGATCAAATATCATTTTAAGCTTTGAATTATAAAACATCCGAGAATCAGTTATTTAACTATTAAATTGTCTCATAATTATCATGTGTAGATCAAGTATGTTTTAATTAAGGTTAATTTTATCATTTTATTGTTAGAAATAATTATTATAAGAATTTACAACTTCCGTAATTGAAATTCTAGATGTGAAATGTATAAAGTTAACCCTAATTAAATTAATTATAATCAGATTTTTAACAATGTTTTTAAAGAAATGACTATTATGAGATAAAGTAATATTTCAATAACTGATTTTGAGATGTTTTAAAAATTCGGGAAGTAAAATGTGATTGAATCTATAATTCAGGATAAATAAACTTGAATTCAAATTCTTAATAATGTGGGTACATTTCCATATAAACATGAAGTACAATTAACTTGTAAAGATATTATTATTATTTGTTTGACTCATTCAGATTTTGTAATTTAACTAATATGAGAGATTTTTCTTCATATTTCTATCCTTAAAATTGTAGATACACTCTCAATTTTCTTTCTAGAAAATAAAAATAAGTACAGGTTTTGACTAGGTGAATATTTTGCTTTTGTGTTAGAACAGGTAGGAGATCATCCGGTTTTTTTTTTTTTTTTTCATAAGGAAGAATCTAATTTAAATTGAAAAATAATAGGCGCGTGCGACTTGGCGAGTAGGATTCGGTGTTCTTAGAGAAATGAAGGTATAAATTGTTTTTTTTTTTTTTTTCTGAATATATTTATTTCTTTATTTGGGTGAAATAGATTATTGGGTGAGACTTGAGGGGCTTTGGAGGGAAACTAGAAAAGGTCCTATTAACGGTCGGCTCGGGTTAAAATTAAATGATTATCCAATTTCTCGTCAACAAACATCTCGCCATTTCTCGCTTGCCTTGACTGTCTCCTCATTTCGCTGCTTATTGTCTACTCCTATCCTATTTAGAACAAGTCAAACATAGGAATTTGACCAAAAATTACTCTCTCTCTCTCCCTTAAAAATTCAGGATTGGTTCGCTTAATTAGTTTAACTTCGAGTAAACTATATTTTTGTGTTAAAATTTTTATTTTTTTAAAAAAATTAATAAAATTTATAATTAGTTTTTAAAAAATCAATTCTAATTTAAAAATTTTATCTTCAATTAACTTACCAAACGTAAAACTTATTTTCATAAAATGAATCTTACTTTATAAATTAATAATGTGTTTGGATGGTTGATTTTAATAATTATTATTGCAATCTGATGTAATATTTATTTGATTGGTAAATTACTTAAAACTATTTAAATGTTTAATTATTTAGTTCACAATAACTAAATTTTTATTTTTTATAAATTCGTATCACATTCTTTTTAATACCTTTTTATTATTCAAATCTTACATTTTTATATATAAACAATTGAATCTTTACATTTATTATATATGATATTTATACGTTCTTTCATAATATAATCCAAACGGGTTATAAGTTTTAGATGTTAAACAACCCTTGATTCTTAAAAGAATTTTAACATTGGTCGTTTAATTTGAGATTACTTTAAAAAATGAACGGAAAATGCTCACATGACTGTATTTATTAGAAAAAGTACGTCATTACATCCTTGATATTTGATTAGCTGAGGGTATGTTCGGAACACCGGTTTGAGTTAGAATTTTTAAATTGGAGTTGGTTGACTTTTGAAAAACTAGTTAAGAAATTTATTGATTTTTCAAAAAAAAGACAAAAAATGAGTCGAAATTTTTAAGTTAAAACCTGAATTCCAAATGAAACATAAGATTGAAATAGCCCTCCATCTAACATGAGGCTGTTGCACCTGAGGTTAAATTGGAGATCAACACTTCATTCTTGTTCGTTGGTGTTAGTCCAAAGACAAGCCAAACTAAAAAGAACAGGAAAAAGAGGTATACATCTTTACTCAAAATTAATAAGGGTACTTTATTCTTGCTAAATCAACCACCGCACATTCTTGTCACATAGGCTCTTTCTGTTTATTTTCTAATAGATCTCAAACATGAACTAAAGGTGGAACTCTTCCAAAAATCAAAATAGAGTATTATCTAAATTACTCATAAATGTCACAAAAAAATAACATACAGTTTTTCTTATGGGACAGATCAGTCACAAGACTTTAGAAGGATGATTCTTTTAAGTTATATTTTCCAGAAAATTACTAATTGGAAGATAACTTGTGACATTGTCATTATATTTTCTTGATTGATGTGATTTTTTCATGTCACTACGTTTTGTTTTGTATTAACAACAACGAAAACATTAGAATCAATTTTGAAAGAATGGTATTGATGCTTCAAATTGAAGGAAAGTATCTTGAAATCTTTTTATATTGATGGGAAATTGGGAATGCGAAGAAAAAAATTATGAATATTTGTTTTTTTTTAATTTTAACTTAATATATTTGTCATATTTTAAGATACAATAAACATTCGAAAAACAGTAAGTAAATAAGGAATTACTTCGAAAAAAAAAGTGTACCTTTAATTAGACGCTAGTTTCTTAGGAAAAGTTTTGACACTTAAAATTCGAAAAATACCTTTATGGTTTTCTGGAACCAGATTGATAATTTGAGAAATGATTAAAACTAAAAGGTATAATTATGCTATCCATTACAAACAATAATAAAACTATATAAAGATCTATTATTCTCATTAAGAATTAAAGAATAAAGATAATATTGCATTAAATTTTCATTTTCATTTTCATTTTCTTTTTTGTAGAACACATTTCACCGATATATCCTCAAATGTTTGAAAATACACAACATTATCAATATTGATGTTTTATTTTTTAAAATTCTCTTATATTTTTATAAAATTCTGTCTATCCTCTATAACAAAAATATTAGGATTTTCTCATAAAAAATTTCAATAGAAATTTCATAAATTTGGGGACCTTTTTTTTTTTTCCTCTCCTGATCACAAGATTGTTGGTTCATTTGATATTTAGGTTAAGTTTGAGATGAGATGAAAATTTTGAGTTTGAGTTGGTTGACTTTTTAAAAATTAGTTATAAATTTTGTTGATTATTCAGAAAAAGACAAAATTGAGATGAAAAAATACAGTTTAGTTGGAGTTAAGCTTAGATGTCAAACATGAGCTTTAAGTTTATTCTTATTTCTTTTCTCCCAAGATTTTAACTATCATATATCCTTGTCTTTTTGGATCAAGATGCCCTCATACGTATCATATAAGCTAGTAGTACCTTGTTTGTGACTTTCATAAAAAGAAACCGAAGTATAAATTAGTTTTCAATTGATCTAGATGCCCTCATACGTAACATTGATGAACGTGGGGCGCTCTTAAAAAAAAAAAAAAAGAAAGAAAAAGAAAAGAAAAGAAAAAAGCAATGCCCTATATATTTATGTAATAAATAGTTAAATTAGCTTTGAAAGTAGATCAATGCAAACGCCATTACAAATAGTTTCTTCCTTTTCTTTTGTTCTTTCTCATTTCTTTTATTATAAGTTAATAATGCTCTTCCTTCTCCAAGCTCGTGTTATGGAAGAAGAGAAGAAGGAACGGAGAAGAAAATATCAACAATAACCAGTTTTATTACGGAACAGCTCATGGTGTTCATATCGATATACTATTATTATCTCTAGAATCATTCCTCTGCAAACTTTTGAGGCAGTTAAGTGAATTATGTTTACGGTTCATGACTTCACATTGCTCAGTTTAAAAACCTTATATTTGTTATAACGTATGTTCAGAAGGGGCTGAAACCTATATAAATTCAAAAATTCAAAAGAGCATTTAAAGCAACGATTTGTCATTTTCGCAAAACATTATTTTGGTGTACCATTTTATCTACCTATTTCTGACCTTTTTTTTCCCCCCATTTTTGGGAAGCCAGCTGCTTTAATTTATTCTTTTTAATTAGTGCATTAATTTTGTACTTAGAAATGTCTGATGTGAAATCTTGTTCTCGCAAACCTGAACATTCTTAATTAAACTCCTAATTAGATAGAACAAATAAAGTAGAAACTAGTACTAGTGTCTACCAGTCAATGCATGCATTACTAATCTTAGCTGTGTGTAGGCACTAATAATATTAGTTCGTCACGTACGCCTGGTTGAATCTGCAGGTTAGTTTTTTGCAACTCACAGCTCGATCATCTTTTTTTGAATATTTCCAACTGAAGAAATAGCTAGTTTAAAGATTTACCGACTCGGATACATCTTTAATTTATTTATTTATAATTTTTAAGACGTTATAATGAAATCGGATATGAAATTACACCAAAAACACAAATATATAATATGCTTTTAGTTTAAGTTAAGAATGGTTGAGTTTCTATAAATTGAGAGACCAATCTCGAAGTATGTGTTAATTTTTTTTTTAATAAAAGATGTTTTGAAATCCATAATATATATAGTAGAATCAACTATAAAATCCATAATCTAATTGTACCAATGTGTGGATTTGTGAAACTCCCTTCGGAGTCTCCAATATTGTTTTTTTAGATGCCATTGCTTAATCAAACAATTTGTATTCAAAAAAAAAAAAAAAACTAAAAAATTACAGTTAGATTACACTTGTAATCCTATATAAAAATCATGGACCATAAAAGAAGTTATAGATGACAATAACTTACCATACATATTTAAGTAGTTATGATGCATATAAATAAATAGTACGAACTTCTGCAGAGTGGATTTAGTTTGAATTCTGCTCTCTATGCCCTCTTGACCGTTAAATAACCTATGTATGAAATCTGAAGTAGTAACATTATTCATTTGGTTTTTTGAAAACTGATTTAACCGTTATTTTAACCTTTTAACAATATAATCAATAAATATTAATATTAAAAATTTATAACGCGACATGCAAAATTAATTATAATTATCAATCAAACCGTTAAAAAGTAAACATGACAGCAAAAATAACAGTACCTATCAACATATAATAAATTTTCCGTTCTTTTTTTCAATCTTCCTATTCAAAATAGTAAAAAATATCAATGCTATGTGAAGAAACGTGTGATCTTTAGCGTAGAATATTAAACGGTGGAAGGCATATGTATATATTAATTGCTGTGCAACTTAATATGGTAATACGTTAGGTAGCAGTTAGAAAATTTGTTCATATATATACGTACACATATATATATATATGTATGGAGATGATTGCATTGGAATTACTCCGCTGAAACATCGCTTTCAGTATTGTGAAATGATGCCCTAGCTAGCTCAATAATGACCATTAACATACTTGGAGATATCTGAATCACTTGCAGGTTTGCTTTGTTTTTTTTTTTTTTTGGTTCAATTGTTGTGGCCTTTTTCGTTAAAAGTGGTGAAAAAGAGGGCGTGTTTTTTAGGTTAGAGATCTTATTAAATCTCTGCTCTGAGAATGACTTGAGGAGGTCTTTTTTTTTTTCGTTTCTTTGTTAAGCTCTCTACTTATGTCCTTTTATTAAAAAGAAAAAAGAAAAAGGATTATTTTCAAAAAGTTTTCCCAAACTTAGATTAGTACTTGCTATAATAATATTGTATTCCTTAAATTTTAAAATATAACATCCGTTTTTTAAAATGTATCATGTGATGGTCACTTGATCAAATAAGGATATGTTCATAAATGGAACATTAGAGGGAGACTATAGTTTCAACCCTTTTTTATTCTTTTATCACATTTTCCCATTTGGGTCATTCTAGGCTCGAATTCACTTCTCAAACAATTATTTTTAAATTTTGTAAGAGAAAATATTATAATAAAAAGTAAAAATAAAATAAAAGTTTAAAAAATGAGTTTAACTTTAAACCTAGGTGCCAAACGCCGTAAAAAACCTCAGTTTCACTACACAAAAACATAATTTTCACTCCCCATCTGTGATAAAGAAATTAAAATCATAATGGTTCGAGTACTGTATTATACTCATTATAAACATAATTTATGATATTAATATTGTCTTTTCTATAAGATCTATGATTATGATATTCACTTTCATGGAATGAAATTGTCATCTTAAAAATACCAAAACAAAAGACAAATAAACTTACAAAAATTGTAGTAGAATAAATTGCTAATTTATGTATCTCACATGTATTTTCACAGCCACGCGGCACCAGTACTACAGCAAAATGCCAATTCTCTCTACGAAATTTTATTTGATTGTTGCATATACTGAGGCACATATTTTTCAGGGTAGCAGTACTCAAAATTTCATTAGGGTCTAAATACCCAGGACTATTGAACCGTACTCCTAGATCACATTTACGAAACCATTTTATTATTTATTTTTAAATCATTTTATGTTTTCAGTCAAATTTATATATGTACAAAATGAGATAGAAACTTACCATGGCTTATTTTCCCATTTGAGGGTGCTACTGAGAACAAGAACGGAGCTATCCATGGTGGAATGGCCTTCCACACAGTGAACTTTTTTTTTTTTTTTTTTTTTTCAGTTCCATTTTTAAAATTTGTATTTTTTTTTTTCATTTCACCAGTACTAAAATTAGATTATCCCTATATAAATCTTTCTAAAAACTTCAAAAAATTTTTTTTTTTTTAATTTGTATCTCACTGAAACATGAATAAGATGGTTCCATCACTGATTGAGAACCATATATATGGAAATAATTAATACGAGGAGCTAGCCGTTTCAAGGAAAGCAAAGCATATTTAAAGGAATATAACAAGAATGACACAATAAATTTAACTTATACTGAATATGCTAGTAGATTTTCTTGGAATGGTTTGAATATGACTCTACTTATATGGTGGAATTACTTCAATCCAAAAGCAAGCATGTACCGTGGAAGTTTTTGGCAAGATGGAGCATAGCGCTCAATTACCTCAACAACATCATATATAGAGGTTCGGATATCTATAGAGAAGGAAATCAAGTCGCAAATAATCTGCCTTCATACGCAGTCCACATTGATGAAAATGTGGTTCAACACTCCAGACAATTATTCTTTTTTGGTTCACAGAGACTTGGCGTTATAGATTTTGTAACTAACCGATGTACTCTTTTTTTCCCTACTGAGTTTTGACTGTAGGTTTTTAACAAGGCATGTTTGAAGATTAGTTTCAAAGAAAAGAGTCTCGATCCTGTAAAACTGTCTTTTAACTTTCTTTTTTGATTTCTAAGCGTCATATTGTTTTTATTTCTCTTTTTAAAATTATTTTGTAGTTTTCTTTTTCATTAGTAATAATATTAAGTGGGATAGAAAAGTGAAGATGGTGCGAAAGAGGTGGAGATATAGTTGAGATATTTTGGTGCATCTGCTAATTTCTGTCACCACAGTTTAGTAAAAAAATAATATATATATATATATATATATATTGTGTTGTGAACCATATTATTGGTGGTCCTCTAAGCCCTATCCCTTTATTTATTATTCATGGGATTGTTCAGTGCATTATCAGCTGCTATATATCACGCAAGGCCAACGAAGCACGAGTAAATGTTTCGCAGTTTGATCGGTTTCCCTCAAGGACAGTCGATCAACTCACGTTGACAGACTCTTAACAGTCAATTTCCTGCATGCATTGATCACTAGGATTAAGGCGATTAGCAGTCGTTTTACTCCCTAGCTATAATTGTTCACGAGACAAGATTAGGATGCAGACAAGCGGCCGAATCATTCTTTTATTTTAATAGGAGCGTATATTAAATTTTTTTTAAAAAATAAATGATATAAAAAACCAAAAAAAAAAAAAGAACATATATTAGAGTGTTTTTCGAGAACAATTAAATCAATAAATACATATAAAAATTCATAAAACAAATTATACAAGATTATGATGAGTTTTAATGCTTTAAAAGCGCTATAAGAGCTTTGTAATCAATACGGACAAAAATTTCTTTTTCAATGTATATATATGATTCAATCATTGTTGCGCTGGTTTTTAAGTTATGTTTCTTTTCATTTGGTATAAACAATGAGTTTTCACTCAAGAATAAAGATTTAGTGTGTATTTATATTGGGATAATCAATAAAACAATCGTAAATTTTTTATGGAATAGTCATGAACAAAAGTTCAGTGGGGCCAGGGGCCAACCCTTTCTCGTTCGACCATGTGTGCCTCCCATCCCCAGATCAATAGAGTTGTACAGTCACCTCATCTTTAATTTGATCAGGCCCGTGTATGGATATGGACCAATGTTAATACCCCTTAAGGTGACCCGGTCTATGTAATATCATTTTAAAAATTCTATTATTTCTAATTTGAAATTACACCTTGGTCCGGTGTGACAGGCAATAGGGTCAGGCTAGATTGGCCCGCATGGACTAGGTTTGATAGCCCATATTTTCCGCTCTTACGAGCTATTAAACGGCGTCGCTTAATGCAATTAGGTCTTCTTTGGCGCATGAATTAAGATTCAGTATATGGTATTATTAATCTCTACGTTCCTAGATAGAGATTAAAAAAAAAAAAAAGAAATACTCAATTTTGATAGAAATATAAACCCTCAAGCGTTGTTTTAAAGTATGAATGAACCTTCAATCTATTAAAACATTTGCAATTGAAAGATTATCATTACTTTTGTCATTTTTGGATTGGTTTTATGCATTATGCGTCCTTTTTTTGTTTTTTGTTTTTTTGTTGTTGAAAGACAAAATTCCCTATGGTTATAAATAGACCTCATACCTATATATAAGGCTTTGTTTCGTTGGAGTGATAGCGAGTAAAAGGGATGAAAAGAGTTGAAATGATATGAGAAATATAAAAGATAAAGAGGATTATAAAAATCATTTAAGTTGTTTGGTAGAGAGAGGAAAGTAGAAAGGATAAGTTATAATTTATAAGAGTAAAATGGTCTTTTTCAAAATTGAATTGGATGAATTTGGTGGATTCTCCCATTGCTCAAACGAGTAGAACGTCCCTCATCCCTCCTCTCTCTCCTTACTTCCCTTCAACCAAATAATGGATTAGGTATCTCTCTCCACCTCTATCCCTATTTCCATATCCCTCTTCAGTCAAACCGATGGAGCTAAGTTTCTTAAAACCGGTGAAGGCAAAAGATTTTTTTTGAACGTAAAAGTTAAATGAAAGTTTTTAGGGAGGAGGGAAATGTGCTAAAATCCTCCATCAATAAAAATGCATAGAATAAAATTTTTGGGTGATAGTAAATAATGTATTTACGAAGCATATATATTCATGACAAAATTTATCTTAAAAATGTTATTCTAAATAAAATGTTATAATAAATATCATATATTATAATTTATCTATTTACGAAGCATATTTATGATAAATTATCTTTATAAATAAATAATTTATCATAAATATGTTATTTACCTCAAATATTTTTTATAACATGTTATTTATTTTTAATATATTTTTTTAAAACTCCCCCAAAATTGAGATTATTTGAATGAAGTCCATTGACCCCTTCAGAACCAATGTGATTCGGCCGTTGTCCGCAAGAATAGGCCAAAATATCCATCGAAAAGTAACTTCTAGGAAGACATGTAGGTTCTGAAAACTCTTTATGTCATATAATTGACAGGTATTATGATGTTACAAAAATCTCTATTTCTGATAGCGTGAGGAACAAGTATACCAATAGAACAGTTGAGAAAAAGCAATTTTGTCATAACCTAAGCATGCGTTTGGTGTTTAGATTTGGATTGTAGAATTTAAATTTGAATTGATTGTGTTGTTTATTAAGGTATTTGAATTACTGGAGTTAAAAAGTGTAAAAACTTCTTGAAATTCTATGCAAATTTTTTTAAATAATCTCATTTGAACTTGTCCATACAAAGTTATAGACTTTTAAAGTTTGAATTATAAAATTGTATGAATAATGAAGCTGAGGAAAAAAGACAAAAATTGAATTGTGATTTTAAGATTTAAATTGTGCATCCAAACACCCCCTAAATATGTATTAATAGACAACTATCCCAAAACACCAGACAAAAAAAAAAAAAAAAGAAGTGAATATAATATATGTTAAAAGTCGAATCTGTCCCACACTGTTAATTGGAATTTTATGATGCTAGTGGACATCTTTTTCCTTTGAGTTAATATTTGAAAACAAATTCTACCTAAGTCATTATCATGATATCATAACCCTTTTATATAATCTGGACATCCTCTTCTTTTGGAATCAAAATCTGTTGTACCAAATTTTTCATTTTATTGATTGTCTCTCTACATTGTTATGTCATATCATCTAAATTTTTAAAAATTTAACTATATAAAAAAGCTAGCTATTAAAAGTTCTTCAACAAATTAATGACTTATCAAAACAATATTGAGGGATAATTATTGAGATAGGAAAATAGGTTTTTTGAACCTAACTTTTGGAGGAGATGTGTTTTATCTATCTATATATCATTATAAACTAGTTTCAATGTAGGTTTTTTTTAAAAATATATATATATATATATTATTATTATTATTATATATATATAATAATTATTTTTGAAATCAAGCGGATCTGCAGTTCTAAATCGCAGAATTGTAATGCTATCTGGCAAGTTTAATTATTCTTGAAATCATGCTCAAAATCTGTTACATTCGATTATTTAACCACATGTGGTACTGCCATGTACGTTAAAATGTAGTCCAGAGCGCAGAGAAAATCTAAAGAAAATGATAGGAATATTTGAAAACAGGGAATAGTGGGCCTTTGCTATTGTATATATAAATACATATGCAGACAGCAAAAAAGAGCACCACGACATTCATTTCGTTTACAGATAGTACACTTGAGCACTTCCGGCGAAGGAAATGGAGGAAACGAAAATGTAAACGACAAAGAAAAGAAATCTTTTCGAGAGTAAGTATTATAACTTTAATCGTCGGATTAATTTTTTAATTATTAGATTTATAAATAAAAGTGGATTTATGTGTAGTGTTTTTGTATATTTTTTAGGCGTAAATTTTTAGAACTCTAGTTTTCTTTCGTACGTTATGCCTTAATCTATTGCTGTAATATTTATGAGTTTTTACTCTATGCATAGATGAAACAAGAAGAAAAGGGATTCCTAAGTTATCGCTATATATATTAGAATAGTAAAAGAAAGGATAAAAAAAAAAAAAAACAAAAACAAAAATCATCTCTACCAACGGAAAAAAATAAAATAAAAAAAGCCTAAGGTTTTCAAATTCAACATTAAAACACAAAGGAATAATATCTGCATTGAAGCTCTCAAAATAGAATATCTACTCTTCCACTCAAAAGAAGTAAAGATGCCTAATCCATTATTGACAAAACCCAATCGGAAAAGTCAGTCCAGAGAAAAATAAAAAAGTGCATGATCTCTTTCATAATAACAATTGAAAGCATGGACGAAATCATAAATTTTTTTTAAGGGGGCTCGAGTTAATTCACAATTTTGAACTAAAATTGATAGGGTAATAAATATAAATACCAAAAAACTCATAAATTACATAGTAGTTTTTATCTATTTGAGTTTTTAAATTTGAAACACATTATGGATACAAAAGCAATCTGAAGTTAAAATATATAGTTAAAGGTAAAAAGTAATAAATGAAAATTTTAAAACATTTTGTATCAAAAGTTGGAATTAAATTTTTGGGAGAATTAAACAAAAAAAAAAAAAGACGGGGAAAAAAAATATAGAACTTTAATGAGCGTGCATGAAAGTCTCCTTTATATCTTTAGTGGTAGGGACAAAAAACAACATATGAACGATGTCCTTATTCACCAATAGAGCTGTAAAATTATGGGTCAGGTTATACGAGCTTCCCCTAATTGCATAAGCACCCTAGCACCCGAGCCGAGCTGGTTCTATGCCCCGGCTTCTTAAATATTTTATAAACTTCCATACAAAAATACTAAAATTTTCTATAAATATGTGGGTTGGCCTGATCAGTGGTTTGCTGGATTTGGCTTTCCTCTCTTCATATGACCCAACCCATTTCCTTGTATGGACTCGCTCGGTTCAATCTATATTTATGGTGTTATTCAAGAAATCAATAAGTGGGGTACCACCTAGCTAGTTGTAATCAATCACTGGATTTGGCTTCCCTTTCTTCATATGCCTCGACTCATTTTCCTCGTATGGACTGGCTTGGTTTAAGCTATATTATGGTTCTATTCAACAAATCAGTAAGTCGGTACCACCGGCCAGCTAGTTGTAATTAGTCCTCCAGGATCTAGACATGTGTTGTTCCTGCATATATATATATATATCTATATATATATATAGACACACGTGAAAGAGCTAGAGAAGGTCATGAACATCAAAATGATTCATGACGATTTGCTCAGTAATTTGTCACAGCTCTACTGGGAGCCATGAGCTCCATGCACAGCTGAAATATTCCCGTGAGCTTATTACTGAGTACTGTGTCTGGACAATACGTTTGGTCACGGACTTTGATAAGACTTTAAAATCTAACCAGTTTTTAACCAGATTTGGTGATCGGTTGGCGGAAGGGAAGTGAGGAACCCAAAGGGAATTACATAAACTTCCAACCATATGCATATAAGAACAAACTGCAAGTGCCGTACTATTTATGCAATTTACTCTCTCTCTCTCTCTCTCTCTCTCTCTCTCTCTCTCTCTACTTTAGCTTTATAATACAAGCATGTGAGTTGTTTGTTCTACATAAATTGCCTTTTCAACTAATACCAATCAAGATGGTAACGTGACTTATAGTACTGACTTCTTATGTTTGTTTGTCATCTTTTATATTTTTTTTGGGGGGGGGGGGGGGGGGGGGGGGGGGGGGGGGGGGGGGGATGGTGGGGGGGGGTGGGTGGGAGGGTGGGGATTATAGTTTAAAGTATTTGCATAATATCTTATCAGAAGCATCAAGTGACATAAGAATGTACAAAGCAAGAGTATATACCGATAGTACTTATTATTGACGTCGAAAAGCATTTTCCATGATAAAGAGGGTTTAATTAACGAACAATGTCAAGAGGCACAAGCGATGTTGAGTACCCTTCATTAATAAAAAAGGGGTCCTATGATTTGAAGTTCATATGTAAGATCCATCTTCTATTAGTGGTGTTTAATTGACAGTATTCCAAGCATTTTTTCTTAATGCCATCAATAGAATAAAAAATAACAAACAAAAAGTTGGAGAAGAAAAATAATTCAATTATCAAGTTAGAGCTCTCAATATGAAAAGGATTTTGTAAATTAATTAAGAAAATATTAATGGTTTTCTCTTAGTTTGCTTCTCCTTTTTTCAGCCTTTTGTGACAAATTAGGTTTTCTACTTTTTCTTACATTCATTTTTTTCTTCCAAGCAAAAAAAAAAAAAAAAACGTTCATTTTTTTAAACTTTTTTTTTTTAAATAAAATTTTTGCTCAAGAAAAAAAAAAAAAAAAAACTCAATGGGCTTGGCTTGTTCCCATTACTAGCCCATGTTGCTCACTCGTGGTTTCGTTCCCAAAATTGGCCGACAAACCAGGTTACGTTCGGATACAATTGGCTAATGGGCGGGATAATTAGGCTACATGCAATAAGAATGAGATATGGGTTGAATTTTTTCGTATTTAAAAACTAGAGCAAAATTTTTCGTAATGATGTAAATAATTATTTAATAAAATGAATCAAATAGACTAAATACCTAAAATCACGTCACTCTCTCTTCTTTCCCATACACGACACCTTCTCATTCGCTCCTCGGCAACTCTCTCTCTCTCTCTCTCTCTCCCCACTGCACTCGACACTGTTGCAGCGCGTCCAAGAAGAAGATCGGCAAGGGAGATCTCACCACGCGAGGCCATGACTGGGTAGATCTACTCGCACGAAGAGTAGATCTAAACCGCGGTGGGGTAGATCTCCTGGCATGAGGCCATGGCAGGCCGTATCTCCTCCACACGGCTGCGGCGGAGGAGGTCTCCCTACTCGAGGCAACGACGGGGGGGGGGGGGGGGGGGGCGGATCTCTCCGTCCGTGATGATGGTGGCGGTGCGGAGGTGATCTCCGACGCATCAGAGAAGATTGTTCATTTTTTTTTGCCCTTTACGTAATTTCTTGAGATTTTTTTCTTTATTCTAGTGTATGTTATCTGATGTTTGTTGGCTATTATGATTTTGATGAATTTTTTGTGAAATTTTCTCATTAATATGGTGATAAGATCCGACAGATTTGATGTTAACTGATCGTAACCTGCCAATATCTTGACAATGAAAGTGGTTACCGGTCAAGTAACTAGCTGATAGTGGTGGTTATCGGTCGGTATATATCATGTCGGATATTAGGAGTTAACAAACCAGTGACCATTGGCTGGCTGTGGTATCAATGTAGACGCAGACCAGTATCCTCATGGATACCAATTTGTAACTTGAGGGAGAAATTAGTAATTTAAAATAAATAAATAAATACATAATTGTTATGTGATGACATGTTATGTATTTTTTGTAACTTTTTTTTTTTGGCAAAAATCAACTAAAGGCATGTATTTTTGGCATTTCTCTAAAGAGCCCCTCTGACAATGATCTGTTGAACATGGATCTAACTTTGACCAGTTATTAAATGACTAAATCATCCCCATTATTTTATAAACCCTAATATTCTCTCCGAATCCTCTCTCTCTCTCTCTCCAATGCGACTGCAAGACGAGCCCATCGCGATTTGCGACTTGTCATTGCTCAAAGGTCTTTCTTTATTTTCTTTCCGTTTGTCTCTTTCTTCTATACCCCTCTTTTTCCTCGCTTCCTTTTTCTTCTCTTATTTGATATTGTGATATGCGATTATGTCATCGTGATTTGCAGCGACATCACTAGTATAGATATGCGATTTAGACATTGTAATATACGATTACATTTTGATTTAAGACTTTAACATGGCGAACGTGAGATGCTTCTACGATCAGCTCTCCGAGGGATTGCTGCACACGAGATTGTCGTCGGGTACGTTTGGTGGCACTTGAAGGCGTTCAACGACACTAGCTCGGGTTTTTTTTTTTTTTTTTTTTTTTGTGTTGTTGTGTATTTTTAGTTTTTTCTACTTTGTATTTTTTTTTTTGACATTTTATGATTTTTTTTCGTTATTTTGATTGTATTTTGTTTTTGTGTGACATTTTGTAATCTTGTCTGATTTGTTTTTAATAAATTGAAAAACAATTTGATAGATTATGAATAGTAATATATGAGAAATAATCTGATAGCAAAAAAAAAAAAAAAAGTTGATAGAAAAAAAAATACATTACAAAAAAGTAACAGAAAAATAAGGTAATATATTAGATTATCAAAAGTAATATACAATAATACTCTCAGTCACTGGAGCTAGAGACGGCCTCTCATTTTGTGTAATGTAGCACAGTATTCTCCGATGATTGACACAGGGGAAAACGAAGATTCTCAATCGTCAATATTGATTCTGATAATATCCAGTATATTACTGACGGTAATATACTAGATTATCTTTTTGATATCACGGGGATATTTTCAACACGATAATTATGTGAATAATTGACTTTTCGAATTAAAGACAAAATAAATGAAGTTATTATAACTAAGATAATAGTTATCCATAACTGTGTCTTTGGGGTAATCCTGCAAATCACCTTGGAAAAACCGGCAGCAATGCGGTTGTTATCCCTGTATCGTGTGGAAAATAAACCCATTAATATGAACCTTAAGTGCATTTAACATCTATTGGATTTACGAACCCACAGCACAGATATTGTACACCAACCTGATTGATATGTGCTATTTTTCCTTCATACTATTTGTTCCCTCTCACCATTTATATATTTATATATTATAAACACAGATAGTATGGAGGTATCAACCTAATTGATATGTGCTATTTTTCCTTCATGCTATTTGTTCCCTCTCTCTCTCTCACACACACACACATATATATAAACAAAAAGTGTGGAGCTGTGGGCGCTTAAAGATGAACGCACGTTTGTATGTCATGCTGTTAACAACTCACTAGCTGCATGTAGAAAGTTACGTAGCCCATGTGGCCTATCAAATGCTGTTTGTTTATCCTTCTTTTTGGGGCAGAAACATCATTTGAAGCAATGTAGCAAACACGCTTAGTGGGTTTGGTACAACGATGCTCGCATCATGCACTTTCGTAGTGTAGTTGGGACCGTAATAAAACTTGGAGGTATATGAGCCTACAATTTGGCCTAATCCTTATAATGTGGGCATCATTAATTTTGGTTAGTACCGACAAAATGTTTATTAACCAACGAAAGAACAACAATTCATGGTATCAAAAGAAAATGAGAATATTAAAGAGATGCTGACTTAGTCGGGGTATCTTGATACACCTACCGGTTCATGTCACTGTTATTTAACTAAAAATAACTTAATTTAGCTAGGCTAAGGCCTCAGGGCTGTATCAAATAAAGGTATGTCTCTCTTGTGTATCAAACAATCGTTTTACGTATTTGCCATGATCAACTCTTAATATTTTGCTATACTAATTTTATACCCTTTAATAAGTAGGTATGAAGATAACTCATTCCTACTTCTAGATTTAAAAAAAAAAAAATAAGAGTTAGATTGTTTGGGGTTTTATAGTTTTATACTCTAACTAAAAGAATCTGCTTTTGGAGTAAGTCTTACTCAACATGTCAATGACCCCACTCCCATATCTCACTCTTACTTTCTCTTTTAAGCCTGAAACGTTAAATTTAATTCTATGTGATAGGACACATCTTCAAGGATGTAATTGTGTGCCTTTGGTTATACTGCCGGAATGGTATGATAAGAATGGAATGTCATGGAAAAATTGTTGATGCATTTGTTTGAGCGATGGCAGGTCTTGTTGGCAGTGACCAAGCTATATATATATATATATATATATATAATATGTGGAGTTATAAGAACTATATAATGGATAATTAGAGGTTATTATGATTAATTTTGCATTTTTAAAATGGGCTACTATGAAATATGATTCAGAATTATAAGCTATTTTTGAAAAAAAAAAAAAAAAAAAGAGAAAAAATGAATGGGGGAGGGGAAAAAAAATAAATGAAAAAGTGAAAACAATAATAAATATAATAAACCGTGTCTTGGATTTTGCTTGCAAACCGTTCGTTTGAACGCATAATCAGTGTCTTAAGCACCTTTCTATCTTATGCTAAAAACTATATTTATAGGTGATACGTACCCAACCATCAAAAAAGAAAGAAAGAAAGGAAAAAAAAAGATTTTGGGAATATCAGCAAAGAATATAATTTTCTTTTCCTTTTCTGCTTTGCAGCAAAGGATATTTGTCATGTCCTCCCAGATTATTTTCTGTAATCCAATAATTGCAAAATAAATATTCTTCATCTACATATTAACCTGTGCTTCCAAAAACCGTTGCGACTCCAAAGCAAAGACTATCACATTCTTGCGGTGCTCTATAAAATTTACATCATAGTATATTGTACAGGAGAATTAATTGTTAGGGAAATAAAAGAAACTTGCCCTTGTTATTGAACAATATTGAAGCAACGTACCTAAATTTGATATGATTCAGGTGCGCGTCTGATTCATAGGTTTGAACTGAGAAACGAATAGTTAATTCAATTATGTAGACAAACAAGATATTCCAATTTTCACCACGACTAACTTGTGATTTTTCACTGGTGAGTAGGGAAATTCCTTCCAAGTCAAGATTGCAGACGTGATTATGACGTCAGAATTAGCTGAAGTGTGTATTGAGCTTGTCGTCAATAATATTGGGATATATATAAAAACATAAATATATTGCTACATATATAGTTAGTATGTTGCGTCAAGGCTTAGAAACTTGGAAGCAACGCAAAAGCACACGTACGTTCGTTGCTCGAAGCATTGAAATAGATAAAATATTAAGCTTTCAAACTTCATATTATATATTATTTCTCATGCCATTTTGATTTAGGATTGAAGTCGCTAATTTGAGTTAATAACTTCGCAAGAAAAATACATGTGGAGAACCGATTTGAGAACCCTTGATTACAACATTAGTGTTTGACTCCAAGGAACTAATAGCTTATGTAATATGTTGAACGAAGTCGATCATGTAATATGTACGACTTAAATTCTCCTTAAAATATAGTCTAAATGCGTTTTCATATGATCTTTCAATCAACTTAATTAATTAATCTACTTGGTCAAGAAAATAAACTTTTTGGTTGACATAATCTATCTCCTTACGATGAAATCACGATTAGATTAATTTCTTTAAGTTATTTATCAACTAAAAAATCAAATGGTCTCATCTCAATATCAATAAATAAAACATAAGAATAACATATAAATTGAGTGAGAGGCGTTAAACTTCTGTAACTCTATTATAAGATATAAAATTCGAATATTCTATGTTAAAAAATAAAAAATAAAAAAATAAAAAATTAAAGGCGTCAAAATGTTGGGCGGTGAGCTTTACATTGAAAGCGCCTTATCAGCCTGGTGAAGTTGAGAGAATATTTGTTTACTTGTCTTACCAACTTTTCTAAAGCATTTTTTTAACCAAAAAAAAAAAAAAAAAAAAAAAAAAATTCTAAAACCACTTTATAGAGGTCTCTAGCATTCCAAAAAAAGCAAGTTTGGCATGAATTCAAGAAAGAATAGACAAATCAAGCTCATAAAACCGAAATGCATTCCAAAAATTTAGAAGCATATATAAAGGGTCTCATAGAACTCATCCTCACAAACTGCTTTGGCATGAAGAAGAACAAGATGGGCAGCATAGCCAAAAATTGGAAGTACCTCAGCGGGGAGAAAAACTGGGAAGGCCTATTGGATCCGCTCAACATCGATCTCCGGCGATATCTAATCCACTACGGAGAAATGGCGCAAGCCACATACGACGCCTTCAACTCCGAGAAGGCGTCAAAATATGCCGGAAGCAGCCACTACGCGAGAAGGGACTTCTTCGCCAAGGTTAATCTAGAGAATGGGAATCCTTACAAGTACTCGGTGACCAAGTTCGTGTATGCAACTTCGCAAGTGGCTGTCCCGGATGCGTTTATCGTCAAGTCCTTTTCGAGAGAGGCTTGGAGCAAGGAATCGAATTGGATGGGGTACGTCGCGGTGGCGACGGATGAAGGGAAGGCGGAGTTGGGAAGGAGGGACATTGTGATTGCTTGGAGAGGTTCTATACGGACGCTGGAGTGGATAAATGATTTTGAGTTCAATTTGGTGTCGGCTTCCAAGATTCTTGGAAAACAGGCCGGTGATCCCATGGTGCACGAAGGTTGGTACTCCATCTATACTTCCGACGATCCGCGCTCTACTTACAATAAAACCAGTGCAAGACAACAGGTAATTGTTACCTTTCTTATGTCTCTCTTTGAAGAGAAACTATAGAGTTTGATATGCTTTTGTTTTCTTTATGAACTCGTTTCAATGAAACAATAATCAAAGAGAAAAATACAATAAAAGAACTATGCAAAGTGACAAGAAAAAAAATGTTATAATTAAGAGAAGAGAGAAAAAAAAAAACCCAGTTAAATGAAAATGTAACTTACAGTAGCTAGATATTAAGATTGATTAGTTCCTATAAATCTATATGATGGGTAATTGGAATTGGTAGGTGTATTAAAACATTCAATTTGCTCGGCTCAATTTTTGTGTATGTATATAGGCTCAAGAAAATATTATATATATATATATGTATATATATAAGGCAAGGGAACTAAGGGCTATATTTTCTACCCTTTCTAGTATTTTTCCATCTCCCACTCCTACATGATCTTTTCTTCTTAAAGTTGAAATCATGATCCCAAGAATGCATCAAGATTGATCCATTCGAGATTCATATTTTTCTGCAAATTAAATGAAGCTAATTTGCTAGAAATAACATCAAGCAAATTTTATTATTAAGGGTTTTAATCACGTCTATTATAGGACTGATTTTTCAAGTAGTTTCGATTTAATAACCTTCTTGTGTCAATTTCTGTTAGTTACGTGGTAATTAGTTTGGGTTGGATTTCATGTTGGGATCATAATTTCTTGATTTCTTTCGTTTAAACTGTTGTATATATTTTTAATTTTACTACATTGAGTTAGGGGCTTGGTGTGGAGATTGCCCGGGTGATGTTCACACGTGACCCGGAGGGACCAACTTTTCATGAATAACCATTTTTATGTTCTGGAGTTAACCAACAGTATTTTTACATGAACTTAAGAGTAAGAATTGTTAAGAGTTATTAGATAGCCTCACAATGTGCGATTAAAAAACACGAACATTATTCAGGAAAAAAGAACGCAGAAACAGAGCGATAAAATAAAAATTGTAAAAAGAAATTAATTATGGTGAACAGTAGTCTGTTGGCCCACCATGTATTGTAGCTTTTCTGGTACTTTTGCACGATAGGGCCACATGTCGTGTTACCTTTGCACAAAGATTGGTATACATTTTTATTTTATTTTATTTTTTAATTTCATGTATAAGCCAACAAAATTGCCGACCCATTATTTTTAGGTACAGACAAGCTATATTTGATTGGACGTTACGTTTTAAACTATTTTTATAGTACTACTTTTCAGTTATTACTTTTGTAAGCATTATATAGAGTATTTTGTCTCGCTTGTTTTAAATATCGAATCATATCTTAATCAACCTATATATATTTGAATGTAATTAAAAATAATATTACTATGTATAGTATATAAATAATACTACTAAGTTACTTGTTAAATTTAACGGTAAAGAAACACCCTATTTTTAATATTAATGTTTTGATGTGGGTATTAATCTGATCGAAATATTTTTTTAACCTGATATTAGTATCTTCTTTCACCAGTTCGTATAAGAAAAATTATCGTGAAATGAATTTTCAGGTTCTTAGCGAGGTCGCGAGACTAGTTGAGCAATACAAGGACGAGGAAATCAGCATAACAATCACAGGACACAGCTTGGGCGCAGCAATCGCAACCCTAAATGCTGTCGACATAGTCACCAACCGATACCACAAGCCGAGACACCATACGAACAAGCCTTGTCCAGTCACTGCCTTCCCTTCGCCAGCCCGAGAGTCGGAGACTCCAATTTCCACAACCTCTTCTCTTCGCACAAAGATCTTCGAGCTCTACGCGTGCGTAACGCCTTAGATATCGTCCCCAACTATCCGATCATACAGTATTCGGACGTTGGAGAAGAGTTGGAAATCGACACTCGCAAGTCCAATTACCTCAAGAGCCCCGGAAACATTTCGAGTTTGCACAACTTGGAGGGTTATCTGCATGGAGTTGCGGGGACGCAAGGAAGTGGAGGTGGGTTCAAGTTGCAAGTTCACCGTGACATTGCTTTGGTGAACAAAACCATAGATGGTTTGAAGGACGAGTATCTCGTGCCGGCGTCTTGGCGGTGTGAGAAGAACAAGGGAATGGTTCAACTAGAAGATGGTTCTTGGCAGCTTATCGACTATGAGGAGGATGATTGATTTTGTTATATATACATGTATATACACACACCTATATATGCTTAATTATATACCATGCCGGTTGACTATATACTCATCTTAACTAGCTTTTGTAGTTTTTACAATTTGGTTTGGGTTTCATTTACCGGCTAGATAGATCACGGGGTCAAAAACTAACGTGCGAGTGATATATATATATATATATTGTGCTAAGTTCAGTATGCACTGTGCATGCATGTAACATTGTACCCTGCAAATTAAACTATAATAATGAAGGCAGGTGTTGATTGAGGTTGAGTTAGATCATTCTTTTTAAGTTGTAGTGCTAGGAATCTCTGAGTAACATGAATTGTCATCTTTTCATTAATAAATACAATTAATTTATGTAACAACTTTTGAAATGCCATCTAATATTAATGAATGACAACTTACATTTCATATAGGTTGGTACTCAAATGTTAGAATTATAGTTGATGTTTATAACATTTTTCTTTATTTAAATGAGATAGTAGCTCTTGAATCATGGTAGCATGAGTTCGGGCTTTCTTTGCTGGAGTTGGCAAGAATAACAAATGACGTGTTATTTGAGGTTGAGTTAGATTCAGATTAATTTTTGTATTGTTTTTGGTTTTTTGAATAAGCAAAACTTTATTAAAAAAAAAAAAGTTCCTACAACCTAAAAATTAAAGACCAGCTAAAACTAGAAAAACAACGAAAAGCGAAAAAAAAAAAAAAAAAAGAAAAAAAAATCTTAACGACAATTAAAACACGATTCTACATATGTATGCATCATTTGCATCCTCGTTAGTTCAACCCATGCCCTAGCGATATTGGAGGTCCTTCCAATTATCCACAAGGGACCGTGGCTGCTGCGTCTCAGGATTAACTAGAATTTTTTTTTTTTTTTTTTCCATTTAAAGTGAATCATCATTTTATAAATTGTGACCCACTTTTTTATGGCAATGTTGGACATATATATGAGGTCGTCACATGGTAGCCGACCCACTTTGAATTGGCACAATTACGAGCATTTGTCTTCAACCTTTTCTGTTTAACTAGTTGAATGGCACGACAAACAAAGCAAATTTTAAAAACAAAAAAAAATAAAGAAATAATTAGTCGGTAACACTCTAAACAATATTAATTTGCATGCTAAGCGTCCCCCACTTGATAACAATTCGCCGAATAAATAGATATATACACTCAGAACAATATTAATTTGCATGCTAAGCGTCCCCCACTTGATAATAATTCGCCGAATAATTAGATATACACACTCAGAACAATATTAATTTGTATGCTAAGCGTCCCCACTTGATAACAATTCACCGAATAAATAGGTGTACCCCACTTGATAACAATTCGCCGAATATATAGATATACACACTCAGAACAATTTAATTTGCATGCTAAGGGTCCCCCACTTGATAACAATTCTTATCAATTCGCCGAATAAATAGGTGTACCCCACTTGATAACAATTCGCCGAATAAATAGATGTGCACACTCAGAACAATATTAATTTGCATGCTAAGCGTTGCCCACTTGATAACAATTCGCCGAATAAATAGATATACACGCTTAGAACAATATTAATTTGCATGCTATCAATTCGCCGAATAAATAGATATACACACTCAGAACAATATTAATTTGCATGCTAAGCATCTCCCACTTGATAATAATTCGCCGACTAAATAGATATACACACTCAGAACAATATTAATTTGCATGCTAAGCGTCCCCCACTTGATAACAATTTGCCGAATAAATAGGTGTACCCCACTTGATAACAATTCGCCGAATAATTAGATATACACACTCAGAACAATATTAATTTGCATGCTAAGCATCCCCCACAATTCGCCGAATAAATAGGTGTACCCCACTTGATAACAATTCGCCGAATAAATAGATATACACACTCAGAACAATATTAATTTGCATGCTAAGCGTCCCCCACTTGATAACAATTCGCCGAATAAATAGCTATACTTCATCGTGATCTACAAATTACTGTTATTATTATAATTTTTTTAAACTAAAAATCAGTCACGTTTAGGACATGCATTTGCAAACGGATAAGACTGATCAAAAGGTTGGTGGGGGATATCTTTCAAGTTCTATTTAATGGTTCTAAATCTATTGGGTGAGAACAAATATTACTTTTTTCTATTTAAAATTTTATTTATGTACTTTTCTTAATGAATAAATAGCAAGACTACTCGTAAGAAATTATATAGGTATACCCTATATTATAGTATAAAATAACTTACCAAATACAGTTCTGCCAAATGAGAAAAGTTCTGCAGTTGAGCCATGTTCTAATCACGAAATCATGAAAAAAGAAGGCATTGCTACCATAAAAGCACCACCAGCAATTGATTATCATTATTATTATTTAATTAAGAGTATGGAAATCGAACTCTACACTTTATGATAAATTCATGTGTGAAATTATCATTAAACTATATCCGTAACCACACAATTGACTATTTTTTAAACTTGAATCTCTCGATTTTGAGCACGAAAAGCAATGCTTTATTTTTTTACGGAATTAATAGTCACAATCTTTTGCAAATTATCTAAATCTTCGAAAAAGGGTAAGGTGTCTCTATCATTTACCCAGCTGGAAAATGGAGCCTCTTAGAAACAAACGTGCCATCAGCTAGAGTCAAACGAAGTTGAGAGCGTAAATTTTTCACATAGTTTTCTTGCTATATAAAAATTTTCCACATTGTTGTCATCAATGGAGAAGGTGATAGGAAGATTAATCAATATCCCCAATTATGTGCGGTATTTTAAAAGTTAATAAGTTATTGTATCTATCTACCTCCCCTGGAATATGTTCCTTTTATGCTATAATATAATACTACATATTTTGCTATTAATATTGGTAATTATACACACACACACACACACACACACACTCACGCATATATTGATTGAGATGGGAGCAATTAAAATGTCATATTCACAAGTTATTAAGAGATAAGATTTGAAAAGTTCTTTCTCAAAAATTATATCAAAAAATGTTTTTTGTGAAAAGTGATTGGAGAACCTCGTTTATGGAGAAATCAAATGATTAGTCATTTTGTTTGAGAAACGGAAAAAAATAAAAAAGTCCATTACTCATTCAACAAATAAATTTGGAAACATAGCCTCTTGACTGTATTATTATTATTATTTTTTATTTTTTTGAACTTAGAGTGAGAGGATTCGAATTCTGTACTTTTAGGTGAAGTCAATTGTAATATTATACTGTTAGGCTATGCTTGCAACCGCGTGATTGTATTACTTTTCACGATATTAATATAGGGTAAAGACTTGACATTGAATTTCACCGTATTAGAGAGAAACGAACACTTTTAAACTTGAGAGCCCTTCTCTCCCCTGTCAACGGATTATTTTACTTGTACTCATTGCAAAATAGTCATAGTAATAAAACTTTGTTAATGAAAGGTGATTAGCACATGAATTAGATCACTAACACATGACCAAAAACCCACGATTTTTTTATGGACCAAAACTTAATAATAAAATGAAATAAATAAAATCCGATGAAGACATTGTTAATGATAAGTAATTGTTGATGGGCAATACTCTATAAAAACCTTCCGAGGTGAAGAAGTTTTCAAACAATAAGTTGTATCTTGGCTAAAATTAAAAAGTCATATAGTGATAACAATGGGGAGCATTGCCGAAAGATGGAGGGATTTCAGCGGCGAGAATGACTGGGAGGGCCTATTAAGTCATCCTCTAGACAACGATTTCCGCCGTTACATAATTCACTACGGTGAAAGGATCGAAGCTCTAGTGGATGCCTTCATCTCGGAGGAGAAATCTGACAACTATGGGAGATCGCGTTACGCGAAGAAGGGTTTTTTCGCGAAGGTGGGGTTAGAGAAAGGGAATCCCTACAAATATGAGGTGACGAACTTCATATACGTGGCGTTGGAGCTGAAATGTTCATTGGCGACATGGAAGGGTGTAAAGCTATCAAACCTGACGGCCTATGTTGCTGTGGCCACAGATGAAGGAAAGGCTGTATTAGGGAGAAGGGACATTCTGGTGGTTTGGAGAGGTACTCTTTTGGACCCGGAAAAGACTGAGGATGTCGATCAAACTTTAGTGTCAGCGTCGGAGATACTTGGGAAGGACCATAATCCAAAGGTTCACAAGGGTTGGTATTCCATGTACACGGAGACCAATCCAGACTCTCCTCTCACTACCATCAGTGCCAGGGACCAGGTAATTTCTGAATTCTTACAATAATAAGTCAAGGCTACCTTTCTCTATATATACATATATATACGTCATGATTAGATCGCCATCCTTTTAGTTTCATATGAGATGGGTAAATGATGAGGATACTAAAAGAGTGTTGATCTAATTAAGATGTCTTAGTACACCTACTGATTCTTGTCACTACGATTAATTTCTTTTAAATATATATATATATGTATATATGTAATTAAATGTATATGTACTATCGGTTTTTTGTTTTTTTTTTTGGCTTTTGTTTCTTTTTCATTCTTATACCTTGCAACTTGAGGTTATCAAACATTCTTGTCTTGTATTTTGAAATGTTTCATTGAGGACCCAAGCGCCTATAGGGAAAAAAAAAATCCAAAGTGAAATGGATATTTATAGTCGTTCTCATAGTTTAAATCAGTTTTTGACAATAAACAAAAATATTAAGGATTAATTAACATTATTTTGGAACATGAAGACATAGATGTGATGTCGTCTAAAATATTAATGTAAAGTTTTTGATAACTTGTAAATACAGCATATTAAAAAAAAAAAAAAAAAAAAAACCTACAGTTTATGCGGGCGTGTAAATTCAAATTAATTGCTAACTGGGGCTCCCAAGAATCTAAGATATCTTCATGCAAAAGCATATATACATTCAATTTTTCATAGGAGCCATATATGGCAGAAGTAAAAAAATAAAAATAAAAATAAAAATAAATGGAAAAAAAAAAAATCTTTTGGTGAGTGAGAGATAATATGTGTCTATTTGTGTAAGTTTGGTTAATAATTGTCTAAAAGAAGTTTGGTGAGTGATTGGAATAACATTCATTTTTGTCGAAGAAATATCTTATCTGTTTGTACTGTTGGATCTATCATGGTGGCCTATGACTTCGTTGATTTATTTGTGGTTTATAAATATATACATTGTTTTTACCGAAATAGCTCTCCAATATTCTCCATAATAAAGGGATTACAAAATATCTTAATTGTCATGAATTGCTTATTTAAAATGGTTGTTGGAGAGTTCGAAGAAGACAGGCTAGTTGTAAGATTGCCCCGCACAACATGGTAGATAATAGATTTTATAACTGGTCGGAGTTTTTTCTTTAGTTAGAGCAGGAAAATTTGAACAGTACGAATCCACCACCCTTAAGTTTAAAAAAAAAAAAAAAAGAATTTACTCGTTATCAACATTTGAAATTTAAAAGAAATAAATAATAACTACACACAATTATGCATTTTTGACAATCTATCCTTGTAAAGCAGGTAAACCAAAAGATTGTAACTATTCATGTATTTTTTCTTGAAAGGAAATTAGCACTAAAATTTTAATTAGTGATTGATTGATTTGAGAAATTAAATATTTTTTTTTCTAACTTTCAATTAAAAATTTCTCGAAATATTCTTCAATTATTTTGATGGATAGTAGACTTAATTGTAAATGTCAAAATCTTTTAGTGATTCCTCTTCATCCTTCTCCCCCTTCCACTTTTTTCTCCTACCAAACATAGTCTAAGTCTCAATTGAATCTAAAGAAAAGAAACAATATTTCTATAGGTAACTAATTCTAATATTTATAAACCACCAAAAAATAGTGAAAGTCTTGACAGGCATAAAAAAATCAAACCTTGCTCTGGCTCAATCCAATAATTTGACACTAGAAACCTCAGTTTTACGTGAAAATTAATTTAATTTTCAACCGTAAATATACCCCAGATTGTAGCTGAGATCCAGAAACAAGTGGCTGTATACAAGGACGAGGAGTTGAGCATAACTTTTGTTGGCCACAGCATGGGATCCGCAATAGCAACGCTGAACGCAACAGACATTGTTTTCAACGGATATAACAAAATCCCAGACCAGCCAGACAAGGCTATTCCGGTCACAGCCTTCTGCCTCGCCTGTCCTCGGGTCGGAGACTCTGGTTTTTCAAAGGTATTTGCCGAACTCACCAATCTTCATGTCCTTCGCATCAACAATGTGCTTGACATTGTCCCAAATATCCGCTTGATAACTATTCTGACGTGGGAAAAGAATTGGTCATCAACTCCATGAAATCGACATTCTTGAAGAGTCCTTTGTTGACTGTGCATCAATTGGAGGTTCACTTGCACACAGTTGCAGGGTACCAAGGACTTTTCAAACCGTTCGAATTAGTCATTAATCGCGATATAGCACTGCTGAACAAAGGGGCTGATTATCTGGATGATAAATATCGTGTTGTTTCGAGTTGGTGGACCGAGAAGAACAAGTCTATGGTGCAAAATGATGATGGCACTTGGGAGTTGAAGGATAGTGAGGAGGATGTTTAAACTTTGCATCTTCCATATCTGAATAATATTTTCTACTTCCCAAGTGTGAGAAAAATAATAACTAAATAAGGTAGCAATTATTGCTTACCAAATGAATAATGTATAAGACCTATAATAAAATTCCAAGGCGGTTGTCTGATGTCACACTTAGGGTCCGTTTGGTTCGTAAGTTTGAGTTGATATTTTGAAGTTGAAATAGTAAATTTTGTTGACTTTTCAGAAAAGACAAAAAATTTTTTGGGAAAAAAACAAAAACTTTTGAGGAAAAAGACAAAATTTGAGTTGAAAAGTTAGAATCAAACCTGCGAACCAAACGGAGCCTTAGACTTTCCTCACTTGGAGCCTTGTATAATATTGTACTGCAAGACTGCAGATTGTTTTCTATTAAAAAACTGAAATATACAGTTGATTTCGGTTATATATCTTTTCGAAAAATTGAATTCTGATTAAAGTTCATCAGCTAAATTTTTTTTTTAAATACACTACAGTTCCAATTAAGTAAAGATTAGCGAACATTCTCAGTTGCCGAACCTATAAACTCCAATTCAAATATTTTCCCTTCAATTTGATAAGCTAACCTAACGGGATCGTCAAGAATATTACAATACGCGAGAAAATGTTAGAAATGTATAAGACAAAAAATTGAAGGAAGAAGTTAGCTTCTCAAATGAATTGCAAGTAGAGTTACTGGTAAAGGCTCAATTTGATGAATTAACTCGTTCAAAACGTAATGTTCAAGATATATATATATATATATATATATTGGAATCAATTATTTCAATAATATAAAATTTATATATATGGTCTTTAGCGGGGAAAAAAATAATGTTATAGTGCAAAAATGAATTAATGATGTCTTCACATTCCGGATTTTCTGTGATTGGAAAAACAATAATCACTGACTCATGATCCAATAAAAGCAAAAGTCTTAGTGTTGTGATTATTGAATTTGCAAGATTTTTTATTGAAATTATCGAGTATCGAATCTAGATGCTAAGAAAGTTATAAAGAGAAAGAGGCGATTTTGTAAATGGCTTCTTCTATTTTGATTGATAGAGATAATTACAATATATGTGTATTCAAGATTTTTAAATAAAAAGAAAGAAAAATAAAGATTATATAAAAATTTCCTAAAACCAAGAAAAATAATTCAATTCCAATCGGGCTCAATTATATTAAACTAAATCAATTAATTTCATTATCAAAAGCAACCTTTAAGAGAAGTAGGAAAAACATTTTTATCACTGCACTACCTTATTAGTAGTAATTAACTGCTACTTTTTAAATTAAAAATGAGATATAGTTTCGATATGCCAACTAGGTTAGCACCCCAAGCTAGACCTATTATATACTAAGCCCTTCACTATAATATATTACATAAAATGAAAGAAAATACAAAATAAGTAACTTAGAATGTACTTGCACAGATGCAAGCCTTGAAAATAACTGAATTAAAAGAAAATTAGATAGCAGTCGCAGCTCCCTCCGTATCACACAACACCAAAGCAGTACAAAAATCAGGAACATTAAACCTATAAGTGGTAATTAACTGCACTGTTAATAATTTGTAATTATGAAATATAAATTAATGAGGATGACATGAGGGGAATAAGAGTTTATACATATTGTTTCATTTTATGGAATGTTAACAAAACTTGATAGGGTTAAAATCCTTTTGGGATGAATACAAGTACTCTTTATTTTTTCTTTTTTCTTTTTTTTTACACAAGGAATAATCTTATGAAACACAATGCTTGACGTAAAAAATTATATTATTATTATTTTTATTTCAAGTAACTTATAAGGGACGATTACTATTACCCAAGACATAAAGAATATTCTAATTATGTTCATACCTAATTTCTATATCATGTCACATTAAACCCCAACTTAAATCTTATCTCTAAAATGATTGGTAGAAAATCCAAAATATTTTTAAAACATAAATCCCCACTAAAAGGAAGTAAAGTATAAAGCGAGAATGGAAACAAAAATACACTAAAAGAAGCAAATACTCATAGATTGAAGTGATCGAGATGAGATGAAATTTTTAAGTTTGAGTTGAGTTGACTTTTTAAAAAGTAGTTATAAATGTTGTTGACTTTTCAGGAAAAAAAAAAAACAAAAATTGAGATGAAAAATTTGAGTTGAGTTTGAGTTAAACTCATTCACCAAACATAGCAATAAAAAATTGGAGAAAGGCCTCATTAAATTCCTTTAACCTGGAAAAACCCAGATGAAAACCTAAAGAAGCTACTAATACTACTACAAAATAGAGATTCGACGACGGTTAAAAACCGTCGTGGTAATACTTAAACGACGGTTTTCTAACCGTCGTGGAATCCACAGTCGTGGTATATATTTGGATTCCACGACGGTTCGAAAACCGTCGTGGTAAGTAACAATGAAAAAAAAAATTTACGAATGGAACTACCACGACGGTCGAGTAACCATCGTGGTAGGTAACAACAAAAAAAAATTTACGAATTCCCACTAAATCAACACTTTTTTCCGGAACACATTTAAATCACAAAATCAACACTTTTTTTTTTTTACGGAAATTTCTCAAATCCGTGCCTTACCCAACCAATTTAATTCAATCTAAAACACAACCACAATGAACAATCACCGAAAATGTAGGGGACGGATTTTGGCCATTTCGGACGGAATATTTCCAACTCAACAATCAACAAAATCAACAATTTGGACGGAACATTTTATCAACAACCACAATCAACAAAATCAACATTTTGGACGAAAAATTCTCAAATCCGTGCATTACCCAAGCAATATACATTACAACTTACCGGCTTGTCGAGCGTCGGTATAGGCGGAGTGCGGCGAGAGAGAGAGGGAAAGCCGCGTGAGTTCCTTGGTGGACCCGTCGGAGAATGGAGGAGGCCGCGTGAGTGGTGGAGGAGGCCATCGGAGAGAAATAGAGGGAAGAAATTGGGTGGCTTTGGGTATGGAGTTAGATAGTGAAAAAGTGAAAAATGCTCGGAATGTAATAGGGTGGGAAAGAGGATATTTTTTTGGGTTTTAATAAACGCTCCAAAAAATTGAATTTAATTTAAAAAATTTCAAAATTCCCGCCTTAATACCTACCACGACGGTTTTCCCCAAAAACCGTCGTGGTAAAGTCCAAAAATTTAAAAAATTTTTTTTTGAAAAAAGACCTTTCCACGACCGTTTTTTAAAAAACCGTCGTGGAAAATGCGACAAAAACACGAAGCGGAACAGAGTTTTCGAAAACCGTCGTGGAAGCCGAAGCTTCCACGACGGTTATAAAAAACCGTCGTGGAAGAGCATGCTTCCACGACGGTTTTTAATAACCGTCGTGGAAGCTTGCAAAAAAAAACAAAAAAAAAAAAAAAAAAAAAAAATTTTTTTTAGCTTCCACGACGGTTTTATAACCGTCGTGGAAGAATGGGATTCCACGACAGTTTAAAAACCGTCGTGGAAGCTAAAAAAAAAAAAAAAATTTTGCAAAATTTTTTTTTTTTTTTTTTTTTGCAAGCTTCCACGACGGTTATTAAAAACCGTCGTGGAAGCATGCTCTTCCACGATGGTTTTTTATAACCGTCGTGGAAGTTTCGGTTTCCACGACGGTTTTCGGAAACTCTTTCTGCTTCGTGTTTTTGCCGCATTTTCCACGACGGTTTTTTAAAAAACGGTCGTGGAATCCACATTTTGTAGTAGTTCTACTATTGAGACTAAATTAGATTTTTTTTTTCTTTTTCTTTTCTATTAGTTCTACTATTGAGACTAAATTAGATCTTTTTTCTTTTTCTTTTGAGTTGTATTTCTCATTGCTAAATTTATTACTCTTGGATGAGATTTATTTCTTTGTATTTTTATTTTTATTAATAAAATACGCGTTGAGGGTTTGTTAAAGGATGAGTCTTTTTATAACGGTAATCTAGTTAGTATGTATTGTTATTTTTCAGTTATCATCTCTCATGTATTACATTTAAAAATTTATAATGTATGTTTTCTTAATTAATGAATAAATAGCAAGACTAGTCATAGGTAATTATTTAGGCATACCATATTATATAAAATAACTTACCAAACAGTTCTGCCAAATGAGAAAAAGCCAAAGATAATTTTTTTTTAAATATATAAACTGAGAGAGGTAATGCCGAAAGAGACCTACAAAGCTCAGCATTAATTTGAAATAAAAACATAAAGTGGTAGAAGCTACTAAAGTTAACTAATATATTTTTCTACTCAAACTATTATTTAAAGCCTCTTTAAAATTAAAATCCATCTACGAGAAAAAGGATGCGTGATCCACCAAAAACAACTAATTAATATTTATGAAATTCTGGATGACAACTTTATTGGCAAAAATGAAAAGTTGTACAGTTGAGCCATGTTCTAATCACACGCGATGCTATGCGGAGATGAAAGAACCCGGAGCCAAATAGCAATGCTCTTATATAAATGGGGCAACATTCAGATATTTATTTATTTAAAAAAAAATTTTTGGGACATTTCCCTAAATTTTAGATATAAGTGTATTTGCATTCCCAATTTAAGAGGAAAGATAAATGAATGATATGTGCATGTAAAAAAACAAAAAAACAAAAAAGCAAAACAGGCGCGAACTTGCACGTCACCTGTACTAATTAAGAAGTAAATATGCACAGACAACTGAAACTTTCTGTCAACAGGATGACGAAACTGAGAAGAATATCCAAATCAAACCTCTTTGCTTGGTTAAAAAAAAAAAAAAAAGAATCATAAATTTAGTAGATAATTCTCTAGAAAAAAAAATTAAAATTCTTACAGCCTTGCTTAATTAGCAAGAAAACACAAAATGTCAAATATTAAACTTTGTAAATCACGTTTTCTTAACTTGCTGGATCCGGATCTCAACTTGATTGGTTCAAGTCAATTTCTTGAGTCCAAGAAGAAAAGCAAAACTTCATGATCACCACAAAAAATAATAATAATAATAATAATAATAATAATAATAGTAAAATAAGATTTAACGGGTAAACAGACCCCTCAAAGTTTGTAAAACTTCTTAACTTTGGTTGAAAAAGAAAAATATTAATTAAAAAAAAAGAGAGAGGAAAGATATCTGTTGCAGAGAAAGAATGTCTCTCTCTTCTCTGTGTTGTGATGCTCGCGTTCTCATTTCTACCACAGATAATCACCGGCATAGAGCACGACACAATTCACTCAGGTCCCACACTTGTGTCGATTTGTCTCCGGCACGTGACTTCCTCCTCAGTTTACCGGCCAAAACCGGTTCCCGGAAAAAATCCGTCCACATCCAAGTTAACCGGCAGTGAGGAGGAATTTATCGCCGTCGAGAAGCTTCGCGTAGAATTTGTTAAAGTTCTGTGTAGCCGTCGATCTACCGAAGGTAATTCTAGACTGCCAAAGTTCTCGATTTTTTTTATTTTTTTATTTTTTATTTTTCGTTAAATGTTCGTTTCGATTTATCTCTTTTCAGTTCCCTTATCCGTTAAGCCGACAAAACCATCGACGAATCCTGTGTGTCAGTCGGTTGTTTCACCTCAGTTCCGTGAGGTTCAGATTTCGTTCCATATAATTATGCAATTTTGTCTTAATTATCTTTCATTAGTTCTTGAGAATAAGTATTTTCCCTTTTTTTTTTTTTTTTTTTGCTATTTTTTTGTGTTATTGGGTCTTCAATTTAGTCAATGGCGTCCAGTCCAAAGGCAAACATTAAGAATTTGAAGGAGTTACTACAAGAGGAAAATCTATACTTGACAACAGAGGTAATTTGACCTTCTACCGCTTAATTTTTCATGCCGTTAATTCGTTGCTTTATATGGATTATATGATCGTATATATATTTTTTTAATCACTACAAATGTTTGAATATAAGATGTTATTATATAAATTTACAAGATATAATAATATAATAATAATAATAATAATAATAATAATCTTATCTTATCTTAATATTATATATATTATATTATATAGAAAGGTTATAAAGTTTTACTGTTTTCGTAAAAACGGTTTGTTTTGGACGAAAACAATTTTTTTTTATCCTTTTTTTTATTTTTGTTTTTCACCCTAAAATTTATTTTTTAGTCCCTTCTAAATCAATTTTTTTTTTTAGTCATTCATTTCTTTCTTTCTTTCTTTTTTTACTTTTTCACCCTAAAGTTTAATTATTCTCTCATTTTAGTCACTATTTTTATATTGATCTTTTTTTTTTCATTTTAGTCCTTTAATCATTTTTGTTTTTCTTAAATATTTTTAGTATTTTTAAAATATTTTTATATTTTTTTTATTAATTTTCTTTATTTATCTATCCCGCACGCGCGAATGCACGCCATTTTAGTCCTTTTTTTTTTCTTGCACCCCATTGTTTTCCATTTTTTCATTTTAGTCCATTTTATGTATTTTTAACATTTTAGTCCTTTAATCTTGTCTCTTTTTTTATTTTCTGTTTTAAGGTATTTTGCTGATTTTTAATCTATTTTTTTCTTATTTTTTTTTATTTAGATAAATTTTCTTAAATATATCTCATAATTAGCCTGGCACATGTTTTTAACCATATATATAAAAGTTTCAGTGTACAACTCTTACTCTTCTTACACGTGTTCAATATTTCGTTCTCGTTTCGGTGTTCAGTTTTTAGTTTCTCGTTTTTTGCTTTGCGTTTTTAAGAGTAACATTTTTAAAAAGCTTACAGTATAGCTTCCCTATGCATGACACTCGTTCATCCTTTTGTTTTGTTTTTTGTTTTTGTTTTTTGTTTTTTTTTTGGGCTTTCCTTGCTTTTTGTCGTTTGGTGTTTCCCTCCTTTTTTTCTTTTATGGCTTTACTTGCATTGGCCGTTTTGTGTTTAGTGTTTGTGTATTTTTTTTTTTCCTTTTTTTTTTCTTAACTCATTTTTAATCTTTTCTTACATATATAAAAGTTTCAATTTACAACTCTTACTCATCTTACACGCATTCAAAATTTCGTTCCCGTTTCTGTGTTCAAATTTTTCTTTCTCGTTTTTGCTATGGGTTTTTAAGAGGTCCAACATTTTTTAGGGGGAGTTCTACAATGGGGTAGAAGTGCTTTTTCCCAACAATGGAGTAAAATCCTAGGGTTGGTGTTTGTTTGATTTGCAATGGGTTTACTTTTGTACCGTTGAAAAATGGGCTTGGGAACATGAGATTTCTTCAGGTTAAGAATATTTAAAACGTCAAGATCGACGACGTCGTTTTAATGAACCGGCAGATGTTGGAAAATAATTGAACATGTGAGCCTACATATGTAATTAAATGTGTATTATAGGCTATCATAAAGTTCAGTCCATTTAAAGTGATCTGACTAAGGTTTATTTTATTGGGCTTTAGGCATTAATTAAAGTATGGGTTTATTATGTGTAGAGGCCTAATTTCATATTTCTAATTTTATGATGGGCCAAATTAGAAATATGAAAAGAATATAACTACTGCAGTTATAAAAGGTTATGGTCCCCAATTCATACGATACATTTTTTTCTATCTCTCTGACATCCCATCATCAGGAAGAATACATAGATTTCTCTCTAAAGAAAATCGTATTGAATTGGAAGATCCATAATCGATATCTCCTTCCCATGGATCAAGGTATGCTTCCGCTTTCATTCTCTTGATGATTTGACATGGTGGATCTTGGATGAATTGGATTTTTCCATTAAAGATTTCGGTTTCTTATTCTAACAAGTGGTATCAGAGCATTCTCCATGTTAAACCATTAAGAATTAAGTTTTCTTTCTAAATTAGGTTTGGTTTTGAAGGATTTAAGAATGGTTATGGTTATGGATTCTTTGATTTTTTTTTTTTTTGTTTTAAATTTCCGGATTCAATTTTTTTTGGGATAAATAATATGGATTTATATTGTTTGAAATTTTATTTATGTTTTACGGTTTTGATTTTGGATCAAGAATATGGTGTTGGCTGCACTTTTGCAGCAAAGGAAGGAAAAAAAAAAAAATTTTGTTGGCTGCCAATGGCCGGCGGCTGCAAAGAAGGAAGAAGAAGAAAAGAAAAGAAAATTAGGGTTTTTCTGGGCCTTGAGCCCAATTTCTTTTCTTTTGGGCTGGGCAGGGCTGGATTAGGATCCGGATTGGGTTGACCCGACCCGGTCCATCCCGACCCGGTCAATACAGGCAGTTGACGTTGACGTTGACCGTTGACTTTATGACCGTTGACGTTGACTTTGACCGTTGACCATCGGATTTAATTTTTTTTTTTTTTCATGAAATTCAAATTTTGGTTTATTGGTTATTTTTTTGGATATTAATATTCTAAAATAGATTAATTGAAGCAACATGTTACCAAAGTAACCTCTCTTGTGTAGATTAATTTATTCGGAATATTAAGATGGTTGTGTGTGTGTGATTCATGCGGATATTGACCGGCCCAAAGGAAGGTTAATATTTGGCAGAATTGCATACACACCTGTGGTAATAGATATGTGACAATTGTAAGGTTTTCCATGTGAGCAATAAGTCGATCCAAAGAAAGGCTTATCGCTTGACAGGATTTATTGTCAATATTTGATTACTACACCAAGAGTACCACTTACAAGTTAATATTTCTGTCCAAAGACTAAATATTAATGTTGTGCTAGGTATCTTGTGATGGGGCCCACCATTATTTGAATTTATTGATTGTTTGATATGGATTCTTATGTGAACATGTTATTTTGCTTGTTTTGTTCTCTGTTCAGCTAGTGCATCTGCTTCTACTATATCTGCTAATGTCAATTCCATCCCCATGCTAAATGGGACCAACTTCAAGGATTGGGAAGAGAACGTTATGATCGTTCTCGGGTGCATGGATCTAGACCTTGCGCTAAGGATTGAACGACCCGCTGACCTTACGGACAAAAGTTCCACTGAGGAAAAACGGGACATGGAAAGGTGGGATCGTTCAAATCGCATGAGTCTTATGATCATAAAGCGAGGAATTCCGGAAGCCTTTAGGGGCGCTGTGTCCGAAAAGGTTACTACTGCCAAGGAGTTTCTTGAGGAAATTCAAAAGCGTTTTGCTAAAAACGATAAGGCTGAAACAAGTACGCTTTTGGCGAGCTTGATTTCAATGAGGTATAAAGGAAAAGGAAACATAAGGGAGTACATCATGGAGATGTCTCATCTTGCTTCAAAACTAAAGACACTAAAGTTAGAGCTGTCTGAGGATTTGCTTGTGCATTTAGTTTTGATTTCGCTTCCTACACAATTCAGTCAATTTAAGGTCAGTTATAACTGCCAAAAGGACAAATGGTCTCTGAATGAGCTCATTTCTCATTGTGTGCAAGAGGAAGAAAGGAAAGCAAGAGAAGACCGAAAGTGCTCACTTGGCAAGTACCTCTAAGGACAAGAACAAGAAAAGGAAGAAGGATAAGGAAGCTGCAAGTGGTCCAGCTCAAAAGAAACAGCAAAAGAATCAAGATGAAGAATCAGGCTGTTACTTTTGTCACAACCTTGGACATATGAAGAGGGAATGTACCAAATATCATGCTTGGCGTGCAAAGAAAGGTACACTTCTCACTTTGGTTTGTTCTGAGGTTAATTTAGTTTCAGTACCAAGACACACTTGGTGGATAGATTCTGGTGCTACTACTCACATAAGTGTGTCTATGCAGGGTTGCCTGAGTTGCCGAAAGCCAAATGATGCTGAAAGATTCATCTATGTGGGCGATGGCAAATCGGTGGAAGTTGAGGCTATAGGGAATTTTAGGTTATTATTAAAGACTGGATATTATTTGGATTTAAAAGAGACATATGT